>OZ010738.1:87049461-87649461 GCA_963932295.1 Tipula lateralis | reverse complement strand
TACAAATCAGGGAGGACAAGAGAATATAAAACGCGATTCTCCCGTGAAAACTAAACCTAAAAATGATTGGTTTGATGAGGAGTGTGATTGGTTTGATGAGGATCTTGCTGTTGAACAACGAAATATAGCCCATAATCGGTTTAAAATTGTAAGAAAAAACAAAGCAGTTCTTGCTCGGAGGACAGCTAAACGCATTTGGACACAGAACAAGTACAACAACTCAGCAATGAACACAATTCCCGTGGTTTCTTTAAAGGAATCACAGAATTGCACAAAACCTTGAAATCTCGGTCACCTGCCATTCAGGACCAGGATGGAAACCTTTGTGCTAACGTCGATGCGGTACTCGATACATGGAGTAAACATTTTTATGCCTTGCTTAATGTTCCCAATGTATCACAAGCTGTGTTTGAATACCCTCAAATACAAACCGCAGAGATGTTCATTGAGGATCTATCCTATGAGGAATTCACAACGTCCATGCAGGGACTAAAGAAAAATGCAGATATGGGCATGCAGATATTAAACTTTGATTGCATTAATTCAGAGCTCTTGATATTCGGAGGGCTAACTTTGTGGAATTGTTTTATTCGAACTTGTTCGATTGATATGGCGAAATGTAGTTCATGTCTGAAGAATGGAAAGTGACCGCGTTATGCCCAATATTCAAGAAGAGTGATCGCTTGAAATGCGAGAATTATCGCAGTATAGCTCTCCTTTGCACAGCTTACACCTATCATATATTATCATGGGAAGAATTACTCCTCTGGTGGAGGAAATTATTGGTGACTACCAAGGATGATTCGGTCAAAATCGGTCTGTCGCTGATCAAATATTCTCGCTGCGGATGTTTCTTTCCAAGTAATATGAAACATCTCGCGATGTACATCAGGTACACCATAGCAAATGTCACCACAAAGAAGAGTGTATTTATATATGATTGTCGTCATTGTCTAACAGTTATCTGACACTGATTTGCGGCTCATTCTTGTTAGTAGATCACTGAAGTCAACCTCTCATTTTCTCGAATCCATGTTTGTGTTAGTAACATTGCTTCACTGGCAGCTAAAGTTTTAGTTTGGTTTAGAGACAAAGCTCATAGGATTTGTTATTAGCAGAATGTACCTCATTCTTTGCCCATTTTCGGTTCCTGCTTCGGGTGGGGTCTCGTAAATTTTTGTAAAGTGTATCTTAGTATCACACAATCTGGGGAAGCACAGATTTCAACGAGAGGGATAACTTTCTTTTTAGTGTAGAGAGGGATAATATTGGGCAAGAACCCACTTTTATTACTTAAAACTAGCAGGAGGTTCTAGCCGTAACCTTTGCCTCAGAAAAGATGTACGTTATAGTCAGGGAATGGAGAGTCGCGCAGAAACACTCCTTTTCTGACCATCGTTATATTACCTTTAGCGTTAACGTTTCCTCTGCCACTCAGAAAGCTTTCAGGAATCCCAGAAGTACAAACTGGAACAAGCATGGAGAAACGTTTATAGAACTACTAACAAAAGAGACCCCTGAGCCACCTGCGACAGTGGAGGAACTTAACTGCATAGAGGACACTTTCACTAATGCCTGCAATCAGGCCGTCATCCAATAGTTATGCCCAGCGGTAAGCAAAAACCAGCATGGTGGTCCAAGGAACTTAAACTATACAAATAAGAGTTAACCAAGGTACAGAGGAAGTCATTGAGACTCCGAGAGCTCTCGTAATAGGGAGATTCTTTCTTCCAATCCTACCAGTCCCAGTTATTAAATTAAACCGGATTAATCCTGGACTGCTCCTAGTGAGGAATCTTTGAAATGTTTCATCGAAACCAACTTTCCAAGAAGCTTCAAAGACGCGACAGAGACTGATACTCACGAAGAAGCACATTCACTACACATAGAAAATATCGTAACCAAACAACGTATCTTATGGGCACTTGAAGGGTTCAAACCCTAGAAATCGGGTGGTCCTGACCGAATTATTTCCACGGAGATGCATATCAACTCGAGGATCATGCTTTCCTGGCTGGAAGTTATCTTTAAAGGGTGTTTTAAACTAGTTTGTATTCCGCGGAGGTGGACGGAGGTCAGAGTGTATGGTGGTACTCCTTGATATTGAGGTGCCTTTAACAATGTAAAGAGTGAGTCAATTCTGGAAGGATTGTCGCTCCTAGGGTTGGATTTCTCTGTAATCACATGTTTGGGTGCAGGATGGTTAACTCGGAGCTGGGTAAATATAGCTGGTGACTAAGGGAACCCCAACGGGAGGTGTCTAGTCTCCTCTCCTCTGCAACATAGCAATCAATGGGTTGCTGTTAGAGCTGGAGAGAGAGTTGATCGGAGTGATTGCTTATGCAGATGATGTAGCGATACCTGAATCTGGAAAATATTTAAGCACGGTGAAGGAGGTAATCCAAAATGCTCTCATAATCATTACAAGTTGGGCAATCAAATGTGGACTGGCAATTAGCGTGTTCAAAACTGAACCAGTACTATTGACTAGGAAATATAAAATCCAAGTAATAGATTCCACTTGTTAGATGTTCGATAAATAAATTCGCGCTTTGCATCTTCCTCGTGTTACCACGTGTTAGTCCTGACGTAACAAATGGTTGTATTTTCTCTTTTAATTCTGCAGAACATTAACCATTTATTAATCTATAGAACACGTAGAGTTCTGCAACATCTCTGCGGTGCTGTAGGCTGTATTTCGTAAGTCTTGAGTTTCGTATTATTCGGATGGCACTCCGCTGCACTCTATCCCGCAACTGGAGAGCAATGCCATATGCTCCACCTCAAACCTGACAGGAATATTCTATACACGGTATAATAAAGGTTTATACCGGATAATAAAGGTGTCGCCGGATGTAGCTTAATGGTTAAGAGAGTTTATCATCACGCCGCGGTCTCGAGTTCGATTCCCGCCGTTGACCAAATTAACATGCAATCGGATGACATAAAAACGCGTTTGTGTGTAAAAACATTCGTTGGGCTGACCACCTACAATGTGCACCATTCGTTAACTCTGGTTCGTAAGATCTCAATTGAGACGCGGTAAGGGCCGTTTACGGCCTCTAAGCCATAGATTAGATTATTTTTATAATAAAGGTTTTATTCACTCACAATTTGATCTCAACTACTTATTCACCTAATTTCTAGAGTCTTATGAGTGCCATAATCTTCAACAAATTTTAGAATATCGTTTTTACTATCCCATGATTCTAAAAAGTTTTTTTATAGGTTTGAATCCGCATCTTTACTCTGACTATTACGATAACATGAGTTTTTAATTTATTGGTGCCTTCTAGTGATGCATGTCTAGTCTATAGATCGTCTTTAGAAGATTAATGTTTTGACTGCTTCTGAATATTTCTTCTCATACAATGTTGCTCATACCACTTACGTTCGGAGCCTATTATATTCTTTCAATTATAGTAAAATTAGTGTTGGGTAACATCCGTAGGCTAATCTCATAAAGTCCAATACTTCATAATAATAATCTACGGCTTAGAGGCCGTAAACGTCCCTTACCTCATCTCAACTGAGACTTTACAACCCTTTTTAACGATTGGTCCACATTGTAGGTGGTTAGCCCAATGAATGCTTTTACACACAACCGCATTTTATGTTATCTGGTGCATGTTAATTTTTGGGCAACGGCAAAAATCGAACTCGAGACCACGGCGTGATGAGAAATTAACTTAACCATTAAGCTACGATCGGCGACCAATACTACATATTGGCTCTAAATATTTCAACATATTGACTTAAGTCAATAAATTGTTGTACTGTGCAACATTGTAAAAATGTAGAACTCAATCGAGCTTAACGACTTTCCATAAAGTATATAATGCAAATGCTACCTTTCGATAAGGCCACAAGCTATATACTCGTATATATAGGTGTGGAGATTTGACATTAGAACTAGTTCAGATAAACGATTTTCTGGTAGTTTACTGCTCTGTCCTCCTATACTTTATGACCCTGCAGCTTTTAAAAGCAAATCATAAAAAAATTATCGTTATCGTCAATATCGCTTCAGCCGATATGATTTATCGTTTTAATATTCAATTAACATTTTGAACAATTACTGTCGTCGCAATGCAATAAAAACAGAACAAAATTTATGCATTTCCACACTATTACTGCCCCAGTTGTGCAAGCTTGGCTATATATATATATGTAGAAAGGTCCCCGCAGTATTTGGGGGGCAAAGTTCAAAAATAAAATTTACGCTATACTTGAAGAATGATAAATTAAGGTCACAGAATTTATTTATAGCGAAAGGATACGGTTAATGTAGATGTTAATGTATGCACGTCTCACGAGAAAATCAATCACATGCTGTTTACTATTTTCATGTACAGGGTTTTCCAATAAGAGGATTAATTTTGATATTTAAAAAAAATGCATTCTAAAGAAGAGGGCATGCCATTAACGTTTGAAAAATGATATCAACTAACTGGACGACACGACTAAGATTAAAGCACAAACTGTGTCTACTTCTGAAATCAAAATATTTTGCGAAAACGGATAACCTGAAATTGTACAGTGTTGGTCAGAACCGTTGTATGCATGGATGTGAGAGTTGAACCTTGACGAATGAGTGCGTGAGATGGCTTGTAACATTCGAGGAAAGAATCATGCGTGAATTATATGACCCTGATTTAAAGGAAGAGTCGCCTTTTGGTACGCGAAGAGGTCGCTGTCGGCGACGATGGCTCCACGGCGTAGAAAGCGATTCGAGATCTTTTAATTGCTTGCATCAGTATGAAGAGCTGAAGAAATATCTTCGATTACCTCACGAATTTAATCTCTAAGATCTTGAATCGATTGTGAAGCATTGACTTAAACTTTATCTTTCACGTGGCTTTAAAAGAATAAAGACAGTACCAATAATAGTAGACAAAACAGTACCTAAAGGTGTTAAATCAAAAGAATTCAGTGGCCAATAGCGATCATCTCTTCGAGAAATTACTTGGTCAAGAAACTTTTCTTGCAAAATTCCGATTCGTTGCTTGTGTCGCATGTAGTGTCGTCTTGCTGAAAATAAATGTCGTCCACATCAATAGCTTCCAATTCCGGCCATACAAGTTCTTTAATCATAGCTTGGTAGAGTAATTCATTCGCCGTAACAGTTGCAAGAATGGAAGGTACATATGCAGAACATAAAACCAGGTCCAAAAATGTTCAGCCAAGTTATTCTAATAACAGCCAGCGCTATGTCAAAATACGACCTAAGCATAAACCATCTGGAGATAGATGAACGCGAAATTAGCAACATGCAGGCACTATAAATAAACTGGTCAAAACTGGATAAACAGGGAACAAAATGCAGTAGTAACGAGCAACTGGATAATTAACGAATAATCGAACATTACATTCAGAAGACGACTATACCTAATCCATCGCTCACAGATATGGACGTTGCGTAGCGTTAAAACATCTACCAGATCATTTAATAAAAGAATTATGTAGTTGTAGGTTTTTTTACTGCCTCCACAACCGCATATTTCCAGAACTGTGGAATATCGGGGGATAGCCCGCGATGCATCCAAATAGTTACCGACCGATAAGCCTGCTGTCTAACCTCGGAAAATGTTTGAGATAATAATATACGAACGAATAAGGGTTTATACACTACCGATAACAGTCTCATTCCAGACAATCGATTTGGCTTTAGATATGGTCACTCAACTATACATGCAATCACTAAAGTGACCTCGAACGTGTGTAGAAATCTGAACCAAAAACGGGCAACAAGACCAGTGTTAATCGATATGGGGAAGGCATTCGAATCGGTGTGGCTGGACGGATTGCTATATAAAATGTAAGAGATCCAGTTTAGCCCAGACCTTGTAAATATATTCAAGGCAACAAACGGCAAGGGAATATCGAACAACACATTCAGCTTACATAACGGGTTGCAGGAAGGATCAATAACGGCGCCTATACTATTCAACTTGTATATACGAATCAACCTCACGAAATGTGAGACCATCCTGGTTAGAAAACCTTACCAGCTGACACACGGAGACACGCAACACAATTGGAAGAAATTCCAAATCCAAATAGCCGGTACGACATGTAAGTAAAAACCATATGTTAAATATATAGAGATAGAGCTAGACAAACTGATGTACCTGGACAATCATGTCACGAAGTAAATTGCATTTCGCCACTTCAAATTACAGACACTATATTTCAAACAGAAGCAATATAACAAGTTTGGAGAAGACAAAATTGATCTGCACATACTAGATTTAATCCGGAAACATATTAGGCGATTATCAGAAAATACGGAAAACTCGTTAATATTCGCCCCTTACTTTACAATAGATAGCATCAACAAAGTGAGCTGTGCACGACAGAACAACCCCGGACTGGAGACGTACATATAAATGGATAAAGTCGGATATATATTCAAGAGCTGCAGACAAGATACTCGTTGATATACCATCTGGAACGCAGGTAGAATGAAAAAGGATTTAATGCTTATATATTTGGAAACCCTGATGAGTATCACCTACATAACCGATATTTATCTAATGTAATCATAGATGACCAGAGAAGTACCAGCAAAGTGAAATATTGGTGGTTCAATGAATCACCACTACCCATAATAACACCAACGGTTAGATTGCACAAACACGATACAGACAGTACACAAGGCTCCTCTGATAGAGAATAATCAGTTGAAAGTGGAGGTGGCGGAGGGTTGCGGACACTGAAGCGAGCATCCCAACACCACCCCATGATCACCTATGGACTTATTCCGATAGAAAGAGTTTTTGCTTTTTTTCTTTTTTATTAACCATTACCCGATTGTTTTTTTTTATAAAAAAGGAAGTGACCGATAAAATTTTTTAAAAATAAATAATACCAAACAGCGAGACTCTACGGAGCATACTGTGGCAAAAATCGACGTTAATATATAATTACACATATTGAACTGTTAAATAAAGAGATTTGTAAAAAAAAAGTTGCATCTGCCTGATTTTCGAAAAACTGGAAGAGACAGATAAGGCGACAACATCTTCATGGAAAAAGTCAAGCAACATTCTCTATGGTTAGTACAATTTTTGATGACCGCTTAGTAACAGCCTAGAAGGAAAAACACCAGAGATGAAACGAATACTCTCCATCCCGGACTCTCAGTATGCCTTACCCAGCAGCACTGGGGGCTGACTAGGATTCAATGGACTAATCAAATAATTACTGAAACCGGCAAATAAGTCAATTGACCCTTGGCTATCGTACACGGACAAGATTCGGAACCTGGAATATAAAAGAACTCTGACTGAAACATCAAGATTAGCGCAATTGGAGCAAGAAATTAGACGTTACAAAATCGAAATTCTAGGTCTATGCCAAGTAAGATGGAAGAACAGTGGGGAAATAAAAACGAGCAACGGAAATTTTCTAATATATTCTCTGGTCGAGATGATACACATGAGCAAGGTGTAGGCATAATAACAACACCAAAAGCAAAAAAGGCAGTAATGGAATGGATACCAGCGAATAGCAAAAAAATCATTGCAAGGTTCATAAGAAACAATACAATCATACAATGCAATGCTCCAACAGAAGAGGCAGATGAGATTACAAGGATTCAAGGGGATTTCAAAGCAAAAAATTGGAACGTATAATTCCGACTTGGCAACTATCGTGGGAACAAACGCGCTTAGAAAGACTCATCGACTTCTGTACCATAAACCAACTATTCATAGGTGGTAGCAAATTTCCGCACAAAGATATTCACAAATTGGTAGAACAAGAAACCAAATAGACCATTTGATGATTAACAAGAAATTTCTGTCATCGCAGACGTAAGATCAAGGGACGTAAGATGAGGGGTGTGGACATCCATAGTGACCATCAATTGGTAATATCACAATTCAAAATCAAACCAGTCGCCATAAAACACAACAAGTCAAACAGGAGGAAATTGAAAGATTAAAAAATAGCGAAATAAAGCAGACCTTCAATGACATGGTCGAAAGCAAATTGACAACCATTGGTGGTGCTACCAATATGGAAGAAAAATGGGAACGAATCGAGGAAACATACATATGTCGAAACAGATACCAGGATCGCCACCACAAACCATGGATAACAGACACCACATGGCTGAAAATTGATCAACGGCGAAATCTCAAATTGCAATTGAACCAGCAGAACACGCCAGAAATAAGAAGCAAATACGAAAGCATGGCAAAAGAAGTTAAGAAATTGGTAAGAGCGAATCGTAGAAGATTTACGGAAAACATTCTCAAGGATGCAGACCATGCAGCAGAAATCGGAAACATACGCGGAAAATATACCAACAAACCACACATATGGAATCAAAATGGTCAAATACCAACAACAGACGAAGCACAGCTAAAGACATGGGCAGAAAACTTCGGCGATGGAACACTTACTTCATATTACCCAATAACGCTGACAACGAAACCATTAACACCCATCCACCAACGGATCTGGAAGTTGGTAGTGAATTTGAGAAATTGAAGAACTACAAGACACCCAGAACGGATAACATACCAGCCGAATTATTCAGAAACCTTACATCCACAACAATGAAAACCTTAACGCCTCTCCTATAACTGAAATATGGAACACGGGGAAAATACCACGGAAATTAAAAGAAGGCCTGACCATATAATGATTCCTAAGAAAGGTGACCTAAGGGAATGTAAAAATTGGCGAGGTATATCTCTTCTTAACACATTAATCAAGGTCTTATTAATGATCATCCTCGATAGAATATCGCCTACAATAAACACGAAACTTAGAAAAGAACAAGCTGGATTCAGACCAGGACGGTTGCACTGACTATATAAATACAGTTCGCATTATCATAAAGCAACGAATCAAACGCGCCTTCGACACCATATGGAAGACATTTAAGGAATGCAATATGGAAGACATTTTGCGAAATGGGCATCCCGATCAAAATAAACCTACTCGTACAAGAAAAGTATCGGGATGCAGGTAACCGATGACAACACAAAGGCAAGCAAAGTGAAACGTACTACAACAATCATGGAGTACGACAGGGATGTGTACTCTCACTACTACTGTTCTTAGTAGTATTAGATAGTGTCATGAATAAAATTGACGGTGAGTCACCCAATAATGCCCTGGAACACTTCTGTTTTCTTTCGAATCACCAAAATACGGATGTTAAACTCATGCGTGAAATCAGTGCTTCTATACGGCTGCGAAACATGGAGACAAACTTGGCAGATCACAAACAAGATACAAGTATTCGTCAACAAATGCCTCAGACGAATACTAAGGTGCTTCTGGCCTAACAAAATATCCAGTACTGAACTACATAGGCAAACATATCAAAAGAGCATTGTGACTGTATATTAGAAGGCGTAAATGGAGATGGATTGGTCACATATTCAGGAAATCTCAAGACGATATAACTCGAACAGCATTTGAATGGAACCCACAAGGAAAGAGAAAAGTAGGAAGACCACCTGTAACGTAGGCTGAAATAAAATCAGTGGCCCCAAACAGAGTCTGATAGAAAAATCTAGAATAGACGCCTTAAGCTCCTAAAGTGGAGATACAGCAAAAAAACGGTCCAGTCACACTCTTAAGCCAAAAACCGCATCAAACAGTGACACGTTGAGGATGGTGAGGCTTTCAACAATCATTCTTGAATTTTCTGAGCCCCAAATGAGATAATTCTGGTTATTAACGTAGCCTGCGGGGTGAAAATAGGTACCATCACTGAAGATAATTTTGAGATGAAAATCCGGATCATTTTAATACATTTGAATAACCAATCAGCGAAGATACGATGTTTATGGTGATTGACCGGCTTGAGTTCTTGTGTAGACTGAACTTTACAAGCCTTAAGTCGTTAGTCTATATGCATGTCGTTTGTGGAATGTCTAATTCGAAAGCTCGACAAGTAATCGACAAATCTGAATTTTTTTCAACACTACGGACTACAGCAGCCATATTCTCAGTTATTCTTGATCGACCAACACGGCGTCGATTCTTCACATCACTAAGTTGTCCCAACAGCTCAAATTGGGATAAGTAAGTGTTGTAAAGAATCGAAGAAGATGACAGCTTCAAAAATTGCCAGATGCCCAAAGAGTAGTATATTCAAAATGAAACCGCTTATTGGAAACACCTTTACATGTGTACGAGTATCAAACGGATATTACGAAATCGCGCACCCATAGTCCAGCGGTAATGAATGCAGAAGTGTTCATGGCTACAATAATATGTGATGATAAATTGGCTATGATTAAAAATAAAAACTCAAATTATGAAATTTCGAAATTTTAATTAAATTTATCAGGTTTTGTCGTTTAGATGTTGTCGTTTATAATATACCGTAAAACTTTTCGACAAACCTCTTATAAATAATTTTATTTCTTTATTATTAAATAATCGTCGTCTTTGTACATAAATATAATCAATCAGATAAATTTAATGTTTTCGTTATTGTACACTAACAGCAATCACAATAATATAAGAAGAAAATCTCAAGACCATGGCATCGTCGTCTATAGTGTATGTATGTATGTACTACACAAAACCTTTATAAATAAATGCGACATAATAACAAATAACCTAAAATCTAATCACAATCTTAAGGTTAACGATAATACGATAAGTAATGAAATTTTTTTTTTTATTAATTAAATTAAGTTTTTATTAATTTAATTTAATTCATGAATGTTTTTGTTTTAACTTCTTGAGAAAATTATGTTAACTAACTATGATTGTCTCGAGCATATAGTATGTGAAGGTTAGAGGATTGTGTTGTTTTGTGTCTTTATGGGGCGTGTAAAGCGCTTTTATGTTTAATTGTCTTAAAACAAAAACAAAAATTTGGAAGTCGGAATGAATAAACAAAATATTATCGTCTTTTAAAACTAGATCAAAAAGGTAGCTGAAACGTTTTATTGTTGTTTTATGTTAGCTGTCATAAAAAAAAATGTCAGTAGAGCATTTTTATTGTTGTGCTTCTAACTGATTAATGACGGTGATGCGACAAGTTTAAATTTGTTCGGAATTTCAATGTTTTAAATTTTTGGTTTATGTGAGGTTGCTCGTTATGAAATAATTAAGACGATGTTGATTTTCAGATATTATTATACAGGGTGGAGCAAAAGTCTCGCTACCATTTTGATTGCCTATAACTTTGTCCAAAGAAAAGATATGAAGGTTTGGTTTTCATAAAAAGTTGTTTAGTCTTTACATTTTTTTTTTCGTTATGATTGGAAATTATATCGGTTAAATGGTGACCGTGATTCACTGTGCAACTTTCGGCTCTTTTAAAGGCATTTTTCATGACATTCTGTAACATCTCAGGCTGAATTTCTTCAATTTCGTGACGAATATTGTCCTTAAGATGTTGAATTGTTTCGAGCTTATTCACATAAAATTTACTTTTTAAATAACCCATAAGAAAACGTATTATGGTGCTGTTAAAACCGAAGATCTGGCTGATCATCCTAAATCGCCATTTCGCGAAATTAGTATTCGTGGGTAAACCTCATTTAATAGTTGAATTGTTGAACGGACTGTGGTCCCATCTTGCTGAAACCACATGTCTTTTAGTCCTTGCCCTTCCATTTCTTCAGGCAAAAGAAACTTTCGCATCATGTCTTGGTACCGTTCGGCAGTATAGCAGTATAACTTCAACACCTTGACATTTTCAAAAGGAAAAGGACTAATGATGTTTCCAGCATATGATTACCACACCATACAGTAGTTTTAAGTGGATGCAATGATGTTTGATGAAGTAATTGAGGATTCTGTGTTCCCCAAAACCGACTGTTCTGTTTATTGATGTGGCCACTGAGATGAAAATGGGCTTCATCGCTCATTATCAATTTAGACGAAAAATCTTCAATTTCACCAGACAGCTTTAGGATTGCATTACTGTACTCAACTCGTTGATCAAGATCACTCGATTTTTAGACTAATTGGAGCATTTTCAAATCAGTTTTCAAAATTCTCCTTAAACTGCGTGCAGTCTACACAACACAATGGTTAGAGCTAAACGTCACATAACCATGATGGCGCGAAATTAAAATGGTAGCGAAACTTTTGTCCCACCCTTTACATACGATGTATTCCTCTTCAATCCCACCATATAAGTGTATTTATTTCTTTTGTATATTGAAGGAAGATGAGTGTAATGGTGAAATGAGTCGCATAAATTTACCAAGTTCTTAAATTATCTATAAATAGAGAGGTGGATTTGAAACATCACCAGCTCAAATGTAACGAGCTCAAATATGTACCCATAAGCCATTCTTGACTTTAAACACTTTGTACACATGTAATGGGGTTTCCAATAAGAGTGATATG
Organism: Tipula lateralis; assembly: GCA_963932295.1. Classification (NCBI taxonomy): domain Eukaryota; kingdom Metazoa; phylum Arthropoda; class Insecta; order Diptera; family Tipulidae; genus Tipula; species Tipula lateralis. The sequence continues at coordinate 87,637,119 of OZ010738.1, read as the reverse complement.
ATTTCTTTAAAAAAACTCATTTATTATTAAATGTGAAGTACAATCGATACAATTAAGTTCTGAATGAAACGTGATTAAAATAGCCTGCACGACTTATTAAGTTTGATTTTCTAGACTTTTTTATTACACACCTTGTTATTAATCGAGTTACTGAGATACTGGATACTACGAACGTTCAGCAATGGTCATATCTTCGAAGGATAATCCGGAGGACTGTGCCTCCCGTGGAGTCTTTCCTGATGAACTAATTGAACATAATACATGGTAGCAGGGACCAGACTGGTTACGTTGTGAACCATATCAACCTCCAGATACGCCAAATTGAACAAAAAGGGGGGCCACTAGAAGCCGTCACTCTGTTATCTAGAGAAGCATCAACAGAAACAACGGTTCGAGAAGTTCGAGTTTTGGCATGCATAAAACGGGCCAGTCACAATTTTCGAAACTATGGCTCTAGAGTGATTGGGTCGTTAACAAAAGCGGGCGTTAGTGATACATTGAGTATACTGTTGAATGATCCACAGCTTTCAAGATTTTCCGGCCAAATAACTAATTTGCGTAAAAACAAGCCTTTTATAAAATTCTAACATTTCCTTTCTATCGCTTTATTTAGATAGTGACAGAAAAATGCGGGTTGGGGGTCGCTTAGAAAACGCAAAAGACCACCACGACTTGAAACATCCAATTTTCCTCTCAGGCAGTCATCCACTGGCAAAGGTATTGTCAGAGATTCACATATTCAGTATATGCATGCAGGGCCAACACTTCTATTATCGATCATTAGGCGGAAATATACTATCCTAAAGGAGAAACACTACCACATACAAAGGTTACCTTGTGGTTTTCCATAGCAGTTCATTTCGAGCTAGCGTCCAATATGACAACTGACACATTCCTTCCAACATTAAAGCGGTTTCAGAATCGTTTTAACTTATCTGCCTAAAAACAGTTCATGATTGATGAATGATAATCAAACCCGGTGTCATTTATGAATGTGAGAGTTAGACCTGGACGAATGAGTATACGAAAGAAGGCTTCTATAACATTCGAGACAACAATCATTTTTGTTATATATTGTGACTCGGTCAACGTCGTTTTAGACGTTGACTGAGTCACACACTCATTTTACATCATAGTTTCCGGTTCATTTCCAGCCTGATCCGATTACTCAATACTGCTTACATTTGCATTGGCTCAGAATTGTCACGAATTGTTCCCCAAACAAATACTATTTGTCTCAATTTATGTTTGTGTCCAGATAAAGATGAAGATATCAAGTGTTCGAATAGGAACCGCGAATATAATAAGAACAAACGCGGAAAAAGTGTTAAACATGTCCCTCTTCTCCTGCACTCCACTGCTTGTAGTTTCCATTGTTTTGTACTTGTAATCGGAAAATATGGTTGGACAAAGACAATGACTATAGCAAGATCATTTAAGTACGTTTATTGTATATTTCAAGTGTATTGTTAAGTCTGGTCTTAACAAACTCTATATGTTTCCTCTTATCCCCATGCGTATCTAGCCAAGTTTGGCTTTATTAAGGCTCATAAATCGATTCAAGGCTACTGTTATTTCCCTAACAAATTTCGGGAAAACAATATGGGGTCAATCAGCTTGGATGTTAGAAAAAATTACATTGCAATTTGCATCTGAAATATAGAAGTGTACCTACCAAGGGGAAATATAGCTCACGACAGTAGTAAGAATACCACGGCATCATCCAGGATACATAATTTTTTTTTGTTTAGTTTTAATTGGGTGCAGGGCGGACTTTTAGACTGTCCTAGCTCCGGTCGAATGACCGCGTTTACATTTTTATTAAAAGTAAATTTTTGTCTCTAGACTCATGTTTTGGGATGAATACTACAAATTTCTTTAAGGATTCCGGGAAGTCCTCTAGAGCCAAATTGGCTATAAAAATATATGATATGAAATCTGATCTAGGATGACATTATAAGTTTGTTCTAAAGATGACCAGGAAATACTTTGACTTGCGGTATCGATGTTCCATCAAATTTATGTCAATACTTGAACTGTAAGGGTTCATTCGCGAAAACTTAGCAATTGGTTGATAGGGCGGTTGCGGTCTTCAATATTAGAATCTTTTACTCACTGTCCAGATAAAATATTTTATTAGAACTCTACGGCTTCCTGATTTGTACAAGTGTGAGTTTCATCTACTTAAAAAAACTCTTTAAACTTTCCACTTCCTCTTAGAAATATCTCGGTTTCGTTATCTTTTCACTAGAACATATAATTTTAGTTCTTTCTTTAAATGAATCTGTACAAATGTTCCAGTTTTTAGTTTCACTGTGGTTATGCCTGTTATTAGAAATCTGTGGTAGCTTTCTGGCCCACTAGGTGTATCAGTTTTATTTGGCTTACTAAGAGAACAGGACTCTCATAGAACCGAATAAGTACGTTTCCTATTTTCATTGGTCAAAATCGATGTTCACATATGGATATCGCATCTATAAATTCCTTGAAAACGTTAACAAATAAACCTGAAATTAGATTTATTACTATGGGCAGTAAAAATAACGACAGCACCTCATGTAAGACATTCCAAGAATATTTATATTGAAGTAGATCCAGCAGACATGATAGGAGTTTATACATGATCAAGATCTCATTGCAGTTAGCATATACTATAAAGCATTAATAAACCATTAAGTAACTGAATGAAGGTCCTAATATAACGAATTATCCGAGAAGAGACAATCACTAGAACCTACGTCTAATTCCCTACTCCTTTACTTCAAAAATGACAAATACACGATATATGAAGTAAATTTCATTCAGCAATCTCTAATTAATATTATTACTAACATAAACGCAGATACAACTTAAAAATACAGAGCCAGAAGGCACTGGGCTGAGTTAAGGACTCTTTTTATTCCAGAGGTTCACCATACAAAGGTGTACAAATCGGCAGTTAAATCACATAGTCGTTATTCCTTATTTTTGGTTCCCTAGCCCTTTCAGGATAATAAAAGGATCTAGCACTGGACTCGGTACAAAATGTATACCCATCACTAAGGTAGGTGTGTCTGAATAGGACGCATTCTTAAAAAACTATTTAAGAAGTATGTCGTTTGTAGACAAAGCATGATCGCTTACTATTCGAGAAATTAACTCGAAGATTGAATAGCATAGAGTTTCATCGAGATCTCTGTATTCTGGTGAAGACTTAGTATCGGAATTCTTCGCTATATACAAAACTACCCTCCAGTTGCTCTATGACTTCAAAGGGTTTGCTCTATCGGTAATATTACTGGAAAGTGCGCGGTGGTATTCGACTTATTTCTTCTTACAATGTCTGTTTCAATATCGAGACCAATAACCGATGTATCTTCATCCCAGGTTCTCATGATTCCACCAAAGAAATGTTTTCTAAAAAACATAATCACACTTTCAAGTCTAGACTACCACATAAAGTAATGACGCACATAGACATGGTGGTGTTGCATTTGTGATAGTATATATAAATGTAGTCCACAATAAAGCGTAGATTAGATTTACAATCGCGAGAAGAAATAAAGCTGTTCTTGCTAGAAAGGCAGCTAAGCTCATTTGTAGACAGAAGAAGCGCGAATGCTGGAAGGCTAAGGTCTGAAGAGTACAACAACTCGGCAATGAACGCAATTCGCGTGGTTTCTTTAAAGGAATTACCGTATTGCAACATACCTTAAGATCTCGGTCAACTGCCATTTGGGACCAGGATGGAAACCTCTGTGTCAACATCGATAGGATACTTATCTACTGGAAAGAGATACTTATCTATTGGAACAGTATTCAGCTTCCGTTGGTCTCAAAATCAACCAAAACCAAATATCTGTTCTGTGGTTTTCGAGACCAAGACGTATTTGACTCCAGTAGTGACCACACGTTTGAAGGAGTAGTGAAATACAAATATATTGGATCTCACATTTCTCACGATAATAGTGTGGGAGAGGATATCAAGGTTCCCCTCGCCACTGGTAATCGGGCTTTATATCCTCTAAGTCCACTTCTGAAATAAAAATATCTTGCAAATACTGGTAAGCTAAAATTGTACAGAGCGTTGATCAAACCTCTTTTCATATAGGGAGATGAGAGTTCTACCTTGACTGATGAGTACGAAAGATAGATTTTAACATTAGTTATCAAATGATGATCAATTTTCTTTTAACTACTTCAATCGCGATTTCAACCCAGTTCTTGTTAGTACTAAAATATTTCTAACTAATGCATTATTTTATTTCACCGCAAAAGTATTGCTTCTATCCTACCCACTCAACCAAATCCATTAAGTAGGTTCGCATAATTGAAATGTGAACAACAACAAACTTCGACACATTATGTGCAAAACTATAAAATATCAGCAAATCATATCAAATTGGCGCCATATCAATTTGATTCAGACAATGTATCATGGATACACCTTTATGATACTTTCATCGCGTACTGTACATGGAAACAACACCAACGTCTTTTAATGTATATCACCGATAAACTTGACTTCTTCACCTCACTAAAGTAAACAATCAATAAAATACCTTTTCGAACATTGTTTATATTTAAAAAAAAAATGTGATATTGGTTTTATGAAATTGAAACATTACAATAAAATGTATTTTGTTTACGGATTAAATCTTGAATTGTTAATTCTTCTTAAAAACCGCGTACGACTTCAATAAATAAAACCAAAACAATTTTTATTGTATAATTGCTGGTTTAAGAATCGCGCACCGGCAGCAATTTAACCATCGATCGTTCACCTACTTAAGATGAAAATAATGTATTGTATTTGACGGTGTAGTGTGCTTCTTCCTATATAAGTCGCCGAATGTTATTAACGAGCAGATTCGATGTTATATAGAAAGGTTAGATTTGTTTTTTTGTTTTATTTGAATACATAAATAAATTAAGATTAATTGAAGATGTCATCCTTCTAGAGTTAATTGCCTATGGCTATAGTTCGTTCGTTTTAACGATGTGATAAATATTCGAGTATGTATATAATTTATCTAAGAATTGTTTCTTTAATTATGAAATCTTAATTAAAGAGTGTTTTATGCATTATGATTTATTACATAAGCATTTACATATATCGAGTACACCTACACAGTTCAAAGAATTTATTGAATAAATTAGCTCCTTCTTTCAACAGAAACTATAGTGTTATGCTCGGAATTGGAGTACTATGGCTAAGATTAATGCTCATCAGGTAATACGCATTTTTATCCCATTCAACGAAGTTAAACAGTTTTTGGAAATGAGTTGGTTCGCTTATGAACAGTTTCACAATCATAAATTTCATAAGGGTTGTTTTCAGCTATGAGGCAAAGGGTCGCGGTTCGATCAGTATCAAAAGCATTCAAGTTATGGTTTCACGACATGAAATTTGTTGCAGCCATATATCTAAATTTCCAAGAAGTACATCACTATTACAAAAACCAAATTGACCGATTCGGAGGTAATCTTCCTTTGTAGGCACGGATAATTTCCTACGCCACAGTAGATAATGTAAGGCAGTAACTTGCACACTGTGCAGAGCTTTATCGCGATAATTCTCGTATTTCAAGAGATCACCATTTATTGAATGTTGGGCAATACGCGGTTACTTTCAATTCTTCGGCCATAACTTTATTTCGCCATTACAATCAAATAAGGGCGGAAAGACAGATAGACAAAGTCTATCTGTCTTTCACTCCAGATGAAAAATTGAAAGATTTGTTTAATCACTGCATGACTATTATAGTGAATACCTCATTTGATTGATCCTCAATGAACATCTCCGAGGTCATTTAGGGTAGAAAAATGTTCACACCATGTATTGAGTTCACACCATGTATTGAGTACCGCAGGTTAAAGTATGGTGTTGATGACTCCTAAAATCCTCCAACGAAAAACGCTCATTGCTGAGTTGGTCTTAAGTGAAGTTAGCCTTCCACTATTCGTGCTTTTTCTGTCTATGAATGCGTTTAACTGTCCTCCGTTTTTACAAACCAATCATTTGTGGGCTTAGTTTTCACCATACTGAGAGTGTGCTGGGCTGAGAGTGTGCTTCACTTCATCAGACTGATAATTATATCGGAAAATTCTATTACTGACAAGGTCTTGATATTTTTGTTGCGTTTCTTCATTTATCAGACCATTACAAGTTAATCGTCTTGAATGTTCCCTGTTTAGCTGGCACGAAAATTTCCATCGTATAGCTTTGCAATGACCAGACAATAGTCGCTGACGAATTTTGTTTTGTTAAAGGTCTCACGTTATGGAGTAAAGGTCTCACGTTATGGAGAACGCAAGCCCTCCCTTTCGAAATTCACACATGGTTAATTTTGCATCGGGATATTACTCGTGGATGTATCCATGTTTCCAAATGGATAGTTTTATCAAGAAGAATGTACCTGCCACTTTGAGCACATTTTTACTTTATTTTCGGTAGCAGTTTTGTGTTAATTTGGAGTGCCGGTTTGATTTCTGGCAACTGCAGGATTAAAGGCAAGAATTATCTATCTAAGATCGTGCTCAGGCTCATCAGATTTTCCAAACTATTGTGAAAGGGGTCTTTATCCTGGGATTGCTTATATTAGTGGGTGCATGTACACATAAAATGCACCGTTCATCTCGACCGCTTATAAGTACAACACAGCCTTTTTTACCTGTGGCTCAATGAGAACTCCAACTTCAAAATTTCCGAGCCATCTCCACTGTGTAGCAATGTATAGTGTTGAGACACATGGTTTCCACTTTTAGGCGATACAGTTTCTTATGAAGTGCCACAACTTCTAGCCAATACTTTTTCATTCCAGGTACTTAAGCGAGGATCGTTGTTGTTACTGTCAACAGTTCATCTATGTTTTTTGATATTTTTCTAACACTTGAATTTTAAACTCTGGTCACTATGGTGGTATTCAATGAGTCTCATAGGTTCCGTTCAAAATATTTACGCAACATAACTGGCGAAAACTATCCAATTGGCTGCCGGGAAGTATATGAAGAAAACACGCAGTTCGATATTGCGGTATACTATTCGACGGGAAACTAATATTTTTCAAGCAGGTGAAGTATACTACCGACAAAGCACCCAAACGTATTGCTTCATTATGCATACTAGTAAAAAAACGCCCCTGGACCAAGAACTAGTCACTTAGTTGGCATAAATCAACGAAAAGCAATATTAAAATAGCCTCAGTCTATCGCATAGTATTGCAGTAGCCACAGTACATTGTAACGGACGCTTTGATTGGATCAAAAAAAAATAAAAAAATATCTCAAAATTTTCAAATTCAATTATTAGATATAAATTATATTTAAATGTTTTTTTTTCTTATAATTTCAAATAACTAATTTAAATTATTATACAAGGAAAAATTTGGTTTAAGAGAAAAAAAAAGAAACAAAAATTAATTAATAATTAGAAAATCCCGATTTTTCTAGTTCATCTCTCGTCTGTAGAAAAATGAACGGTGTGCTCTTCAAATGAAGACTGTGAATTACAAAACAAAAAAAATTTTTTAGAAAAAGTAACAATTACAAATATACAACGAAAAGTGTAGTTATCACTAAACCTCCTCATTTGGTTTCTTTATATCTAAAAAGTATTTTTCTTCTTAATTGGGCGCCATCTACCAAAATGATAGAAAAAAATTTTATTTTTACCAATCGTGCTCGTCCTCATTTCTTTTTCCATGGACTCGTGGCGTGAGTTTAAAACTTTATAAAGGATTTCGTGAAACTAACAACAAAAAAATTACTGTGCGAAATTTAATTAAATGGAAATTTAATTACCTCACACATATATGTTTATATATATATCAAGTATCAATATATTTTATATATTGATCCAGAGCTCAGTATCCAGAGCTTGTCGTAGGAGGCGACTAAATCTGGTTGGATCGCTGGGCTGACGACCCGCATCCGTAAAAATCAATTACAGTTAAAAATGTCAACAAAAACAAAAAAATCGGATACCGCCTAAATAACAATGACCCCCCGCTTAAGTACCCGGATACGAGAATGAGGATCAGCACGTGGAACGTGCAGTCTCTAAGAAAACCTGGCGCGTTGGACGGCCTTATCACATGTATGAAGGAGTATCGGCTGGAACTCGTAGCGCTCCAAGAAACTCGATGGCCTAAAAGTGGAGTCCATGTGTCCCAAGGCCATACGTTGCTACACAGTGGAGATGACCTCGGAAATCTTGGAGTTGGCTTTCTCATTGGGCCGCAGGTAAAAAAGGCTGTCTTGGACTTCCAGGCAGTCGATAATCGAATGTGTAAGCTTCGCTTGCACATGAAATTAGCCAACCTGTCAATTGTTTGTGTACATGCGCCCACTGATGTAAGCCAAACCCAAGATAAAGACTCATTTTACAATAACTTGGATAATCTGATGGGCTCTATACCTGAGCACGATATCAGATTGGTGATTGGTGACTTTAATGCTAGAGCTGGCAGAAATCAGACCGACTTATGTAATAACATAGGTCCGTACTCCCGACACGAAACTGCGACCGAAAATGGGGAAAGAATGATGTACTTTGCGATCGCTCATGATCTCAAAGTGGCAAGTACATTCTTTCCCCATAAAAACATCCATTTGGAAACATGGACACATCCACGTAAAACATCCCGAAGCCAAATTGACCATGTGTTGATTTCAAAAGACCGAGCTCGGGTTGTTCAAGACGTGAGATCGTATCGGTCGTCAACAAAATTCGTAGGCAGTGACCATTTTATGGTTGCTGCAAAGCTGCGATGGAAGTTTTCGTACAAGTCAAGGAGGACAGGAGAATATAAAACGCGATTCTCCTGTGAAGGTCTGATAAATGAAGAAACGCAACGAAAATACCAAGATCTTGTCAGCAATAGCATTTCACGATCCAATTACCAATCTGATGATGTGAACAGTGTCTGGGAAGTATTGAAAACCTCGGTTGTCGATGCTGCCCAGCACACTCTCGGTATAGTGAAAACTAAGCCCAAAAATGATTGGTTTGATGAGGAGTGTCGTCTTGCTGTTGAGCAACGCAATATAGCCCACAATGAAGCGCAGACTCGGTTTACAATTGCAAGGAAAAACAAGGCAGTTCTTGCTAGGAGGACAGTTAAACGCATTTGTAGACTGAAGAAGCGCGAATGGTGGAAGGCCAAGGTCTTAAGAGTACAACAACTCAGCAATGAGCACAATTCACGTGGTTTCTTTAAAGGAATCACCGAATTGCACCATACCTTAAGATCTCGGTCAACTGCCATTCGGGACCAGGATGGAAACCTCTGTGTTAACGTCGATGCGGTACTCGATACATGGCGTGAACATTTTTCTGATCTACTTAATGTTCCACATGTATCACAAGCTGTAATTGAATACCCTCAAATACAGACCGCGGAGATGTTCATTGAGGATCCATCCTATGAGGAATTCACAATGGCCATGCAGAGATTAAAGAAAAATCGTTCACCAGGGGTTGATTGCATTAATTCAGAGCTCTTGATATTCGGAGGGCTAACTTTGTGGAACTGTCTTTTCGACCTTATTCGATTGGTATGGCGAAATGAAGTTATGCCTGACGAATGGAAAGTGGCCGCGTTATGCCCAATATTCAAAAAGGGTGATCGCATGAAATGCGAGAATTATCGCGGTATAGCTCTCCTTTGCACAGCATATAAGTTACTGTCTTACATAATCTTGGGAAGAATTACTCCTCTAGCGGAGGAAATTGTCGGTGACTACCAAGGAGGATTCCGTCCAAATCGGTCAGTCACTGATCAAGTTTTTTCGCTACGGATGATTCTTTCCAAGTACTACGAAACATCTCGCAATGTACACCAGGTATTCCTAGATTTCAAGCAAGCCTATGACTCGATCAATCGAGAGAGGCTATGGTATGCGCTTGAATATCTAGGAATACCGAAAAAATATGTACATCTGTGTAAAATGACAGTAACGCAGTCACAATGCTGTGTCAAAGTTGAGAACAGGCTATCGAGAATTTTTGCAATTACTTCTGGTGTTCGACAAGGAGATGCGCTGTCCCCGATACTTTTTAATCTCATGTTGGAATACATCCTTCGTAAAAGTGAAACACCTCAGGACAATATCTTATTCCGACAATCCAATCAACTTCTTGCTTATGCAGATGATATCTGTGTGATTGGATTAAATGGCAACGGAGTGAAAGAGATACTTGATCCACTGGAACAGTGTTCAGCTTCCGTTGGTCTCAAAATCAATGAGTCCAAAACCAAATATCTAATCTCTGGTTTTAGAGACCAAGACGCAATTGATTTCAGTAGTGGAAACCACACGTTTGAAGGAGTAATGAGATTCAAGTATCTTGGATCTCTCATTACTCACGATAATAGTGTGGGAGAGGATATTAAGGTTCGCATTGCCGCTGGCAATCGGGCTTTGTATCCTCTAAGGCCACTGCTGAAATCAAAATATCTTGCAAATACGGATAAGCTGAAGCTGTACAGAGTGTTGATCAGACCCGTTGTCATGTATGGATGTGAGAGTTGGACCTTGACGGATGAGTACGAAAGATGGCTTCTAACATTCGAGAGAAGAATCATGCGTGTGATATATGGCCCAAAACGCGACATTGATGGCACATACCGAGTTCTATTCAATCACGAGATCAGGAATTTAATGCAAATTCCTGATATCGTGCATGAAATCAAAGGACAGCGAATACGCTGGCTCGGTCACGTTCTGCGTGCTGATCCGAAACGAATGATACAGCGATCTTTAAACGGAGAACCGCCTTTCGGTAGGCGAAGAGGTCGCTGTCGGCGACGATGGCTCCACGGCGTAGAGAGCGATCTGGCATCTTCCAACTGCTTACAACAGTATGAAGAGCTAGCTCGTGATCGAAACTGTTGGAGCCAGATTGTTGACACGGTACGGGCCAACAATGGCCTGTAAAAACCGCAAAAAAAAAAAAAAAAAAAAAAAAAAAAAAAAAAATCAATATATTTTTAAGCAACAACACGCATCTTGATTTCTCCATGTGGTCTTCAAAAAATTACGTCTTGAGCAAGATGGATTCCAACTTTTGCAGGTTTACTAAGTTACATCAGCAGAGAGAGTAATTATTAAGCAGAAAATATTCACGGTATCGTTATGATTACACTTCGAATATTCACGGTATCGTTATGATTACACTTCGATCTCCTAAATGAGTATAGTACAAAAAAATTAATGTTCCCAAATTCACAATACACCACTTTTTTTCTTTTGCAAATGTATATTGTACATTTATCAAAACCTAATGAGCTCTATATTTTAGAATTTTCACTTTTAGTTTATGTCTATACAAAACTTATATTACATATATATATTATATATTTATTTCACAAATCTTTACTATTTTAGTGTGTTTTATACTCATCTGTTTATTCTGTCTATTTCCTTTCCTTGCTGCTAAACTTAGCCGATCTTCACCGCTTCGCTGCTGATGACCAAAAAAACTCACCACCAAAATTCCATCAAGCTTCTTCTCTCTCAAAAAACTCGTTTTTCCCTCTTTTCCAAAAACACCAAACCACATCGATTCATCGATCTTTCGTGTCTCATTTTCATTGGCTAATATTATTATTATCACATACTGGTTTTTTTCCACACACACAGTGATAGTAACCAATCTCCATCTAATCAACATCACACAAAAAAAAATTAGTACCTAGACGAACCCTTGATAACATTTTCTCCACGTGAACTTGGAAAAATTATTATATTCTATATAAATTTTTTTTTTTTTTGGAACGCGCCAATAAGACAGATAAAATATATTTTAAATTGTATTTTTGTTTTCGTATTCTCCAAAATTAACCCAACTCAATTAATTATATAACACCACGACTGATCAAGGGGAATACGAGAGCACATAAAACGAGGAGAAATACTATTTCATTTATTGTTATTATAGTACAAAAAAAAAAATTACAGGAATTGCAAACCTAAATCTAATAATTGAATTTAAAGCAAAATTAAAATCAAAACGTTACAACATGTAATCGCTGGCGCAATCTATATACAGATCTTCGCCATTGAACGCCAAGCAATATTCCGAAGTAAAATAAAAGGAGCAGATAAACCCTTGTTAAGTGGCAAAAATCCTAGGAATAAGAAAGCAAAGGAATTGGTGAACCGCAAAACTAATTCCAAACTCGATTCTTTCGGTTGAACAAAAACATGGGGAAGTTAATTATAACCGTACTTAGTTCCTTAGTGACCAGGTGTACTTCCCATAAAGAAAAACCGAGTAAAGTATAAAACAGCTCTAGATAAGGCCAGAAGAAAGTTTGGGTGTTTAAGTGGGTATATGTCGGTTCTCCGAATTCGAGTTAAAAGTTTGCTTAATTAAGGATTTCAATCTGGATCTGGGTCGGTTGTGGCATAGTTGGCATAAATAGTAGTCACTAAACCCGGAAATAAAAAACTCGAACGGCGATAAATTGCATGATCTAGGAGAACTATTCTGATCACCAAAACGGGAAATTACACGACCAGGATATAACTGTACGGCATGCGACACCGTTTAGTTGAAATACTAATATCGTTCACATCTACATAATATGCCACAAGCAACTGCTCTTGATAATCAACACACGATTAGCTATATTTTGCTGATCACCCACATTTTCGAAGCATAATGGTCCGATGCTTTCATCCCAAAACCTAAATGTGAAGCTCATACAATTCTTCAATAATCTTTCAATAATCCATTATCAATATAGCTGTGATCACAAAACGAAAAAGGAACACGCAGTTCGATATCTCGGTATACTGCTCTCGGTATACTGATACCTTTAGGAGCAGATAAAGTACATGTCGGCGAAGCAACCGAAGTTTCATCTCATAGAGTATAGACGGATGGCAAACATCACATCAGACCAAGAGCAACATTCCAAAAAATTCCAAAGAAAAAGCTCAAATTGCATTAATTTCATGATCTATCTAGTTGAATAATTTTGAGCACGAACACTATGAATTACACGACCAGGATATAATATTCACAATGTAACTAAGCCACCAACAACTGGATTATTAAGTCATGATACGGTATATTATACATTAGTCATGTTTTCGAAACAAATTGGTCCAATGATGCCTTCACCGTAGAGCATCCGAAAAGTTCAATTGTTAGACTTTACGTCACGGACTTGCAACTCCCGACAATCAGGAACACTCTCATGAACTGATTTGATGTTGTGTGTTAAGAACGGCCAAATGGTTTAGGTCACTAATTTTCAATTAATCTCTTCCCAGTTGATAATTAATGATATATTATTAATGATTAATGATTTAGCATTATACAGACCATATTTTGTAACTGGAGCTGCCCAAACATTTGTGCATTATTCTTTCGCGAAGTCTTTATTTTAGACAAGCCTCAACTGTCAGCTGTTGGTTACAATATTTTTATTTGTTGGCCTACTTTTACCGCACAAACGGCTCAAAATGACAATCTTGAATGTAATTGAGGAAACTTCTATCACAATTCGTTCAACCGTTGATTACGTGATAAGGATCATTTTGCATATAGTGCTAAACATTTACTTGGTACGCAACATCAGGCAAAACTGTAACATATCCGCGCATTGGAAATACCTATATAATAAGAAAGAAGCAATCACACCGCCCAGATGGCGCAATGGTTAAAGCTGCGGCAGTTGAAGCGGGAGGTACCGGATTCGAATCCCGATAGGGGCAGGATGCAAAAGGGATTTTTCACCATACGATTTCGATCGGTGGTGTAAATGAACACATGTATGACTCCCTGTTGGAATACAGAGCTTTGGGCCAACCCATCTTCCATGTCAGTACTATAGGCTGGCATGGAGCTATGCAATGTGCAGATAGTTCTACGTAAATCGTACCTTTAGCCGTACGTCCTCGATTTGACCGTAATGGCGTAAAGTAAGGACGTAAATAAGAAAACCGCGAAAGAGTTGGAAGTGCCTCGAGCATCGAAACAGATTGTAGAGATGGAAACAAAAAGAAAAAGAAACAATCACTAGAACATTCCACACAGAATGAAGCGAAGACATCCAAAACATGTATAACTTGTGCTAAAACGATAGAGTAAAGTAAGAGTGTAAATGCATGTCATACACAAGTACTGACGAAGTGTTCCGTTTACCTTGATCTCATTTGCATATACAAAACAATTATATTAAGACATCCTCAATATGTTGATTGAAATATAAGAAAAATGCAATTCAATTCCATTTCAAAGTAAAGCTCCTGACATTGAATAAGATTTTGATGAACCTCTCGATTTTCGATTACAGAAAAACCATATCCGATTCGTAACTGTGAAGGGAACTTGGAATCATAACTCGTACAGCACATTTTATAAAATAAAATTCAATGACGATAAATAATTATAAGCATCGACCAGTGATTATTGTAATTGAAGCCCATTCTTTTTCTACTCTACCTTTTCTTATATCGTATACAAGACGATATAATTTATAACCATGTAAATTCATTAAATACTTAATACCTTTAAGAAAAGTAAATATTATGGACATGAGATGAAAACACTCGCATATAATTATTGGTTCCTTGGTCATAAATTACATATAATTTTCTGTTGTAAATCATCTTCAAACATAAACTGAATGACAGAATTTGTGGTTGTCGCGTTTACTTTATGTGAGAGTTATAAAAATACATGAGCACCTTCTTCTTAACATTGTGTACACATACAATTTTTCTTGAGGAATGTGTTGTGAAAGGTATATGAAAAAAATTATCTCAAGGTTATGGGATCCGAATCATAATTTTTATTATGCAAAAATATAAAATGTTCGATGATTTATGGGTTTTAGTTTTATATGACGAGTCTTCAGCCAGGTTCGATTTGTAAGATTTGATTTAATAGTTTTCACAAATGTCGATATTTACTTGTATGTTAGTGTGCTTCTAATTTTTGTTTTATATTTGCAGGCCAAAGCACTTCACGTTACTAAAAATCGAACGAAATTCCCATACGTCCCAGCTACGTAACCCAACAACTAATTCAAGGCTCCATGCTAGACTGATACGATGCTATAATAATAAGCAGCCTAAGAACAGTAAAGGTTTAATGTTACAAACTTACATTGTATCCTTGATTTATCCTTGATACAAGGCATACATAATAAATAACCTGTAATGACTGTCATAAAAAGGTCACCGACCAAATGGCTCAGCGGTTAAAACTGCGGCATTTGGAGCAGAAGATACCCAATATAGAAGCTACGATGCAAAAAATGACTTTTCATCATTCGATTATGATCGGTGATGTGGAAAAGCAGTTGTGTGTTACATGGTGTTAAAAGTGGAAGTCAACAAAGAGAAAATTCGGTACATTTTACAGTTTTTCTTCGATAAAGGCGAAATGTAAGCCAGGCGGCTAAAACTGTGAATGGTGTTTATGATGCCGATACTGTAATAGCTAATTACGTGCAAGTTTTGGTTTCGTCGATTCCGTTCAGGCATTTATGATGTTAAAGATGCACCTCGCACGCAGGCTGGCCTTTGTCGAAAACTTCGATAAAATCAAAGTTGACCGGCATGTTAGTAGTCGTAGCATCGTAGCAAGAGCTAAAGATCGACCATAAAACAGTTTTAAACCATTTGCGCAAAGTTGAATTCAAAACGAACCTCGATGTTTCATGGCAAACACACCTTGGCCAAATGGAATGAAATCGATCCATTTGACTGGAGATGTCAAAACGATCGTGGTCAAAGCGCGGCAAAGCAGCGCAAACGATGGTCAAACCAGAACTAATAGCCAGGTAGGTTCTACTGTGTATTGGAAGGTGTGGGACTGGAAGGGATTCATTTCTTATTAGTTGCTTCCGTATGGCCAAACACTAGATTCAGATCTGGACCGTTTGAAGGAAGAGATTGACCAGAAACGTCCAGACTTGGCCAAAAGAAGACGTGTTGTGTTCCATCAGGACAACGGTAGGCCACAAACGTCTGTAGTGACTTGTAAAAAAACTCAGAAGTTTTAATGCATCCACCATATAGTTCGGACCTGGTACCAAGCGATTACCACCTTTTTCTCGCAAACTTCCTGAGTGATAAGAAATTGGGATCAAGAGAAGATTGTGAAAATCGATTACTACAGTTTTTCGCCAATAAGGACCAAGACTTCTATGAGAGAGGCATTATGAAGTAACCATTAAAATGGCAACAAAACGGTGCATATTTGACTCAAATCGGATAATCCGCAATATGTTGAATAAAGTCATTAATATAACGCAAAAAAAAATGGATTTCCAAACACGTATGATTCCTTTTTCAAATGTTCTCGCGGACAACAGAAGCCATTCGTCAAGATCTAACTCTCAAAACAATACAACACAACGGCTCTAATTGACACTCTACACAATTTAAGCTTATATGCAGTATTTGCAAGATAGGAAGTTTCAAAGTACTTAGATCTCATATCTCCCTCAAACGTGAAGCTACCACTGCTGAAATTAAATGTGGCAAGGGTTTTTCTAAGCCCAGTGAGTAATTAAAGGGTTTTGGATCTACTCGTTTTAAAACTGGATAGAACCTGAAGAATATTTCAGTGGATCCAATAGACCCCCTTGCATTACAGTGAATAATCTTACAATCCAATCACAACTTCAGCGTAGAGATTTTTCACTTTTACCAAACATGGACTTGAAAATAAAAAGTTTTGGGGACAGAGCTACTTAGACACCAGTAGTATTTTCCTAGTTTACCTGGAAAGACTTATCCATAGCGAAAATTTTAACTGACGACTGAACCGTTTGGATGAAATACTTTTTGGTCGTGAAAATGAGAGCGTCACCGCAATAAAAATCGAATCGTAACCGAACATCTTGTCCGAACATTCATAACGCTGTACCATTAAATTACATCAATAACGCTACAACTCTACCAAACCCGTCCATAGCACGATATTTACCAAAACCTAACGGGCCACATCAACTTTCTGTTGAACACCCCGCTAGCGGAAAGTTTTAGTTTGTTTTTGAAGAAGCTTTTATTTCGCCGCCAATACCTCAAATGTCATATATCCGCAGTGACGAAGATGCAGATGACATCCTTGATCAAATTAATTAGTTAATTAGATGACGAAATTAGTTAGTTAGTTGACGAAACTTGCTGAAAATTGTGGGCATGTTTCAGTAAAAAAAAGCGCCAACTGAGAACAGACTGAGCAATTTTTTGATAAGTTTGTTCAAGATCGCCGTCCAGCTTTAAAAAAAATATTACTGCTGTAAATGAATATGAAAAAAAAAATGAATATGTACATATGTAAATGAATATGTACATATAACTTCTGAGCGCCGCACCCCGCCATCGTTTACCAGAATATCAGCGATAGGCCACGGGACACAGTATGAAGACCTTCAAAGTCCAATTAATTTAAGAATTTTAGGCAGTAAGCCATTTATTGCGTTTCCGCTTCGCTTATTGGACCAAAAAGACCACATTTTCCAACAAAGCGCATATTTGGCTTGGTAGTATCAACAATCACGTGACAATTAACCAACATGCCTTAAACGTGTGACTGCTTGGAGTAAAGTATAGTCTAAAGGCAAAGAAAACCAAAAGAATGGTTCCGCGTATTGCCTGGGTAGCGACGTCTAGGTTAATATCCCACGTTTTGTGGTCATCCTTGATATATGTCCGGATTGCAGCCAGTATAGTCCGATTGACTCGTTCCGATGAGTTGCTTTGGGGTGAGTATTTTGGCGTAAATACGTACTGAACTCTGTACTTATTGAGCAGCCTTTTGACGGTGTTAGAGATAAACTGCCGACCATTGTCAGTAACAATATTCTCTGGTACACCCAATAGGAAACAAATGTTTTTCTCGAGGAATTTAGCAACCTCTTCGGCGATAGCTTGACGAACAGCTCGTGTGAAGTCGAATTTCGAGTGATGGTCTACCGCTATTAGGATGGACGTATTTCCTGCTTTAGCTCGGGGATACGGTCCCAGAAAATCGACATAAACTCTCTGCCATGGCGAAATGTCATCGGGAGTTAACGAAGTGGAGGTCTTAGTTGGTATTTTGGTGCTTTACTGAATTTGCATGCATCACACGAGGATATAAAATACGAATATCTTTTGCCATGCTAGGTCAAAAATGAGCCTTCCGAAGAACTTCCGATACATATCCAATTGGGAACATCAAATTTTCCATCAGGGTTTAATGGATGGATATTTAGGAACAATTTCCCGTAATTTACCTCTAGATTTTTGTCTTTCGAAGAAGATTCGCAGAGTTTTTAAAGTGTATATAATCAAGATCCAGATGGATTGGATCCCGCCGAGAGCAACTTCGCCGGTTTTAGTAATTGACCAGAAAGTTCATCCATATATACTCGAGAGAGTGCGTCCAGAACACAATTTTGGGTCCCGTTTATATACTCAATCTCGAATTTGAACCCCTGTAGCTTCAAACTCCATCTCGCCAATCTTCCGGTGATGTCCTTCTGCGACATTAGCCACGTGAGACTCGCGTGATCGGTTATTACCATAAAAGGTATAAGCCTTCACATACGACCGGAACTTTTTAATGGCTAATACCACGGCTAAGCATTCGAGCTCTGTTACGCAATAGTGTCGTTGAGCTCCATTGATCTTATGTGACATAAATTCTATGGGCGTATCTTGGCCATCTTCTGTATCTTGGCGGTGGTAAGGGCTATAAATCGAAAGCGTTTTGGGCTGATTCGGACCAAACAAATTTATGGTTCTTTTTTAATAAATTCGTCAGAGGCATTGGAACTCGACCAAAACTCGACTATTTGGTCGATAAAACGTGTATACCAGCCACAAATACCTTAAAACCTTCTTACCTGATGTACCGTTTTTGGCACTGAGTACTCTGCAATAGCCTTCACCTTATCTGGATTGGGACGTAAAGTTCCTCCCCCAACTACATGGCCAAGATACTCGATCTCTCTCAGTAAAAATTTACTTTTCTCCACATTTATAGTTAGTCCCGCTGCAAGTAACCGCGATGCTACATCGGTGAGAAGAGACAGGTGCTCCTCAAATGTGGGCGTTCAATCGGCATTAGGTTTGGGGAGCATTGCAAAGCCCGAATAGCATAACAGTAAAATGGTGCGGCCGTCCTGGCACAGTTAAAGCTGTTTTTACCATAGACTCGAGATCTAACGGAATATTGAAGAGAGAGACTTGGCTGATATTTAGTTTCAAGATGACGTCACGATTACCCACAGAACCATCGATATAAACAACGTTTTTTGTCCTGTTGTTGAAAATTTTATATCAGAGGAAATGGCAATGTCAACTGGCTGCCGATGAGTTGAGATTTCACTATGTGGGACTGTATTTTTAGGGCACCCTGAACATAATGGGATAATGCAGATCCAGCTGAAGCCTCATTTGAATGAAATAATATTCCATTATTAATGAAAAATAATTTCATTCCAATGAGGTAAAAGTACTGACCATTTAAAAATATTTGGTATTATAATATTTCAAAAATGGTGCATTGATTTGAATCCCGGCAGGATGCCAAAATGTGGGTATGAATGACACCCTGTTGAAGTGCAGAATTCACTGTCTGACCTATCTTCCATACCAGTACAATGACTGAAGCTATGCAATGTGCAGATGATTTAACGTAGATCTGACCTACGGCCGTATATCCTCATTTTGGCTGTAATGATGTAAAAAAAGACATCAGGAAGCGAACCAAAGACTGGAAAATTTAACTTTTTCACATTAAGAAAGATCGAGTCATATTAGGGCTTAACTAAAGTTTTTGACTCCATCTAGCATCTCCAACTACTGAAATGGTTGAACAACTTCTGCTCCTGAAACCATTCTTTTATTTGACATCAAGTAACTAAGCCGGAGTCCATGATGATCGAATCGAAGTCATTAACGTATATATGGGTAAGAGTGCGATAAATTCAAATTTGTAATAAATGCTGGTTCAGGACTAATTCCAATATTTCAAAAATTGACAAAGTTACAATTAGGTAATGTAGGCTAAATCGATCTCGTTTTTTAAAAACGACAGTATTATAAAAGCGTGGTTTAAAAGGTGCAGCTTCAAAATATTTGTTAATCCTGATCTCCTTGGTAGTTACACCGACGAGTTACTCAGTCAGAATACTATTGTGATTGGAATGATGTTTAAGCGACAATTTTTTTGTATCCATGTTTGTAACAAATTTCGAACGAAACATTAGACCCATAGAATAAAACCCCAGATTCCAAAGCTTGTTAGGACTTTATATGGTTGGATACGACTTAATCAGTTTGAATTTGCTATCGACGAGCAAACATAAAATATAATTAAATAAATAAAAAAAATTTGTAAAAAGCAGTGTTAGCGATATTATTATTGTAAGTGAAAAATGAGCGTGAATAAATTCACTAGAGTAGTTAGCGTAGAATTAATGCATGGCAATGGTTTTTCAAGTTTATTGGAAACCGACGATCATGTCGAAGAAAACACCCCGAAAAACGAAAAACCGCCACCAATTTATGTGAGAGAAGATTCCTCAAAAGATCTGGCAAATTTAATAAACCACATAACGGAGGGAAACTTTTATATTTCCGGAGTGAAAAAGGAAAATATAAAAGAAACTAAAATTCAGCCGCTCAACATTGATGCCTACAGGGCATGGAATTAGAATCAGCAAACAAAAAATCTAAAGAAAAGCTCGAAATCTATAGCCTAAAATATCATCTACATAGAAGAATCACTGTAGAGGAACCCAGGAAAAGAACTGGACCAATAAAATGTATGAGGTGCCAAGAATACGGACATAGTAAAGGTACTGCACGTTGAACGATGTATGCGTGTCATCTGTTGAGAACTACATAACTTTCGACAGTTCTCGGTGTAGCAACTGCGACGGAAATCATACAGCAAATTAGAGAGGTTGTCGAATATATTAAGAGCTAAAACGAAGAATTAACCTCGGCAGCGAGCACAGCAACGAATGCTTAAACTTGAATCATCCATGAGAAATGAAATTCATCCGGAAGTTGCTTCGTTCACCAACATTCAAGGTGAGAAACTAAATGCAACCCAAAACAGTAACGTGCATCATGGAGAATAAAACATCTCTTCAGTTTTAACCAAGCTCACCGATATATGGTGCAAAGTTTCATGGTAATGATGGAGAGAACCATGGATTTAATGATGCAGAATATGAACACTATGAATTTATTAAATATGAGACAGAACACATCCAATCAACGAGTATCTGCCTGCAGGAACGGCCTGGAAACTGTGTAATATCGGCAGTGTATTGCCCTCCAAAACATGCTATAAAAAAACCGCAGTTCCTAAGCATGTGAAGTTAGCCCATTTTTTCATTCCTGAAAAAATTAAAGTTTTCGTCGGTCAACACTATTCTATCCCATCCCAGAATTTAATAATAATATACATATAAAACCAGAGTCAAAAAACCTTACTTACTGGATTATCTCAAAAAAACTTCCAGGGTCGGAAAATTATAGATAGAAGTTTTTCAACTGGCCATATTTATTCTTTCCATTCTTTGGAATAAACGCTACTCTGACTTTTCTCCTAGATCTTGGAATGTTCCCTAGGGACAAACTTGCTCTAACGATCAGTTTAAGTTGGACTAGTTCCAATAATTTCCAGTTCTTCCTATAGAAGCCCCGGAAAAAAACCCGATGCTCCACCTGTCTTTGGCCACGTCCTTCACCATTAAGCTGTTGGTAGTTGGTGTGGGGCTTGATTTCCATTCAACTTCATTAGAATTCTCATTTTTGGGAAAATGTGTTTTCATTCGTTTTTCCTGACTTGTACTCGTGTGAGTTCCATCAGGTTTGTCTAGAGTTTTGATAGTGACCTTCATGTTCCCACATTGTATTTTCTTGAGTTTAGCGGTTGCCGTAAGGCTATCCACTTCCTCACAGAAAGATCTCCATTTTAATGTTTTTTACTTCGGACACATTTCTTGTACTCTATTTATGAGGATTTTGTACAAATCCCAACCTACTGTTGAACCGGGTTTCATGCCTTTGTTTCAAAGTTTTCTTGTCTGTTTCCTCAGTCTGCTCAATTCACTAGTTCACCATAATGCCCCAGTTCTTGTAAGCTTACTTAAAGGACAGCTCTTCTCATAAGCGCTAATAAGTGCTTCTTCAGCTGCCCTTTTCATTCCCCCACACTTTTTGATTTTCGACACTGAAGATAGAAGTGACTGCGGTTGAGATGGAGTCTATTAAGATATCAATGAGTGTTTATTGGGTTCCTTAATTTTCTAATTTCAGGTTTCTTGCTGATAAGAGAGAAAGAAATGTAGCGATGATCAGAGAGAGTTACGTCATCTAAGACCATCCAGGATGAGACTTTTCCACTAAGACTCCGTGAGGCACGAGTAATACCACATTTTCGATGACTAAGTCAGACGCGGATAGGTATTCCAAAAGGGAAATCTCTCTAGGATTAATATTAGTGCTGCACCAGCATACGTGATGAGAGTTTCCACTTCAGCCGACAATGATTAGGATATCTTCACCATGTACATTAACTTCAACGACGACTGCTGTAGGTCGACATTACAACAAATTTCATTTAGGAGTCTGTTATTCATGTTATTTCTAATAAATACACAGACTCTAGATCTCGAGCATGTATTACTAACCAAGAGAGAAAACTGAGGTCCTTGGATTGAGTCCTTTGACAGTTTTTCCTTGATCCTCCTAAGCGCCTTTTGTGTCACATTTATTGTAACCCTATTTAGAGAAAAGAAGGGTTTAAAATCAAGTGCTTCTAGCCTTGGTTTTGAACTCTTGAAGAAGTGTGCCTTTCGGCTCCCTCTTTTTGGCAAAAATGGTCGATTTGATCTCCCTCCCAGGGATGTAGAGTTGGTACAGCGCCAAGGACCCACTTAACAGTTCTATCGTTTGCGCACTGCATGCTTAGCATAAAGTTGTACAAACCACAGCCCTCAAACGCCAAAGGAACTCCAGAAGCACAAGGTGTGTTTATCACTTTCCGAGCTTATCTTTTTCGTGAAGTACAACTACCTTCTCCCGGTTGCCCTGTGTCTTGGTAGTATCCGACCTGTTTCTTCTTTCACAGGAAAGAAGGAGTTTTGCCGTTAGAATCGTCAAGTGAACATTTTAATTCTTGTCTTTTCCGTCGCTGGCATCGCGAGATCTTCTTCTTAATTGAAGAGGTGTTAACCATTTGAACCGACGGTTGTGCCTTAAGGACAAACTTTGTAGCTGGGGCATCACTGTTACCTGTTAAAGGTTCCATTGGTGCCACCAGAGATTGTTCTTTAGGCAAGCCACTTTGAAACTTTTCATATAGTATTACTATGGGCCCAAAGTCAACTATGGCCAATTGTAGAAAACTGAACCATAGACTTGTACTACTAAAATGGTTTCTAATGATAGTACAAATTTCTGAATGGGCTAACTTCACATGCTTCAGTTTCTGGATTATTTTAGCCGGTTGGGTAATACATTCCTCGCGGGAGTTGACTGCAACGCTAAGCATACTAACTGGGGGTCAAGACTAACATCACCAGGCAGACAGCTTAATGAAGCGATAGAGGAACATAGTTTGGATTACTTATCGGGTGGTCAACCTACTTACTGGCCATCGAATAACCACCAAAAACGCGACGTTGATGGCACATGGCGAGTTCGTTGCAATAACGAGATCAGGAATTTAATGTAAAATTAAAGGACAGCGAGTACGCTGGTTCGGTCATGTTCGTGTGCTGATCTGAACTGAATGATAAATCGATCTTTGACGAGGGAGCCGCCTTTCGGCAGACGAATATGTCACTGTCGGTGGCGATGGCTCAATGGTGTAGAAAGCGATCTAACATCTTCTCATTGCTTGAAACAGGATGAAGAGTTGGCTCGTAATTGAAACGGTCAGATTATTTACACGGTGCGAACCAATAATGGCCTGTAAAACTGTCAAAAAAACGAAGTTACAATTTGATATAGTGTAGGTTAAATGGAAGTTAAATTTCGTATTTCTGGCTAGGATTTTTTTATCGGTTTTTACAGGCCATTATTGGCCCGTACCGTGTCAACAATCTGACTCCATCGGTTTCGATCACGAGCCAGCTCTTCAAACCGTTGTAGGCAGTTTGAGGATGCCAGATCGCTCTCTACGCCGTGGAGCCATCGTCGCCGACAGCGACCTCTTCGCCTACCGAAAGGCGGTTCTCCCTTAAAGGTTCGCTGTATCATTCGGTTCGGATCAGCACGCAGAACGTGTCCGAGCCAGCGTACTCGCTGTCCTTTAATTTCATGCAGGATATCAGGAATTTGCATTAAATTCATGATCTCGTAATTGAAAAGAACTCGGTATGTGCCATCGACGTCGCGTTTTGGACCATATATCACACGCATGATTCTTCTCTCGAATGTTAGAAGCCATCTTTCGTACTCATCCGTCAAGGTCCAACTCTCACATCCATACATGACAACGGGTCTGATCAACACTCTGTACAGTTTCAGCTTATCTGTAAGATATTTTGATTTCAGCAGTGGACGAAGAGGATACAAAGCCCGATTACCAGCGGCAAGACGGACCTTGATATCCTCGCCCACACTGTTATCGTGAGTGATGAGAGATCCAAGATACTTGAATCTCATCACTCCTTCAAACGTGTGGTTACCACTACTGAAATCACTTGCGTCTTGGTCTCGAAAACCAGATATCAGATATTTGGTTTTGGACTCATTGATTTTGAGACCAACGGAAGCTGAAAACTGTTCCAGTGGATCAAGTATCTCTTTCACTCCGTTGCCATTTAATCCAATCACACAGATATCATCTGCATAAGCAAAAAGTTGATTGGATTGTCGGAATAAGATATTGTCCTGAGGTGTTGCACTTTTACGAAGGATGTATTCCAACATGAGATTAAAAAGTTTCGGGGACAGCGCATCTCCTTGTGGAACACCAGAATTAATTGCAAAAATTCTCGATAGCCTGTTCTCAACTTTGACACAGCATTGTGAGTTGTGACTGCGTTACTGTCATTTTACACAGATGTACATATTTTTTGGTATTCCTAAATATTCAAGCGCATACCATAGCCTCTCTCGATTGATCGAGTCATAGGCTTGCTTGAAATCTAGGAAATCCTGGTGTACATCGCGAGATGTTTCGTAGTACTTGGAAAGAATCATCCGTAGCGAAAAAACTTGATCAGTGACTGACCGATTTAGACGGAATCCTCCTTGGTAGTCACCGACAATTTCCTCCGCTAGAGGAGTAATTCTTCCCAAGATAATGTATGACAGTAACTTATATGCTGTACAAAGGAGAGCTATACCGCGATAGTTCTCGCATTTCAAACGATCACCCTTCTTGAAAATTGGGCATAACGCGGCCACTTTCCATTCTTCGGGCATAACTTCATTTCGCCATACCAATCGAACAAGGTCGAAAAGACAGTTCCACAAAGTTAGCCCTCCGAATATCAAGAGCTCTGAATTAATGCAATCCATGGCCATTGTGAATTCCTCATAGAATGGATGCTCAATGAACATCTCCGCGGTCTGTATTTGAGAGTATTCAAATACAGCTTGTGATACATGTGGAACATTAAGTAGATCAGAAAAATGTTCACGCCATGTATCGAGTACCGCATCGACGTTAACACAGAGGTTTCCATCCTGGTCCCGAATGGCAATTGACCGAGATCTTAAGGTATGGTGCAATTCGGTGATTCCTTTAAAGAAACCACGCGAATTGTGCTCATTGCTGAGTTGTTGTAGTCTTAAGACCTTAGTCTTCCACCATTCTCGCTTCTTCAGTCTACAAATTCTTTTAACTGTCCTCCTAGCAAGAACTAGGATAGTTCTTGCTGGGATAGTCTGGCTAGGATAGTGTAGTAAAATACTGATCTCCTTGGAGGTTACCTACAAATAACTTCATCATTGAATGAAATGGAGTAATTTGTATGCTGTGCAAAAGGAGAACTATACCGTGATGGTATAAATGAATTTCAAGCGAACACTTTTTTAGAATATGGGACATGTCGCAGCCACCTTCTATTCTGTCTTCCATGTAAGATAAAGTTGTCTCTCTGCATATGGCGATTTGTCTCAATAAACAAATGGATTCGCGCTTAACGTGAAAATCGTCGCATCTACTGTTTTAAAGGTTGCAATGAAACCGAAGTTTTATTTACTCTTTACCCAGTAGTTGAAGGTGGCTTGGCCGGATCAGCTTCAAAAACACTCATTAATTCTGATTTCGATATCCCCAAAAGGTTCAAGATCTATACAATGATGAGCTCAGTGGATTCTAATACCATGGCTTATGAACTGTCGCACAGCTATATACAGTTTCACAATAAGATCATAAATTATGCAATCGATGATTAATCTCTAACAATACAAAACATAATACGAGTTAGCTATAATATTCCAACCACTCAAATAAAACTTGTGTCTTACATCGATAAAAATCTCTTATGTGCGCTATATAGAAAAACACAAAAATGATGGAAAAGGTTTTCCAAACAACAATAAATAAAAATTCTTAAAACTTTAGCCTTATAAAGACAAATAAATAAATATTGTAAATTGTGTAGTACATAAGCAATATAAGAAGAGAGATAAGTGGATGGAATTTCAAAGTATTCTCGAGGACAATTCACGTTTGAAGAATGTAATTTGTGGGAGGTCTTATGTTGTCTACTCGACCTAAGAAAAAACTTACATGCACAAGATGATTTAGTCTTAAGACATGTAATATAAAAACACAAGCTTCATAAATCGCGAAACGTGAGATAATGGTTGCGTAATATCATCGCGTATAATTTTCAATCAATGACGTATTCGGTATAATTATAAATATTTTCGGAGATGACATTACATATATACGACGAGTAGTTATGTATTTTTAATTAAATTATAATTTTATAATTCAAGCCACGAAAATCAAATTCAAAAACCCCAATGTCTTTCGTGTACACATGTACAAGCGAATCTATACACAAACCTATACCTCGAATCGCTTATTTAATGCGCGAATCTAATTAAAATTCCAAACGACACTTTGTAATATGACGAAGTTCAATAAATCTGTATACGTGTGTGCACATAATCCAAAATCGATTGGGACGCGATGGTTGGTAAAATTCGATAAAAGTTTCAATGAATTTTATTTTTTATGCGATCCAAAATTATTAAGTTCACGACAAATGTCATGATTCTGAAATTCGGAACTATGGCCACCGTATATAGAGAATAAAATAACAAACAAACGAATTAAAATTAAAATTATAAACTCGATCAAGGATGATCGTATATAAAAGTGTAAAAATATGCTTAGATCACTGTCGACCCACACACACAATACAATAAAAATGTTTTGGGCAAAAATTTAAGATAATCAACCGATTTGACGAGCCTAATTTCGAAACAATAATCGAATTGTAATGCTGATTGTGTATAGTATATGGTACTCATTGAAATCAAGGTAGCCGAGTGCATAAATAAAAATCGACCTTCTTGGAAATGTTACAAAAGTTATATGATCTATATATTTGCATATAATACGAGCGAGATCGATAAAATGTTGGGTTGGGGTCTAAGCGATCTATATGATATCACGTTATGAATTGGTAATAAGGTAAAAGTTGTTGTGCTAAAAATACTGATCACGGTTTTAGTTTGCTATCAACGCTTCAATGTTGATCGTCATTCACAGCTCGTCTATCTGTTTTGGGGCCGAACCACTCCCAACTCTTTAGAAGTACGTCCTTCCTTACGTCACAGTCAAATTGAGGATATATACGGCTATATGTCTGATTTGCGCAGATCATCAATGTACATTTCATTGTTCCATGTCAGTATAAGGAAAGACAAGGCTCAAAGCACATCAAGGCGTGCAAAATCCGAAGTGAAAAGCCACATCACTTCCAATCATCACGATGAACGATTAGAGAGTCACACCGCCATAAAATCAACCGTCAAATATCAATGTGCCATGTGCCAAGATCCAGGTCATTCATTGTTCCATTATGCAATCAGTTCCAATCTCTAGATGCCGAAGGGCGCATGGTATTCACGAAGAAGACTAACCGATATATCAACTGCTTTGGCATTAATCATCCGATATATCGCTGTCAATCGAGACGTAGGTGCCAAAAGTGTGGTAAGAAGCCCAACACTCTTTTGCATCAAGCTGAAAAACCCGACGAGTCACAACAAAACTACAACTCTACATCATCAGATTTGCTAAGTAATATGCACGCACAAAATATGGTAACCTGCTCAATTCATCCCACAGCTATCATTAAAGCCGTTGATAACTGCGGAAAAACCATAACTTGTAGGGATCTCCTGGATACCGGATCCCAAACAAAATGCGCGCATACCAACAAGTGGATTAGGTCTGTCGGGATGTGGAATTTCCCGGGGGATAGTTACAATAAAAATCAAAGCAGACTCTGGACACGAATTCACATCATTGAACCTCTGGTAATGTCGAAAATTACCAACCTACTTCCACCAAAAAAACTACCAGTCAATTTAAACTCGTACACCGGATTCAAACTGGCTGATCCGCGATTTGATAAACCAAGTCCCATCGATGTATTGATTGGTGCTGACCAATTTTTCAACATCATTAGAAATGGTCAGATAAAAATTAGTCCTAACGAACCAGTTCTTCAAAACACCATATTCGGCTGGATAGGATTTCCGGTCAAATCGATTATCCTGATCATCATTCGCCAGCTTCATTTCAAACGTCATCAACATTCGAATCCGAAATGGTAAATGTTGATCAAAGCTTACGCAAGTTCTGGGAACTAGAATCCGTCGATCCTAGAAGCAAAATTCCATCTCCAGAAGAGGCTTTTTGTGAAAGTCATTTCGTGAAAAACTTGAAACGGAGCCCTCAAGGTCGGTTTACCGTTAAACTTCCCTTCAAGGAGTCACCAACAAAGTTAGGCGAATCACTAACAGCAGCAATACAACGTCAGAGATCGATGGAACGGCGATTTATTCGTGATCCAAATTTTGCTAAGTTATATCGCGACTTTATGGATGAATATATGAAAGGCTAAATCATATGGTAGAAATTCTAGCACCTACTAAATCGAAACCAGGATTTTATTTGCCGCATCATGGTGTACTCAAATCATCGAGTGGCGTCGACAAAATAAGAGAAGTCTTCGACGGATCGGCCAAATCAAGAACCGGCCTATCACTCAATGATTGTCTAGCAATCGGGCCTACAGTACAATCAAGCTTGTATGCTGTAATTCTACGTTTCCGAGACCACAAGATCGTTTTTTTCCGCCGATATGGAAAAGATGTATCGCCAGGTCAACGTTTCACCAGAAGATACCAACTATCAGCAAATTTTCTGTGGACAGCCCATCAGATCCCATCCGGCACTTCCGTTTGACAACTGTTACATACAGTCTAGCTTACGCATCGTTCTCGCCACCAGAGCTATCCAGCAAACATCTAAGGAAAATGAAACCTTCTCAACTGCAGCTGCTAATGTCATAGCCAAAGACATATGTAGACGATGTCATGACCGGAGCGGACAATGAATATGCAGCAATGAAATTGAAAGAGGACATAACATTAATACTAGCTGGTTACGGCTTTTGTCTCAAGAAATGGAAATCAAACAGCAAACAAAGACTATCCACAATTCCACGTGAGCATCAAGAATATGATCTCAAAGAAATTTACGATCAGACATATCCACACGATGATTCCGTGAAAGTTCCGGTCATTCAATGGATTCCAATGCAATCCGATTGCTTCATGTTCGCCTGCCAGTTACCAGATAACACAAAAGTCACAAAGCACTCGGTTTTGTCGGAAGCAAGTAAATTATTTTATCCGCTGGGTTGGCTGGCTCCTGTCGTGATAACTTTCCAGATTTTTCTGCAAATGCTATGGGCAGATAACTTGAGCTGGGATGATCCCCTTTCACATGATAAAGGCGATATTTGGTTAAAAATAAGGTCTAATTTTCAAGCACTTAATTCTATATCTATTCCCAGATACATACAAGCCGGCCATGATGGTACAGCATTTGAGCCAGCACTTTTGGAAGAGATGGTACGTAGAATACCTCACATCCAATACCAGAGCATCCAAACCAACAACGTCATCCTGGTCCAAGATAAAAATCTGCCTCCAAATCTATGGCTTCTTGGTCGAGTCACGAAACTACATCCTGAGCGTGACTTACTAGTCCGAGTAGTCACTTTAAAAACACAAACAAACGAAATCAAACGACCTTTACAAAGGTTATGTGTACTTCCAATAGTTCGCGATCCTCCTGAAGAGGCCAAAGAGACAAATCAAACATCTTTACCACAATAAGTATTCTTTTGAAGCCAGTTCAACGGGGAGTGTATGTTAAGTCGCTGTAAATCGTTTGAAAATTTTATTCGTGATTACATGGATGGTTGCATATAACCGGACTCAGCAAGACTACAAAGCTTGAATCTAGATGTCACCTCTAGTAAAATTATAAACTAAATGAACATTTTTTGTAGATGTCGTATCAGACGAAATTTTGTATGAGATGATTTTGTAAAAATATAAATTTCTGTCTAGTGTTCCACAATCATCAATCGGAAAACAGTAAAACCAATTGTTTATCAATATTCATTAAATATTTTTGAGTTTTTTTTTTTCTAAAAAATATATTATACTAATACGGCGAATCATATACTCGTATCATCCAGCATTTTTTCAATCTCGGGAAATTTACAAAAGGTGAGATAATTAGACCGAACGGCTTCTACATTTAATCGACCTTAACCCCACAATCACCACTTTCGGGTAAAATATGAAGAAGAATGTTCGGAGCTAGAACAGATTTCGGCAGAAGTCCAACAGGGTAGTGTTTTGGGACCTATAGCTTACATGCTCCGCACCAGAGATTTACCTCAATCAAACAAAGTTACCGTTGCAACGTTTACTGATGATTTTGCAGTTCTTTCAGTAGGAGACACTATCGAAATTTCACGAAGCATGTGACAAAATCATAAACCGGACAAAAATGTAGCGTATCGGGCTCAATGAATCGAATCTACGCATGTGAATTTCACTTATGTAAAAGTCAGCTACACACCTATAATCATTAACGGTCAACAGATTCAGTATGTAAATAAGACGAAATATCTAGGGATGACCTGAGATACCAGGCTCAGATGAAGTAAATATAAAAACATGTATTGGTTGCTCGGGAAAAATCCGGAATGGACTTACGGAATACAGCTCTGGGACTGCACAAAGAACACCAATATCAAACTAATACATACTTTTCAAAACAAAGTGGTACGAGATCACGCTTATTGTTACCTAATGTTGAACACTTTACATGCAGAAAGGCGATTTCAGAGAACGAAACCAGTTGATTTAATGGATTAAGGACACCAGTGCAAAGACTACTGTAAATAACCTATAAAATGAAGCTGGTCAATGGGCCCCTTCACATTCACAAGTGACTAAATCAAAAAAGGTACGCAAAAGCTTCCGCAACAATTTACGTAGCCTTAACCACTGCATCATTTGGTCGGTCTGTAATAAGTTGATTTATATTTTAAAAAATCAAATAAGGGATAAATTTATAGGGGATAAATTCTATTACCCTGTGATGTCCGAATAAATTGTCTTTCGCTTCAACTAACGTGGCAGTAACCACTGTGCCATTCTTTCTTCTACTGAGTGTAAATATTAAGTTTCAGCCAACTACAACCTGCAGACACGAATATGACCAATATCATTAAGAAGAAACATACAACAAAATTTGGCCTTTAATCTGAAAGGACTCAAAGTTTCGAAATGTCAGAGTTGATCAACGACCAAAATTGCTCTTAACCACTTTGCCAAATAACGACGATTTGACACTCGCCATTTGACAGGGAACTGCGACATTTTATAAAGCCACAAAGGTTCCAGCTTTTGAAAAGTTGACCTGAATACAATAAATAATACAATAAACAGATAATAGTGTCACCGTATTATCGGTTAACATGAAGTTGAAGATTACTTTGTTCTAGGATCTCTTTCGAAAAAACTGATCCATGTGGTGAAATGAGGATCCGAATACTCTGAAGACTAAAACATTCAAATGTTCCGACTAGAAAATTAATATGTAAAACAAATCAAAGAAGGCGAAAATTATTCCAGAACTCAATGCTACGAGGAGCTCACGGTTCAACCGACATTCACACACATACACTTTCACATTAAAAACACAAAGTCGTGAATTAACATTTGTATGGCATTCACACACCAAATATATAAATTCGTCATTCTATCGCAAATACATTGTGATCGGGACGCCACACTAGAAAATAAATGGTCCGGATATTTCAAGCAAACATCTGTGATTCGCTAGAACTATTGCAACACGAAGCACACCATATAGTACGAATTTCACACCACAGAGCCCAAATATCAAATATAGAGTTGCGTACGTCTCTCTCATCTTTTTAATAAACCTGTTATTTAATTACGTTACTGATGAGTTCGAAACTGGCATAGCCGAAACCAAATTGCAGATGCTGTGATGATGACAGAAAAATTACCGCGATGGCAACACTATTTCTCTATCTATCAATAAATTAGTACTTGTGACTTCTAAAGTGATGACCTCCCCGGCTCGGCCTTGATTTTTAGGGTGTAACACGTACGAAAACCCTGATACGATCTCCCATGTTTCCAGCACTTACTTGTGATTCAGTAGACACCTATATACCCTTTATCACTAACGATACAGCTACTCAAGTAACTTCTTCTATATAAATGGGAATTGACTATCTCAGAAGGTTTATGCTTAAAACCACGTTTATATACTGAAGTGAGCGTTACCCTGGTCAATGAAACGCCTCCTGGCCATCACAATAAATATGGTTTTGTAGCAAATGGTATATGAATAAAAACTGAGAATTAGACATCTAAAATACAGTCACTCAACCTCGATTGGTCTAATGTGAAATTGCTTCTCAGACGTGCACTTTTAGTCCCAAAATCAGTTTGTTCTTCTAATGAAGTTCAAGATATGTGCTATCTCAAGTATTCTGGTTTATATCAGGTCATCAGTTCATCCTCAAATATAGGAATTGTGAACCAATGCAGTGCAGTCTATGGGAAGAGTCTAAAGAACAGGAGTACAAGAAGTGTCCGAATTTTCATTCGAAACCTATGATTATTCAGGAAGCAATGTCACGTCAGAATACCCAACAAAATCCTCACAGTGACTCAATCATAATTCAATAAGGAGTGGGATCTTCACTGATTTATTGATCCAAAGAAGATTTTTGATAGTCGACAAGAGACGATCTGGTGCACATTTCAAGAGATATTGACGTAACTCCTATGGCGGACTCAGGTCCTACAAAATATCAAGCTGCAACCAAAATGGCTAATTTTTCAATCAATACATTTTCTTTAGTCGACTTAGGGAATTTATCGTCTCCAATGCATTTTTTTGTTGGGTGGCTGCTACCGCACACTTAGACTGGCAGCGGTCCGTTGTGATACCACTATATGTACGGCTATAAACTCAACAGGGGATCCAGATGTGTTCATATACACCACCGATCTTTGCCCCTATCGGGATTCGAACCCAGTACTTCCCGCTCCATTTGCCGCAGTTTTAAACACTGTGCCACCTGGGCGGTAGGTGTTTAAATAGAATCGGCAAATTTTGCAACGAGTTGAATTTGAAGATTATGACTCTTAAATTGTATTTGTAACAAATGCAAAATCGTCGATCGTTAATGTTTCTCAAGATGCACAGCCATACCGACTGAGATGATAGTGGTTAAAGTTGTGTCTATAGAACGAAACGTCCCGGATCCCGATAGGGACAGATGCAAAAGAGATTTTCACTATCTATCTATGACCCTCTGTTGGTGTGCGGAATTTAACGAACCTATTGCCCTACGTCCACGATAGTTAGGAATACTCCAGTGCTTGATCCAGAGTATACATTCGTATGAACTCTGCACTTTATTTATTACTGAGATGTGTTTGTTTTGCACACCATTTGGCACAAAACCCAGATATATTTCGTTCCAACAAAAGTAAATTTTATTCACTGGGTCATTTGGTCGGTCAATCATAATAATAAGGCCATTTTATAGCTATCTATATGGAATGGTTAATAAATCATCGGATTATAATCAATTAAGCAAAAAATATCGTGAAACCTTCCAATTTTTTACGCGCAAAACAGTATTAATGGGTATAAACGTCACATGCAACAACATTAATAATATAGTTTAAGACACCACATCTTAAGATAAAGATTGTTATCAAATCCATATTGATCCGGGAATAACACTTTGATGTATATTTATAGCCATGTTCGGCGATAACCGTTTATATGACATATGGTTTCATGCACTTTTGTTAATTTATAATTTATGCAATTATGCAAATCTTAATTAAGGTAACAGTTAAACGTTTTTGACCTAATTCATTAATTTTTTATAATTTATGACTATTTTACTTGTTTAAGAGCCGATATAATCGTAACAGCTATAAACTTAAACTATAAATGATATGCCATAACCAATCACCGCAAATACTTTATTATTAACAATTATTAATTACAAACAATTAGCATTAACAAATATGTATATTCGTGTATGCATAAATAAATTGTATGTCTCGCGCACCACTATATAAGTGAGCTTCGTATATACTGTCACTGACTGACATCTTAACAAATTGCCATCATTTAATATGAAAATATTTTCGTTTTATTTTTTGCTGGGTAGCTCAACATTTTTTTGGATTTCACATTGTTGGCTCGTATTGTATCAACAATCTGACTCTATCGGTTGGAATAGTATTGCAAGCAATTAGAACATGTCAGATCGCTCTCTACGCAGTGGAGCCATCGTCGCTGACAGCGACCTCTTTTTTACCGAAAGGTAGCTCTCCTTTTAAAGATCGCTGTATCATTCGGTTTGGGTCAGCTCGGAAAACGTCACTGAGCCAGCGTACTCGCTGTCTTTTGATTACATGCACGATTTCAGGAATTCACAATAAATTTCTGATCACGTGGTTGGTAAGAACTCAATATGTGATATCAACGTCGCGTTTTGGGCGATATGTCATACGAATAATTCTTCTCTCGAACGGGTCTGAACAACAATCTGTAAAATTTCAACGTGTCCGTATTTGAAAGATATTTTGATTTCAGAAGTGTACGTAGAAAATATAAAGCCCGATTGCCAGTGGCAAGATGAACTTTGATATCCTCACGCACACTGTTATCGTGAATAAGAGATCCAAGATACAAGATTCAAAAGTTTGGTCACCACTACTGAAATCAATAGGGTCTTGGTCTCGAAAACCAGAGATCAGATATTTGGTTTTGGACTCGTTGATTATGAGATCACAGGAAGCTAAACCCTGTTCTAGAGGATGAAGTATCTCTTTTACTCCGTTTAATTTAATCACACATATGTATTCCAATATGAGATTTAAAAGTATCGGGAACAGCGCATCTCCTTGTCGAACATCAGAAGTACCTGCAAAAGTTCGCGATAGCCTGTTCTCAACTTTAACAAAGCATTGTGGACAATCATGGATTACTAAAACAAAAACTGTCTTTGTGTGAACTCATTGTAATTTGTACTCCAAACCTACCTTCATAAAGGTAGGTTTGGAGTACAAATTACAATGAGGTAGGTTTGGAGTACAAATTGCAGAAAGCACTCCCGTTTTATGTCGATATTTTAAGCAAATGGGTGTAAATAATAAAAGTATGGTAAGAGGTTCGGCAGAATATAATTGTCATCCATGTCTAATTTAAGACAGTCGATTAAAAATGAGACTGAATATTCGGTCAACTTAACCTGGATGGTTGATCTGATATCAAAACAGACGTATGATGAAAAAGCTTTTAGTTTTGCAGCCAGCTCAAGTTATTCTTAAGTAAAGGGTGGTTAAATTTTAAGGGCCGACGTTGAATATTAACCACACCTAACCGTCAAGTTTTTTCTGCATTTAATTTGACATTTCTCAATTTCAGACTAATTCAATTTGAACCATGGAAAAACTCAATCGAGCAACGCGTTAAAGTTGTTCAGGCATATTATGAAGATGGGCGTTCAAATCAAAATGCATATCGTGCACTTCGTGATTTTTTCGGTCAATTTAATCGTCCAAATGTGCGTACAATTGGAAAAATCGTGCAAAAATTTGAGCAATCCGGGTCTGTAGGAGATTTTAAACCCCAGTGCATGCTCGTACAGCTCATACTGCAGAAAATATTGCTGCTGTTCGCGATAGTGTGGCTGAAAAGCCGTCTACCTCAACTCGTCGTCGTGCCCAACAATTGCACCTCTCACGATCGTCGTTAATGAACATTATGCAATTGGCTCAAGAATTAAAGCTTCTTGACCATTCCAAACGTCGTCAATGGTCAGAATGGTGGCAAGAAATGGCAACTGTGGATGATCAAGTTTCGAAGAAAATCATCTTGAGTGATGAGGCAAATTTTCACCTCAGTGGATTCGTCAATAAGTAGATTTTTTCCAAAATGAGGCCGGTCAGGCAGTTACTGTGAATGGTGTTCACTGTCGTGAGATTATAACGAACTTTTTATGGCCCGATTTGGAAGATGTGGATGTGGACGATATGTGGTTTCAACAGGACGGTGCCACTTGCCACACAGCTAACGAAGTAATGGCTCTTTTGCGCGAGAAATGCAATGGTCGTGATTTGACACCGTTGGACTTCTTTCTTTGGAGTTATTTGAAAGAAAAGGTGTACGTCGATAAGCCAGCAACAATTCAAGAGCAAAAGGATGAGATAATTCGGCACATTAACGGCATAGAACCTCAATTATGCCTAAGCGTCATCGAAAATTTGGATCATCGGGTGTGCCGCCGAGGTTGCGGCGGCCATTTGAACAAGCGTCTTATTGCAGAGTATTTCTTCTTTAATTATCTATTGGGACTATACACAAATCCTTCATTTCACCTTAACTATAAGATGGTTTACAGAATACTAATTTTCATACGATTTTGACCTTATTCAACTATTCAAGATGCTCGTCTTTGAACTCGATTGAATGCTGTTAGATGGGTTCTCGCGGTGCTTCTGCCCAATTGAAAGAGTTATACTCCAATCTGGATCTTATGTATAGATTCTGTAAATTGGAATCGTTTCAGATGGAGTAGAGTAAAACTTCCATCGTGGTAAAAATCCAAAACATTTAGCCGCACTTATCGCTTCTTTACTTATTTGTTCAGTCCAAAATTTTCTTCATATGGTGAAGCCTAGAATCTTAACTGTCACATGTAACCAAACTGGATTTACTAAAAAAGGTGAATACTCATCGGTTCCATCAAAAATAATACAGGAATTTGCTCGGATTAAAGCATTATATTGAGATCGCTTAAGGCGATCCTTCAGCATATTTTACTGCAAAAACGTCATTTCGCAATGAAGAAGAACGGAAATAGTAAAAGGACGATAGTGAGCTCTCATCAGCATAAGAATATATTGGTTTGAAAATTGATGATAAAACATCATTGATCAAAGTTAGAAAAAAGGAAAAGAAAGACCGCCCAGGTGGCGCAGTGGTTAAAGCTGCGGCAGTTGGACCGGGTTCGAATCCCGATAGGAGTAGGATGCAAAAGGGATTTTTCACCACAAGATTACGATCTGTGGTGTGAATGAACACAACTATGACCTCCTGTTGGAGTGCAGTATTCATGGGCCTACCCATTTTGCAATTTGCAGATGGTAAAGAAAATCGGATCTATAGCCGTACGTCCTCAAATTAGCTGTAATGGCGTAAAATTAAGGACGTAAATAAGCGAACCGCGAAAGAGTGGGGAGTGCCTTGAGCCCCAAAACAGATTGGAAAGAAATTAAAATAAAAAATATTTAAAAAAAAGTAAGACAAGAAACGAACCTCTGACGAACAACGGCGAAAGTAAAACCGGTTGCGTTTCTAGGTTACAGTCGCCTTAAAGTCAGCTAATTTTTCAGATGTCAGGTATTTTTTAATCGGGTTGACAGGATTTCTAACAAGTGGTTGTTAATTTGAAAAATGCACTGTCAGTGTTACCAAAAATAAGAACGCCATTCAAACTCCTATCCAGGCTTTATTTTTAAAGTCCCATAACCGATGTGTAGGTGGAACATTCTCTTGACATTAAACTGCAATCATCACATGGTTTAAATACCAAAGAAAGGTACCGAAAGAGAAACTACATTTCTCTGAATGAGAAGTTAAAAACAGATTCAGTAGATAACCTGTTTCGTTGGCCCGATCTGGAATACTCCTAGGCTGATCCATGAGCTGAGTTAGATGGTTTAAAGCAGGAAATATTTTAGCTACGCCACCTACCGGTATATATCTCAATTAGAATATATCCATGTATCAGCCATGTATCATTGTGAACAAATTAAGAATGCAAGTATAACGTTGTGTCACCAAACACTGAAGTGTCCAGAACTAAAACAACATGCTGTGTTTCATATTAAGAACATTCGGAATATCCGGGTTAAACCGAAAATGTTTACCAGCATTTCAGAACGAAATTTAAGAAGACGTTACGATATAGTGCTCGATAATTAACATGCAGTACCTTAAACAGTTTTGCCCAGCCTGAAGATAAATTTATACAAATTTATGTATTGAATGAGAACCACATGAAGATTTTCAAGAGATAAAGTTTTAATGGTGACTTGTCAAAATATACATAAAGGTAAAGTTTAGGTATACAATTTAGCCTGAAGCTTAAAGCAAATTAAAACCAGGAATGAAGTATTAAACATGACTATATACTTTGGTATTGTTATGCAATTTTTTTGATCTCATAATCAGCACTCAACAAATTTTAAACAATGAATCTTGCTTGAACTATGATGACCCTAATTATAATACGAGTCTTTAACTAATCATTCTACATGACACTATATTATTACTATAATAGTGTACGCTTGACCTTTAACTTTACAATAGAGTAGGCTTGACCTGATATATGTATACCAGACAGTACCAATTAAAGAAAGACACTGGAATTATCGATGACTTGCAAAAGGATTGTTAGTTTTTTGATCACGACAAGTGATACAGATGATGGTTAAGTGAAAATATAAGACTTTTGCTATTTTTTTCAATCACCTCCTTATGTCATTCGATGCATGTTAATCTTTGGTCAACGGCGAAAATCAAACTCGAAACGGCGCGTGATGAGAAACTCTCTTAACCATTAATCTACATTATCGGTGACTTTTGCTATACGAAAGATGACTTATGAAGAGGAAGTTTCAATCATAACGTTTGTAACCAACGAACGTTATGATTCGAATTTTATTTAGACAAAACTAATGTCCATATGAGATCACCATTTAAAATAGCAATTGCTATTGGCTAGCTATAGTTACTAGTAAGATAAAGAGAATCCTATTTTGGGAGTGTAATATGAGTAGAATACGTTCCTCTTATAGTCTGCATGGATCAGTTCAAAACCGATACCATTTTTGAAACAAGCCATTATATGCCTATGTTCTTCATACACATATAAAAGGGCGACCAAATGTGACGCCAAATGTAAGCACAACCTATTCTGAAATTGTATAAGCCATTCTGTTTTAGTAGAATGTAGTACAATGTAAAGCATGGCCTGGAATTCATTGCAGCAACATGTTTCAATAATTGGAACTGAGTATGAAAATCGGCGTACTTTGAAAAATGCCCATCTTAAAGTTTGTCATTTTTTCGGAGGTTATAATCGGCCAAATCACTCTTTAATTCATTAATTAGTGAAAAATTTAGTGAACCTGGTTCTGTTAATGGCAAATTACAAAATGGAAGACGGAAAGCTATGCGCAAATGAAAACAAAGCATCGGTCATTGGAAGCGTTCAAAATTAGCCCACATCAATTTAAAGCCATCCCTTAAAACTAGAAATATTTTGAAGCTCTTTATAGAGGATTTTGCAGAAAGATGTATAATTTGTTGTAAATTGTAGATCTAAATTGACAGTGTAAGCAAATAAAAATCATTTCTAAAGCACAATATTTAAGTTGCAATTCGTGAAATAATTCCAGCAATATCAGGCAATATTCATATTGATGCTTGCAGATGCAGTGTGGGCATTTGACATTGTCACTCTGTGATATCCCCATTCAATTACACTTTATATATTATCGCCGGTTGTAGCTTAATGGTAACGAGAGTTTCTCATCACGCCGCGATCTCGAGTTCGATTACCCGCCTTTGACCATTATATTGATGGCCATATGTGAACCAAATACCGAGAAATGGTAAAAGAAGTTGGATATGAAAGCAGTCACGGGCGATGTTCCTAAAAAACCGAGATCTAAAGAATTACGACAGTTGTTTTTTAAGCTACCTAAATTAAAAATGTAAATAAAGTTTGTTCTAAAGCTGTCCTAACTTGTACTCTTTATTAATTATCTATGGACCGCCCAGGTGGCTCAGTGGTTAAAGCTGTGGCAGTTGGAGCGGGAGGTACCGGGTTCGAATCCCGATAGGGGCAGGATGCAAAAGGGATTTTTCACCATCTGATTACGATCGGTGGTGTTAATGAACACATCTATGACCCCCTGTTGGAGTGCAGAACTCATGGGCCGACCCATCTTCCATGTCAGTACTATAGGCTGGCATGGAGCTATGCAATGCGCAGATGGTTCTACGAAAATCGGACCTATAGCCGTACGTCCTCGATTTGGCCGTTATGGCGTAAAGTAGGACGTAAATAAGCAAACTGCGAAAGAGCTGGGAGAGCCTTGAGCCCAAAAAAAGATAGCATAGAATAAAATATAAAAAAAAAAAAAAAAATTATCTTTGGCTTGAAGGCCGTAAACGCCTTTAACCGCATCTCAACTAAAATGTTCAACTGCGCTTTGATACAACCCTTAGGACGGACGACAGTGTTTCATTAACTTAAGAATCAACTCACTTACTTATGACGATCTGGTCCTGACAGTTTCAGGCAAGCACCTTAAAGTCTTATCAGATTTAACTCAACAAGCCGTTCTCACTAGAGAACATTGTTACCTGGATTACACGTGAATCCGTCTAAAACGGACTTGGTTTCATTTACAAGGCGTAGGAAAACGAAGGTTTTTCACTACCATCACTTTTCGGATGTTAGGTTAATAGCTCAGCCTACGTCAAACATCATGGTGTTTTCCTGGATAATAAACTTTCTTGGAGGGATCATCTGAATTTTAGACTACAAAAAGCCACTGATATTTTTTGACAATACCGAAGAGCTTGTGGTAATTCTTGGGGATTTTCTTTCAAAATGCTAAATTTTATTTATACAAATCACTGGTTCTCCCAATGCCAGATCACTGCGTGATTTCAGTTTTTAATCTCGTTGTCGACGACAAAGTGTTTATATTTTGTACGGATAGTAAAACTATCCTTAACTACTTGAGCAATCCTCTAAATATAGCTAAGCTTTTAACTGGTAGGGCACTGTAAAATTTTTTTTAACCTCTTTGGTTATATAACAACAAGGTACCGATCATGTGCATTCCTGCCCATTGTGACATTGAAGGCATTTTTTGTATTGCATATTTCGTAGATTCTGAACCAGCTGCTGCTCAACCTTTACACAATCTGAAAAAAAAATTCAAACCGTTGTCCCATCGAATCTAAACCTGACGTGGTTGTCGTTAGGCGAAATACTTTGTCAGAGCACTTAACCCGAAGCTGATCAATTACGTTCTTTCATTAGGAAAAGACAACTTCAGAAGACTACCTTGATCAAAAAGTTCCCGGAATAACCACGGTGTGGCGATCCCATCGTCCGATTTGAATTCTGTTTTTTGTTAAGTTGGTACATCTGTGGTTATATTCCCTCTAAATCTTAGCGTCATAGCAAAAGTTACGTAGTCAAGAGTACATATTTCTCTGCGTGTGTTTAAAATTATTTACAATTTTAGAAATGGATTTAAATTTGCAACAACGAACTTGTATTAAATTTTGCGTAAAATACGCGTATTTTAAAAATTGGAAATGGAAAATTGGCACGAATATTGGAAATGTTGGAAAAGAATTTCGGCAACGATTCTCTAAAGAAAACGATCGTTTATCAGTGACACGAGGTTAAAAGTGATCGTGACTCAATCAAAGATTATGAACGCAGTGGCAGACTTTCGACATCGAAAACCGACGAACAGATTGATAAATGTCATAGAAATGTTGGTCCATAACCTCAAATTAACCATAGAACAAATAGAGGAGGAATTGAACATTGCCTATGCATCCGTCCAAGACATTTTGGTTAATGATTTGAGTTTCCGTCGTATTGCAGCAAATTTGGTGTTAAAATACCTCAATTTCATGCAAAAACAAGGCCGTGCTGACGTCGCAAAAGACATGATTTGCTGGGCTGAATCCGATCAAAAATTCATCAAAAGGATCATTGCTCGAGACAAGACGTGTGAGCTTATGAGTTCAGCAATTCTCACGGGTTTCATATACAATGGTGTAGTGCATCATAAATTTTTGATAGAAGGCCAGTCAGTAAACAAAAAGTATTATTTGGGCGTTATGAGACGTTTGCGTGAAGCAATTCGCCAAAAAGACCAGAATTGTGGGCAGCAAACTCGTGGATTTTGTACCATGATAACGCACCGTCACACAGTGCAATCATTATTTGTAATTTTTGGGCGAAAAATGCAACAAATACCCATCTAACAGCCATCGAATTCACCTGATTTAGCTGGCATAAGTGTGTTGTAGTCGATGGAGATAACTTTGAAGGGGACAGTATAGATTTAGATTAATAAACATATATTTTTAATTTTCTGAATAAATTCCGGTAACTTTTGATCAGGTGGTATTAGTTTCTATATCTCGCCATGGTCGTTTAAAAGTCATCTTTATTCCATTGGACTTTGCCAGTGTTGCCGTATGTCGTGAGGATGTTGTCTGGCTTTCGCTCGCATTTGGCCTGGTTCAAACTCATCTAGTTTTCTAAGGTTACAGCGTTCATCTGTGCGCATTGATGAAATCCTAGGTTTGCACCATGGGCTCTTTGTGGCATTGACTGCGGAACTTAGAGGGTTCCAGCCACCTTTAATAATAAACACTTATTTTTTCGTGTAATGCGAATTTTTAATATTATTTCAAATTATTTTATATGATTAGGAAAAATTTATTTTAACTGAACAAATGCGTAAGATTTCTTCTTGATTCTTCCTAAAAGTATTTTTAAAGGTTTAGAACAAAATTGGGACATACTTCACGCTCATAGCAAAATTAGTTCAATTTTTAAAAACGTTCAGTATATATAGTTTTGCAATAAATATTTCATTTTGAATATCATACTATTTGGGCATCTGTCAATTTTGAAGCTGTCATCTCTAATCAAATGTCTAATTTGACAAGTAAAAAGTAGGCCATTACTAAAAATGGTACGATAAACGTTGAAACGTAGCAACAAGGCATTGAAATTGTTAAAATTCACTACAAAAATGATGAAAATTAATGGTCTCCGTGAAACATTCTGCATAGTGAAACTGGTGGAAAAAATTTGAGCTATCGGGACATGTTAGTGATGTGAAGAATCGAAACCGTGTGCGTCGCTCAAGAACAACTGAGAGTATTATTGCTGTAGCCAGTAGTATTGAAGAAACCCCTTGTTCAGTATTAAACATTCCATAAACGACATTACAAAGTATTTTACATAAAGACTAAGGTTTAAGGGCTTTTAAAGTAGAGTTATCACAAGAAATCAAGCCAGTCGAGCACCATAAACGTTGTATCTTCGCGGATTGAGTCCCTCAAATCCATCAAAATGATTCGGATTTTCTTCGAAAAATCATCTTCAGTGATGAGGCTCATTTTCACCCCGGTGGCTACGTTAATAAACAGAATTGTCGAATTTGGGGCCCAGATTATTTAAGAATGGTTATTGAAAAACTCTCTCCACGTGTCACTGTTTGGTACGGTTTTTAAGCTGGCGGTGTGATTGTACCTTTCTTTGTCGAAAATGATCCTGGTGTAACTATTACGATGAATAGATTGTGCTACCGAGCTATGATTAATGAGTTTTGATGGTCGGAATTGGAAGATACATGTGTTGACGACGTTGATTTTAAGCAAGACGGTGCTGCGTGCCACACAAGCAACGAAACCATCGCAATTTTACTAGAAAAGTTCATCTTATGATTTAACACCTTTAGACGTGTTTTTTTCGAGCCACGTGAAAGATGAGGTCTATACCAATGCTCAATCGATTTAAGACCTTAAAGATAGAATTCGTGAAGTTATCGGGGACAAAGAGCCGGAAATGGGCGAATGGGTCATGGAAAATCTTTTATTAGAAAACTCTTTACATTAACAAACCCGAT
Source organism: Tipula lateralis (assembly GCA_963932295.1). Classification (NCBI taxonomy): domain Eukaryota; kingdom Metazoa; phylum Arthropoda; class Insecta; order Diptera; family Tipulidae; genus Tipula; species Tipula lateralis. Next base: position 87,592,767 of record OZ010738.1, on the reverse strand, counting down.
ATATGTTATATATATGACATTTCTGTTGTGCAAATTTATACTATCCTGAGAAATTGGTATTAAGGATCACTCAAACTAAAACGTAAATGAAAAGCTTTGAAGATGAACTGAGTATTAATCACCCTGTATATTTTCCACGAATATATTGTTATTGTTCCAAACACATCAATATATTAATGTGACCTGCTAAATCGCATATATGTGTGTGTACATGAAAAACATACACACGTATATAATAAAACTAGCGATCGCGATATTACCATATACCAATACCATATTTAAATACCCCATCCAAATTACTATAATGCTGTTCAATTGAACAATTATTGTGTTGTCTTGCATGTACACATAAACCAAAACCAAACTAAAAAAAAAAAAAATACCGAACGATTAAAATCACCATATATAACAGAACACACAACAATAAGAAAAGCTTTAAGCCAAAATGAAAAACTATAAACAACAAAAACACTTATAGTTTTGTAATTGTTAAAATAGTTTTCGTACGGTAGCTTATGCGGATAGTTGTGATATTGAATCGAAGCATCGAAAATTTTATTAAATCAACCGCGAATTTTTTTAAGTGATTTATTGTAGAAAAAATTTAATAAATTTTGTGAATAAAAATTAAATTAAATTATAAATCGAAAAAGTGAAAGAGATTTACAACAGCCAACAAATTTTGGTGATTTAAATTATTACAATAAATTTGTGTGTATGTGTGTTCTGCAAAAGTGATATTTTTTTGATCAATTTTCCGTCATCGATCGTTGAACAATATATTTATACGACAAAGTGAAAAACGGAAGGAAATTCCCATAAACATATATAATATTTGGTGGATAAATAAAAGCAACAACAACAAACAAACAAGAAAGGTAAGTTTCTTTTATACAATACTGGTGTTATAACAATTTCATGCAAATATACAAATATAATTAAGAAAAGAAACGACGCAAGTATATAGATGTTAAACGACATATAACATTAAAATATAATCGCGGTTTAGTGACGATAGCATATAAACATTAAATGCATATATTTAAACAAAAGTGAAATTTTCGATAAATTATCAATATTTATTTATTTCGAAGGTGACAACGGATTTATAAAATATAAAAAAAATTCAAGATCGGCCTAAATCGATTGGCAAACAGATAATTTTCCAGTGAGCCAGTTAACTTGATCGAATCAATAAATAATATAAATCAATTGTGATCAGTGATCAGTCTGTGAGATCTAACATTATAACGATGCAAGATCTTAGCGTTTTGTTGATCGAGCATTTGTTTAGATGTGCATAGATTTATAACTTTGTTTGTGTTGTGACCAAATAATTATTAGTTGGTAGATAAGCCACCAGTTGGGAAGTATACAGTGTAACTCATTTCAAATAAAAAATAAGATTTTATAAATTTGGTTTTCGATAGTTGTTCCTCTTAGATCAGTGATAATTAAAGCTGAATCTTCCCCATGGATGTATGAGGAAATAACAGATGCAATCAGATTAATTGTAGATAAATTTATAAAAAAGTTTCGGAGATAGTGAGGGACCGAGAAACAAGCACGCAATAGAGTAGTATAAGATTGATCAGGGCAGCCAAAAACAGTTTTTTGGCATAATCTTCGAAATTTAGGTCTTAGCAGGTGCAGATTTCAAATTTAACGATATAAATTTTTATTTTATCATAGCTCGAATCCAACTTTAGGTAGTCCTATTGCTGGTCTAATATATAAAGAGTGTTCTAATCTATTTTCATTTTCAAATATTTCTCTTACAGTGTGCTATTTGGAAAGTTAAGTCAGAATCTTCGGATCTTGATAGAGTTGGTGAAACGAAGATTTCCTATAGTCTCAAAATATTTACTACACAGCTTTAATTTAATCTTAACCTGCTCTGCCTTTCATGAACAATTGAAACTCAGCAAAATAATTCCAATTCCAAAAATAAGTAGCTCTACTGAGTTAACCCAGTTTAGTTTTTTTATTATTTTATGTTCCATTTCTGGTTTTAGAAAGTTTATTAGCGATTTGGCGTTGTATATAGAAAACAGGGAACTGAGCTCTCTCAACAAGCTTATCGAACAATTAATTTGAATTTTCTCTTTTGAATCGTTCACAGACAGTTCTTTTGGTAGTAGTTATTCTAAATTTCTTCCGGTTACTTCAGATGTTCCTCAAGGTTCAGTACTGAGTCCTTTATTATTTTCCATGTACATTAATGAATTAGAATCCTCGTTGAACATTTTCCCTGCAAATTCTTTTGTTTGTAATATTAGTCTGGTTAACGACGATTTAGATAGAATCTATAATTGGTCTCAAATACTCGATGGTTTCTTTTCCATGTTTCCATTTTAATACTCATTCCGTTTACAACTACTGTTAGTAATTTAAAGATAGTTCTTAACAAACCTCTTACATGCCGTGACCATTTAGTTAAAATTAGTAGGATTACTTAGTTGTTTGTATCAAGTGATAGGGTTTACGGATAATCACTTTAAAAAGAGAATATGCATATGTCCTATCTCCTACCGCATTTCCTCTATGGTGATGTAGTCTTATTTGGTGTGTTTCAGAAGAATATGTCTCTTCTAAACAGATATTTTCGAAATTAGAAAATTTGACCCTATTTCACCCTATACTAGGCTTGTTCTTGGTTTTAATGTAACTAGTTTTAGTGAGTGTCGGGTTTGTGTATTTATAAGGAAGTTATTCAAAGTAACGTCGCATTACGCCAGTCTTCGATTGCTTCCTGCTCGAAATTCTTCTATAGGTCTATAAATTCGTCATTTATAGTTAGAAGTATTTCTCTCCAGAATTCTGTTTCAGGAGTTTGAGATCTGCTGAAATGTTTAAATCAAAAAATTTTTTTTAATGGCGTGATAGACCATATACTCATAGGTATAGAATTTTCCATTTTTATATAAACCATATATCGGTAGGCTTCGCAGCATAACTGACCTTTTTCAGGTCATAACTGACCTTATGAAATTAAATTTTGAAGGTCACATGATTCGAAGCCCGCTCAACCCTTCCATAGTTGCCTTTTAACACCATACGTTAGTGATAATTAAAGAATTTACATTACAGACATGGAAGATATTGATTAATAGAGCTTTAAAAAAGATTTTGTTTAATGCATGAGAAGAGTCACAACTAAATAAACCCGATGTCAAAATCGTATTTTTTCCACCTAATACAACGTCACTTATCCAACCGTTGGATCAAGGAATTATCGCTACGTTTTATAACTATTATGTAGGCGGTCATTTCAATTCATGTTGAACAAAATTAAGAACGACCCTTACATGTCGGTATTTGATGCCTCGAAGCAATATTCTATTTTAGATTGTGTAAGTAAACCTTTCCTATTTGGCATTATCTGAAATAAAGCCATCCACCCAGCCATCCACCCTTAATGCCTGCTGGAAGACTTTTTGGCCAGAATGTGTGTCAAATAACATTTCTCAACTATAGTAGCTCCCATTAATGATGCCAATTAAGTAATATTAAATATAGTTCAAACGATTGGTGGAGAGGATTTTGATAGTTTTGATGGTGACGATATATAACCGAATTCATTGAAGACAGAGCGCTTAATGAGGCAGGGCTGCTAGAGATAGCTCTTGAAAGGGTTAACTAAGAAGTCGGTAACGATGAGGAGGATCCACCTGCATTAACATCTACTTAAATTCTTAAAGGCATCCAAATTGCAAACCAATTGGAAACTCATTTTTTATCAAATGATCCCGTTGATGAACGTGGAAGATAATTTCAAGCCGATTTGAAATCTTGTATGCCTCGACACAGTGAGTTATTCAAAGAGCTTTCCAAGACAGGTTATCAAAAATCTATTTCAGAATTTACGGTTAAAATTGGCAAACCTCAGCCCTCTGTAATTTTGCATGAAAGTACAAGTTTGCAGATAGAACCAACAGTACAAATTTCGTTAGATGAAAGCAATTGTGTACAACCTTGACAACATAATGTTCCATTTATAAGATAGTTTTCATTTAAACCAAAGCTTTATTTTATTGAACTGAATTGAATTTATTGAAGACTGAATTTTAATATTTTTTTTCAAAGTATTACAAATAAAATTTTCATGAATATGTCAAATAAAACATCACTTAATTTTCCAACTACACGACTTTTTTTTATACGACTAAGTCTGGAACGCATCCACCGTGTAAAAAACGGGTTAGGTTACTTTGCTATCGATTGTTACGAAAAAAGTTTTCGGTGGATCGGTGAATTATCACCACGTTTTGAAGGCTTCAGTATCTAATTTTTATAGGACAAAATCAATTTTTTTAAATTGAAAAATATTGTACAGCTCAAAATATGTATCAAGTTCAGGGTTACATTTGCGATAGTCGTACTTCCAACTATGTCTGTACAAGAGATGTCTATATAGTAGCTGTGGAAATATCTTACCACTCAAGTAGTTGTTTGAGAATGCACAGGATGATCACGGAATTTTTAGAGAGCCAAGTTCGTTATTTCTTATCTAATTAATGATTAAGTGCATTCTGATTAATTTTCCATATACATTGCTGCAATAAAGTTCAGTTCTAGACATGGGTTTGTCTCTCGCAGACCTCTATGTGATAAATATGACAGATTATTAACAGTCATGCTTTTAACTCCGATTAAATGTCGTTCAATTTTCTAAACTGTTTATAAGACGTTATCTCGCCAGAATGTAAAAACCAATGTAGTTAACGGACAACTCAGTTTTTTCAAGTGATATCGATTTAGCACTTTTCAACTCCTCATAAATAGCAAAGGTACGACAATGTATCAAAAAATATAGATAGAAGCTTACCAAAAATAAAAGCTATTTGATTGTAGAAGAAAATTTGAAAGCAAACCTAAAAATACCGTTGTTTGCAACACTTTTGCAAACAATGGTATTTGTTGATGTATTAGAAAAATATATTTCTTTCTTAGCTTCAATTACTGCTGAAGACTCACCCTTGATTTGTAAAAGTCGTTTGATATAGGTCCGCCATGTGAAAACCGGATAAAAGGACAGGTATATAATTATGAGAGGACGCCCGAAAATAATCGAAAATTCTTAAGTTTATTCTTGTCAAGAATAGGATTATCGAACTTTAAGCTTTTACCCGTCACGAACCATTAGTTTCTTATCCATAAAAATATAATTTTTTTGCCTGACCATGGCTTTAATTTTGAATATTTCTTGCCTCTTCATAGAAGATGTTATCAAAACTAATAAAATGCTTAAAACTTAACCATAATATGTTAGATATCACACGCCTGGTTTTTAAATCGCTGATATTAGAACCTATTTAGTGTATTAATCGAGATAATGCTATAGTATAGGAACGTTTTCCATCTTAACGTGATTCGTTGGCCTTTTCTAAGTACGCTTTACACATATATTTAACCTTTTTGTTGTTAAGCAGAATGACATTATTAAACCTCGGAACACCGCCGGTCCTAGTGCGCGGTAGCAGCCACCTAACAGAAAAAACTCAAAAGATAACTTAAAGTTGATTAACATAGAGTGCATGTATCATTATATAGTGCTGATTGATGATGTTTTGTTGTTAGAAATAATAATTTTGACATTTTGTATGGTGGGTTGGACAGTTGGGCTTCATCAGAGAGATCGCCATTAGTGAAAACACATCTCGAATGTATGAGATGTCCGTCTCTGATCCCGGTTCTAAACCCATCCAAGACTTTTTTTTATGTCCCACAATACAATTTCCTATCCAAGACTTACTGGTTAGAATAAACCACCGATAGATCTGCACAAATGAATAGTATGATAATAATAATTTTTGTTAGTTTCCACGCTGAACACGAAATCGTTCGTAACTCCGTATATTCCGTAAACGGCCCTTACCGTGACTAAACTGAGACGTTATGAACCATTTTAACGTATCTGTGCACATTATAGGTGGTCAGCCCAACGAATGCTTTTTATGTCATCCGATGCTTGTTAGTTGTTGGTCAACGGTGATGAGAAACTATCTTAACCATTAAGCTATAGCTTAATGGTATACAATTGATTGTATACAACCGGCAACCATTTACCTACGAGAGCTATATGGTTGCAGTTCTATACTATGCGACGCGGTTTACACTCCAATAGCGCGGTTTTGTTTGACCGCTATTTGAGTGTTGATGATATGTCAGTTAGCACTTGACAGTGGTCAAGTGGACACAGCCATAACGTAGTGAAATTATTAAAACGTTTTATTTAAATAATTGTTCAATAGTGAATATGCAGAGCAAATTCACGTGCGGAATTAGTCAACTATTCTGCATTAAATGAATAGTTTTTAAATTTTACATACAGAGGTCACATAAAAACTGTCGACAGTTAATATATTCACCGGAAAATATTGATGTAGTCAGTGTTGCTATATGTCCGGCTACTTCTCAACGTAATAAATCAGAAGTTTACCACCATCATGTTTTGTAAAAATTCTAAACAAAGGTTTATATTTTTACCCGTATTCACACATCTGCAGGAAAATTACGACGATGAAATTGGACTGCTCGACTTTAACATATAGCTAGCTCGGTATATAAAAAATTATTATAAGCGGCGAACACATTAAAACTTGTCTGGTTTAATTAATAAAAAAATAGCGGGTATCGAGGTACTGAACCCGTTTAATTTATAAAACACAAAAACCACTTCACCCCCGTAGAGGAAATGCATATAGTGCCCCACTTTGGCCTGCTTTGTGCCATATGTCTTTGAGAATGCTAAATGCACAGTTTTGGTAGTCACATCCGAGAAATTGAATTAATTAAGCTGACAAAGCATGATTTTTTCTAGAAGAAGGTGCCGCCACATCACCCTATACATTTTTGACTGACTTTTTAGACCACTGTTGGCCCCTATCGTGTTATCAATTTGACGCCACCGGTTTCAATCACGAACCAGGTCTTCATACTGTTGCAATTAACCAGAAGATGCCAGATGGTTCTGACCTGACCAGATATTCCTGACCTGATATCGTGATCGGTATGTGCCATCAACGTCGCGTTTTGGGCCATATATTACACGCAGCATTCTTCTGTCGAATGTAAGATGCCACCTTTCTTACTCATCCGTCAAGGTCCAACTCTCACAACGGATACATGACAACGGATCTGATCAACACTTCAGCTTATCAGATCCGTCGCATTTGCAAGATATTTTGATTTCAGAAGAGGACGTAAAGGATATAAAGCCCGATTGCCAGTGGCAAGCCAAAACTTGATATCCTCTTCCACAATTGTATCGTGAGTAATGAGAAATTGAAGATACTATAATCTCATTACTCCTTCAAACGTGTGGTCTTCACCACTGAAATCATTTACAAGCAACGGAAACTCATTAGCTGTCACGATTACAGCACCCAGCATCACATATCACACATCAACAGGTATCTCTTTCACTTCGCTTCCATTTAATCCAATCACAGAAAGTTGATTGGATTGTCGGAATAAGATATTGTGTTGCGGTGTTTCACATTTACGAAGGATGTATTCCAACATAAGAATTAAAGTATCGGGGACGGGCAAATCTCTTTGGTCGAACACCGCATCTCTTAGTCGTTTTTGTCATATAGGCTTGCATGAAATCTAGGAACAGCTGGTGTTCATCGCGAGATGTTTCGTATAATACTTGGAAGGAATCATCGGTAGCGAAAAAACTTGATCAGTAGCTGACCGACTTGGATCCTCCGAAAATGTCACCGAAAATGTTCTCAGTCAGAAGAGTATTCTTCCCAAGATAATATACGACATTAACTTGTTTGCTGTGCAAATAAGAACTATACCGTGTTAATTTTCGCATTTCAAGCGATCAGCCTTCTTGAATATTGAGCATATCGCGGCCACTTTCCATTCTTCAGGCACACTTGATTCCGCCATATAATCGAATATGGTCGAAAAGACAGTTCCACAAAGTTAACCCTCCAAATATCAAAAATTCTGAATTAATGCAATCAACTCCTGGTGAGCTCAACCTATATATGATGCAAATGATGCGATAAATTCCCCCGTGCCGCATTATAAAAAAATTGTTCATATTGACTAGCTCGCATCATCCCCCAATTTGACCTCTACCAATTTGTCCTTTTATGAGGGACTAAAACCCAACCACAACCTTGATGTTGAAGGACAACATTCAAAACAAAATTGTTGAAATAACTATAAGTCAGCCGAAAGTTTAATGAAAATGGGGTTAAAAGAGTTTTGCGCCACGCCCAGGCATATGATCGATCTGGAATATAAAACGTATACTCTGTATATATGTATATGAACTAAGTGGTGATTCAGAACTACGGTTTGAGCAAAAAATGAATATCCAACAGATCACTACTGGTACTGACATAGATTTACTGTAAACGATGTTGTAAACGAGATATTACACCAAACGAGATAGAAATTGGCTTATGCTCGAAAACAGATCGTACCGAGATAACAAACTACATATAGTCGTACTAATACTATGCCAATGCTATAATAAAATACAAGTATATACTGTCACTCTGCGGTGGTGAAATTATAATTATCTTCTTCCTTCAATTTTATTGTTAAATAACAAATAAGTTAATTTCTTAAAAGAAATGTAAACAAGAAATTGTTTTTTTTTCTTTAAAAATAATTTCTTTTTAACTACCAAAAGATTGCACAACACTCGCGTACATATATAATAAAGATATAATGTATACACACGAGTTAAGCAAATATATAGTTCCACTTGTCACCTGGCATAATTTAAAACTGATTTAATTTTCAATTAGCAATTGGATTCGGAAATTTTATTTCTGTTGCTATCCTATGTACATATATATGCTAATAAATGGTTTTCGAAACACTCAAACAACATTGGTTACGTAATCGCAAGCGGTTATGAAATTTGCATACAATGTGTTGCTGTTTGTCTCTTATCTCATTATTTTTTTTTTGGATAAAGTCTCTGATATAAAAATAACATATTCTTATCACATGGATTGTTATGCTATAAAAATGATAGAATCGAACGTTCCTGCACTTTATACGATTATATTCAGTTTATGCAACGAGCTGAAAATACTGTAGGTATATATAAATATTGCCAACCGCACTTGGAATACATTAGAATAAATCAATAATCAAGAAAACAGTTTTCGTTAAGGTCGATAAATAAGATTTTGGGTCGTCATTGGAAAAAATGCCATATATATGACGTTATGGGTGGATATTCATATGGGATGCACGTATCGATAACAAAAAGTTTGTGTATAAACAGTTAAATCTAATTAAATCTAAATAAAAATAGACTTTTATTTATAGTTTTCGAACTTGCGTCAAACTATCATATATTGGTCTTCATTCATATCAGGAGCACGTATATATAATATGTAAGGAATTTTGTTTACAAAATATAAAAATTTGTCTACGCACCAACTATATATTCTGAGAGGTAGGGTATTGTCATCGTTTATAAAAAATTAAGCTTGTGGTAAAACCATCGTAAGATATGGTTCAAGTAAGAACCAACATTACTCCGACTAAAGTTATAATTTACAGTATAGACACAGCCTTTATATCCTCTATACGTTCACTTCTGAAATCAGAATATCTTGCAAATAATTATAAGCTGAAATTGTGGATTTGATGGCACATACCGGGTTCTGTTCAATTATGGGATCAGGAATTTAATGTAAATTCCTGATATCGCCCGAGACATGAAAGGGCAACGAGTACGCTGGCTATAGCACGTTCTGCGTGCTGATCCGAACCAAATGGTACAGCGATATTTGAAGGGAGAGACACTTTTCTATAGGTCGCTGTTGCGACGATGGCGCCACGGCGTAGAGAGCGATCTGGCATTTTCTAAATTAGTAATCTTGCCAAGTATGATTACATACATATATAACAAATTAAAACCACAGTTGGACGTGATAATTATACATTTTTTATAAAACTTTATCTAAAAGACATTTTTTGTGATAACTGACGCTCCAGTTATTATGGGAAGCTTACTGATCGTTTTGGAACTTGTTAAATTATCAAAAGTAGACTGATCTAGAGTAACAGCTAAAATTGTATCATTCTCAAAGTACTTTATTAGATTGTTTGTAGTCAGCAATCACGTTTAGGCGAAGAAAACATCTGATCAAACTACCTATTCATGATCAAGAATGCTAACCTCAAATCGAATTTCGAAACCGTTCTTTTACAAACTGTTTCGAGATGTGTTAATTACCATATTGGAATGGTAACGTCATTTAATGCCCGATAATCGCCACGCCTTAATTCTCGGATTTTTTTAGATACCAAATTTAACGAACTAGAAAAAACACTCATATTGGGCCTACCTTTCACTAAGCCATCATACTCTCGAACATAACTGCGGTCATTCCAGTTTAGTCTTGATGTAGGTCTCTTTAGTTTTGTTCCATTTTTGTTCTACATATATTGAAGGGATCATTTTTATGGAGATTGAGTTGGAGCATTTCATTGAAGATGTTTCCATATTTTTCAACCTGTTTATATTCAAATTTCTCCTCGATGACTGAGTAATTCACAGCTGCTGGCTTGATTTGACATTTTACCATGTAGTGGTGATCGCTGTGTCTTTGTCTACTCCTCCCATTGTTCTACCATCTTGTCGGGTTGTGAAGAATTTCTTGTTGACCATTAATGTGATCATTCTGATTTTTAGGTCTTTCTTCCGATGTGTGTATGTTTTTTTTCTACCCAGGGAGATGGAAATTTTAATAAAAACATTTGGAAACCCGTTTTTCCAAATGACACCGATTTTTTACCGGGTAAAACTATTTTATCGCGGTACCACCAATCAAGTCATTTCTACGCAGGGCCGCAGGGCAAGGTAGAGTTTATAGCTCACGCATCGGCAAGTTACGATTGATCCATTGGATATTCCTCTGGTGTCACGTTGCTACAGACATGGCTGCGCTTTTTCGTCTTGGCTGACTTTCTGCAATGATTCTACATATTCCAATTTTCTTCAGAGCAATTTTGTCACGTGTGTACCATTCGATCAAGTAACGTGCTTCTTCAACGAATTTCTTTCGTACGCATTCCATTAAAATATGTTCTGCAGATTCTGTTCTACCCTTGCAGTAGAGACACTTTAGATCGTCCACATGGTTGTCCACATGGTTGTACGTCGAAGCTTCCTGGAAAGTGAGTTTCGATGCGAAGTTTCAAAGATTCCTCGCTAGAAGGACTGGAAGGATTAGTAAACTGTACCTTCCTAAGACGAGAGGTCTCGAAGACTTCTTCTATTTTATCACAGAAGAGTCTCCATGGCCTCCTTTTTGTCCCCTATATTTTCTGATGGGAAGGTTACGTCTAGAACCTCCTGTCGGTTTTTAGTAATAAAGGTGGGTTCTTGCCCAATATTACACACCCAAAGGTTATTATTTAACAGGTTATCAAAATAACTAATGCTTTTCGTTTATATCAGTACTACTCCAGATTGTGTGATGGGCATTTGCATCACATCCAAAACACACTCCAATCTTCCTCCTTTCTGCTTCGAGAACAAGGTCTCCCAGGTTATCCGGAAGAACCTATGTGTCCCGGTCTATATAGGCTGAGGACCAGCCAGATTAGACTGCCGCCAACCTTTAGGCTGACCGCAGTTATGTCACTAATACCCTTAGCTTGTTCTAAACGAAGAACTTTCCCAAATTGAGTTATGTTACTGTGATCTATCAAGTTGAAAGTATATATTGACTTTATTTATGCCAAATAAGCCAGGAGGGATGAGTATAACTACTAATCTTATCAAAAGAAAACTGTACCAATAATCTATGTACGAAACTTCAGCTATTATTATATAAGTGGTACATTAGCTGGTAAATTCCAATTGAGTATCAAATTCACATATCAAATTTTGAATTGCATGATCTACAGGAACAACTGAAAAGTTCACTCCAATGCCACTACCGAATCGACTCTACATAGTACACTTTCTGAGGTATACTGTAGTGATTGAATTATATAATCATAAATAATCCAAAGCACTAGACGATATGCCAAAAACATGAAAACTGTCAATTGACCAAGTTCCTCAGTGCGGACCTTCTACCATAAAAAATTACTCGATACTCATACAAGAACATCGCCGTTTACACCCACATTTAGCAATGTCTGTGAAGCTAGCCCGAAAAATATCCCAAAGAAAATGCGATCACAACACTAAAATATAAATATCGCGACATTTTTGAATGTCATCCCGAAAAAAATTCTATCACGACATGTTTAAGTACAATCCCGAGAGTATGTTTCTATCACGACAGTTATAGTATCAGGATAGTTAATGTCATAAACCTAACATCCCGAAAAAATTGGGTCTCGATAATATTAATGTAAGAAGGAAATGGTTCTCAACGATCGTTTGAAGTTTATCTATTCAAACAACCACTGCAAACCATTTCCTTCTTACTTTAATATTATCGTGATACAATTTTTTCGGGATGTTAGGTTTATGACATTAACTATCCTGATACTATAACTGTCGCGATAGAAACATACTCTCGGGATCATTATCAAGAATCGCTTGGTATAGGTTTTGTTAGTCTTTCGACTGCTCAAATTATGGATCGATTAATTCTGGACCTGCAATTTGATTTATCAAAAACCGATAGAGGTTCTTGGTAATGAATATCTAGTCCGACTTCGAACGACTGTAACAACCCTGTGTCTAATATAGTTATTTTGTAATTTTGGCAAACAGAAGGACAACTCATTACCAATTAAACATATACTAAGCGTTTACAAATGAATCTTAGTACTAAAATTAAATATTTCAATTTATTGAAAATTACGAAATCATATGGTAGTAATACTCACATGACAATTCCAACTTTATGCAGCTGTCTGATACACAACAGGTATACTTTTGATCTTAGTTTCGTCTTTTCTGACAATTAAATTTCACCGATTTAAATCTTAGTAGATTATCTTCTTTCCTCTCTTAGTGGTTCTACTTTGTGATCTCCATAAAGGTTTTGATCTTAACATTTCATCTTTCAATTTAATTTTGTTCCACTCCATCTTTTTTGTTGTTGTAGTGTTATCTGTTACTCAGGCTATTGGCCCATTGTGACTTCCCACTATATAACTATGTACTACTTTATGTTCCGGCTATAGGTTCGATTTACGTAGAAACCATCTGCATAGCTCCAAGCCAGCCTATAGCACTGACACGGAAGATGGGACGGCACACGGATTCTAACCTCAACTGGGTCTCAGATGAGTTCATTCTCACCACCGATCGTACCGTCCAGATGGTAGATGGTGAAAATCCCTTTTCGCATCCTGCCCCTATCGGGATTCGAACCCGGTACCTCCCGGCTCACGCCGCAGTGTTTTAACCACTGCACAACCAGGGCATTCCACTCCACCTTAAACTAATAAAGAATTACCCAAATATATCAGACTTTATATTATTACAAACCAATATTGATCAAACTGACGGGTAAACACCTGTCAAATAAAGAAAGTTGAGTTTTAAGAACAATTGGTGTAGTTTCGTTCATAGACCAGTTGCTTTGTTTGAACTAAGATCTTTAAGTAGTTCGACATAATTTAAAAACGAAACTGAATTTCTATCATTCATGACGTATAACGTAATTCAAGACTAGACGCTTGGGTCTGGTTGGGGCTATACACTAGTCTTCACTCCACTTCTTAAACGCTTTAATACTTTACTGGTTTAAATCAAAGTTTTTTCAATACGGCGATTTAGCACTGTTTTTATACCAATCAGTGAGGGCTCTCGATCTTTTTATTCTTCTCGCAATAGTCAATGTAGGTCTAGGTAGTGGTGCACATATTTCGGTTTAGAATAATCCGAGATGTTTTCCTGATGACTTTAGTAGTATTTCCAACTGGTTTTTACTCATTTACTGTATTTTCTTCTGATGTTAATTCGCTCGCTGTATGGAGTGTTATTTCTTTCCGCATCTGATTATCACATCTCAAGCTGAACTCGACTATTACACTATCACTTGGGGTAGTGATTTCAAGCAGTGATTTTATCAGTTTTGCTTAGGACTGGTTTTATTCCGGGTCATTTTGACATTGACCAGATTTTTATCCGAGAGATTCTCGAAGTAATTAAAGTAGGTTATATTTTTAATCAAAATTGGAGATAGATAATTGCCATAAAATGTCTTATTCTTTTTCGAAATTTGAACTAAGTATGTCAATGATTCAACAACATACTTGATATGTTCTTTGAAGCTATCCGTTTCTGCACCTATAGTTTTTTTATATAAGATAAATTGTTTTTTCCAGTGGCTTCAACTGTGGTATTATGTTAGTATTAAATCCTATTTAATTTCATGGTAGTTCCTAGTCTTACAAAAAACGTTTTTCTTTATAATGAAATAGAAATTAGATACATACTTCCGCCCAGGTGGCGCAGTGGTTAAAGCTGCGGCAGTTGGAGCGGGAGGTACCGGGTTCAAATCCCGATAGGGCAGGATGCAAAAGGTATTTTTCACCATGAGATTACGATCTGTGGTGTGAATGAACACAACTATGACCTCCTGTTGGAGTGCAGAACTCATGGGCCGACCCATCTTCCATGCCAACACTATAGGCTGGTGCAGATGGATAGGAAAATCGGACCTATAGACGTACGTCCTCGATGGCTGTAACGGCGTAACAGTAAGGACGTTAATAAGCAAACCGCAAAGAAGAAGGAAGTGCCTTGATCCCCAAAAAAGATTAAAGATAAAAAAAAAAAAATTACACACTCGTAGAACTGTTAAAAAATCCAAATTTGAATAAGCATTCAAGTGTTATAGATGAATGATGGAGAAAAATGATTTAGCAATCTGTATACACCACATCCAGTTGCTAGTGATTAGGGTGTTTAATATAAAAGATGATGAAGTTCATAAGGTTGTCTTAAGTTGACATGTTTGGCACAAAACTGTGTTGGCACTGTGATACGTGTCGAGGGACTAACTAGCTAGATCCAGAGAACTTTTTGGAAGTCGCCGATTTCTAGGCCTATTTAATAATTTCCTGTCTAATCCGCATTGGGATTATAATATAATTTTAACAATTATTGTTTACTTAACTGTTGGATTGTATATGAACAACTCGTCTGAAGTGATGATATTGCATGGCCTACATACCACAAAGCGTTTACCAATGGGCGAAATATTCATGACCGCACTCATTCTAAATTTACTATGTTGGAAGCAGAAGTGAAGCTTCATAATTCGGAAAGACAATGTTTTCCTGCATGAATATAATATAATTCGGTAAATATTTCACAAAACAAAATTCGATTGAGATCAAATAATTTTACAAAAACTTGTCGGGAATTCAGATCTTACTTTGCGTATGACGTTAATGCCATACTTTATCCAAAACTTATGCTACATACAAAATGCTGCATAACATTAATTTTTTAGAATTTCAGAAACAATTTTATTATTTTTCCACAGTTTCGAATTCATCTCTGAATCCAAATTGATGGTCTAGAATTGTTGTCTTTTTTTATAGATTTGACTTAAGTTATTGCAGAAGTATTGTTTGAAACATATTTAAAAGGGCCAGTACTTATTGGACGATATGAGTTTGCTCTAGTTTCATTATCTTTGTCCGGTTTTGGAATCATTAAAATTTTTGGATTTCTTCAAATTTCGTTATTATTGGCTTCCAATTTTATTGCCGGATTTACTTTGAAAACAATTAGTATGTTGAGTCGCCAGAAACCTGTAGATGATGATATGTTAAAATTTTCGTGTTGTGCTATTTATGCCAATTCTTGTGTCAGTTGTGATCAGAAGATAAATCGTTAATTGGTCTTTACTAATGTTCTAGAAATATCTCTATGTTACATAAAAGTCTAGTAAATTGGGTATTTTATGTAAATTGGCCAGTAAATTGGCTGGTCAGAAAATATATGAGTCAGTTTTTTACTCTCGTTTGAGAATGCATTTAGAGAATTACCGATCTTATATATACTCTCATTGCTCTCCTGCTCTCATCAGGATATAATCTGTATTTAAGAATTGCCTCTTACGGTTCCATCTCTCTTTAATTGAAATACATTTATCTTTCAGTCAGTAGGAATGAACTCAAATCGTCGAATCCAGTTTACAACCGACTTTTTTAGTCTTTAGAAGATTCCGTTTAGAATTTGTTCCGTTTAGAATGTGGTCCAGACCACAATCATAAGATGACCCAGATAAATATCTTAACGTTACATTTTATGGATAAATGATTAACGCCATCACTTAAGGTGAAAGATATTTATCGAGGCCTGCTGGTTTATAAACTGATTGAACCAACTGATTTGATATGATTTGTCCATCGCATATATTTGAACTGTTTACTGTCATATAGACCGAGTATCTGTTATTATCACGCTTTGATTTCAAGTAACTCCAGGAGTGTGTCGGTTTCTCGAGAAATAACCATTTGTTCAAGAAAATTCAAAATTTTTATTGGAAACTTTTAATTGCTAATATCACACATAGTCAGCTTTTCTGAAAGCTAAGTGTCTGAACTATGGTTTGTTTTCAAGAAAAAAGATTTACCATCGTCGACTAATTGTTAAAAGATAGGTGGTACAGAAACCAAAATTTTTTTAAAAAAATTGGAATTCTTATATTTTTATTTTAAATTTGAAATACTTTTTAAGTAAATGTTCATGACTTAAGGCTAGTGCTCAGATCGATTTCACGTGAAATTTCCATACGATTTTACCAAAGTGAACTCAAAAATTGAAAATTTCATTTCTGTTTTCACTAAGCAGTACTCAGTTCATTAGCGCAAAAACTATAGTTATCTCAATGCAACAAAGATGGCACGCATAAACTCTACAAATTTGTTTCACACGAAAATAATGATTCGAACCATTTTTTTCAAGTGAAATTTGAACATTTGAACTGTTTGAACATTTGAATTCTCCAAAAAAAAATTCATTTCTATTTCACGTGAAAATGAATTTTTGGAGAACGCGGTAAAATTTCGTTTCACTTTGAACTGAATACTAGCCTTTATATTTTAAGCCTAGTACTCAGATTAAAGTGAAATGAAATTTGAATGAAACCGCGGTCTCCAAAAATTTATATATTTTCACGTCAAATAGAAATTAGTTGTTTTTGGAGAATTTTGGTGTTTGACATATCACAAACACTTATCAGAGAAAACAAATCACAAATTATTCAAACCGTAACAACATTTAATCACAGAACTTTATCATATCTATTTACAATACAACAGAAATGTTGTTATTATTAAAATTTTGTAGAGTTTATGCGCGACATCTATGATGCAATGAGAAAAATATATTTTTTTTTACTGATGAACTGAGAACTGCTTAGCGAAAACAGAAATTAAATTTTTCATTTCTGAGTTAACTTTGGTAAAATCGTATGGAAATTTCACGCGAAATCGATCTGAGTACTACCCTACTACCAAAAACCACACCCTTTTAATGATATAAGCCTTGCGAAAAACAAATGGTTATTTCTCGAGATATTGATTTAATTTTAATACAAGATGCTACTTTTTGATGCTTCTTCGATGGAATGTATTTTTCGGTACATATTCCTCATCAGAACATCTTGCTTCTTGAGCAGTTTCTGGGTGATATGAGACAATCCTTTGATTGGATATGCGACTGTCAAGCTGCTGTTGATAGTCCAAACTTGTGGATGATGGCGGAGTTGTTGCTGGCCCATTGTTTGACACCTCTTTGTTGTGAAGTTCGAAGAGCTGCATGTTGCCAGACTAGACAATGGTGTTGACAAAGCTGTTGGTGTTAACGGAGGTCCATTGTGCAGGCGATGACGCATCTCGGCAAATAATTTGCCGTTGGTTTCGGCAATTACTTTTCGTGTTGCTCTATACTGATGATCTTCTTGTCAAGGATAATCCATCGCTATTATCTGGTCATCTGTGGCGAGAAAGGCGGGGTATAGTTTTTTCACTTCTTTTATTTTTCTTTTGAGATGGCCTTTGGTTTTTCGACTATCTCCATCCTTGTAGTAATTTCTGGCAAGTGTTGTTATCTTGTCGCCTGTCTCCTTTTATTTTACAAGCAACTTCTCCATTTTTATGGTTGATGAGGTAAGATTACGAGTTTCTTACTTTTTCCCGGGCCAGCTTTTGGTCTTTTGGGCTAAACCAGTTGTTATGGTTATTATTTATTAGATCGTACTCCTTCTCAGCCCCGATATAGGCGTCTTATAATCCATATTGTTCCAATTATCAATGCGTCCCATAATATAGTATGTGAATCATACTATATAGTGATGAATATGATGAAAGCCTTTATCTGATATGTTATCTTCGGATTTCTTCAGTGTTGCAATTTGGTTTTCGATGTCGTCGGTTGATGGCGTGGTAATTGTTTCGAGCGAGTGTTGTACCTTTATTGTATTCACAATGTGTGAGGTGAACTCTTTTAGATATGAGAGCCTCGAAATAATACCCCATGCAAGTTGTAAAATTGTCTTGCCAAATTGTTACGAGTTGTATCAGCAGCTATGATTAATGATTCGGCATCTCTTAACTTACAGCCGGGATTAATCTTTATGAGACCAGAACCTTTGAAGTTATATGGTTGGTTAACGTACTTGCAGATTACATCGACCGTATACTTTCGTATGATACAATATATATCCATTGATTCGGCTGGCGAAGCTTTATCCAATGGTTGGTCTCGCTGCGGCACATATAGTGTTGAGGTTCTTGTTTCGTTGTAATATGGCTAATTCGCATAACTCTTGGCTGTATAATATGCTCCTAATTGGTGAAATTTCACATAGAAATTGAGTTGCTCTGAATATTTGACAACGGCTTACGTCATCTCTGGTCAATGTTGCGAAATGTTCTCTATGGTCATCTATGACGAGATATTCGGTTGAGGTTACAATCTGTGACTGAGTATATTATCATGCTAAGTCCCACGTGAATGAAAGGGGTAGAGTAATTTCTATAATGATACCTCGTTGTGTTACCCTACTGCGAATTTTCATGATCTGGTATATGTGATTGAGATCGTGAATAACGTGTCCTGGAATGGAGATGAAGGCTGGTACATGTTGTCGAATCAACTGCAACTGCTCGTCTAACTGACTTGGTGCAAGAATTGAGAGGTGTATTTTCCCATGATGCGCATCATAGATCAAATCAAGTAAGCCTTGTTGTGTATCCTCTAAGTTATTTAACACTAGGCTTAATTCGAAAAAGCCAACTAATAATGAGCGAACCCTATCATCATATGGTCGATATTTTTGAAGTTGTGTCATTTCTTCTCGTAACTGGTTTTGCTTCTTAATCGCCCGTTGTCGTTCAAAGTTGATTGATTCTTTATCAAATACAATAGATGAACTATTGTTATTTAGTCTCTGAAATCGAGCTTCATATACACTGGCTTCACGTTGAGTTAGAATCCCGAATATGTCCCCCATTACGATGCCTGTTGAATCTCCAAGGCCTCGTTTAAGGCGTTGTTTTTTCTTGTAACTGCCTAGTAGCAATTCATTATCATCAGCCAGATTCCTGAATTTCCAATTTAGCTGTTCTAGAATGTTGCAATGATAACCGGATAACTCATTGCAAGCGGCTTGTATTTCATTGTGAGCTATCTTGTAGTTTTTGATTTCATCCCAATATCTGCTCATGTTGTATTGAATTGCCAGGGTCCACTCCATAGCAATAATTTCTAACTTACCTAATTTTTCCAAAATATATTCCTGTGGATTGGTTGAATGGTTCAATCTCAATGTTACTGCTCACGTATCCACAAAGACAGCATACTGAGAGAATAGATATTGCTAGGTGATTCATCTGACCCGTGGTTTTGTCCTTGTGGAATCGGTCATTGATACAATGGACTGATTAGGTGATGAATCATCAATAATTGGTAGTTTATATAGTTTTGTTATTGGCCGTTTGTACGTGGCATTTTTACATTTAACTGTCACGATTCGTACTAAATTATCCTTCCCGGCATTAGTGTCAAGAACTAGTCCTAGTTTCCATCTTGTAGCAGGTAGTCGGTCGTCTTTTAATAATACCAGATCATTTGTTGCGGAATTTGGCTGGGCGGTTTCTTCTTTTCGACCAAGTGCCATCTTGTTCTTAGCCCCATGTTATTAATCATCGCCTCTAGCATAGCTTTTAGTGAATCACCAATCAGAAAATGTCCTGGCTTTAGCACTGTTGTATCAGATGCATCGTTGGTTAGTGGAGCTAGTGGACGAGAATTGCGGACGGCTTCGATTTGCGTAGTGAGAGTATTTAACTCTTCGAATGTTAGAGTTGATTCTCCTATAACTCTCTTAAGATGATATTTTACAGATTTTATTCCTGCTTCCCAAATTCCACCAAAGTGTGGAGGAATAAAGTGCCAGGTTGTCTCATCATTAGCTAACAGGGCAGCTATGTCGTCAGGTAGTGTTGTCATAGCTGCGCGGCATTTCTTTTTCATTACAGAATTTGCATTCGTATCAGTCACTTTTGGACTGGTTTTACCGCAATTATACAGCTCAATTAAAAATATATAAAACCTCATCATCATTACAGTTTAACACTTTCAAGCGACCTTGATCAAATACGAAATTTCGCGACTTACGTGATTCAAATTTCATTTGCAGTTTGTGACTGCATTTCACATAACTTAATATGCAAATTTAGCTCATTTATAAAAACCATCTATATTATCCACCGAGGTCGATGTCTGAAATAAAACAGCGGCTACTTTAAAATGATATGTCAAACACTCAGAAACTATTGACTCGCATATTTACATACCACATAACGATGTAAGTAAATAGATCAAACATAATAAAACAGGCGTGCTGGCACTTTACCTAAATCATACAATAAAATTCAATTACATACGAGTACATATTATAACCAGCGTTATCGTAGACAATTTATTTGAATATTCAATTACACACATTCTTGTGTCTATCAACTAGTTTTGGTCGATAGTCAAATAAAATCGTCGAATCAAAATATTTGCCCACACAAAATATTTTATCAAACAACAACATTGTGTGCATATGAGTATGGGTATCTGTTTGGATAGAGTTGTCATATTGTGTGGTTTTGGAATTACTTTGGATTTCCTTGTTTATATATGCGCATCTTATAAATCATATATGTTTTTCGCTCGTGGTGTGGTGAAATTCCCGCACTCGCGATTTTCATTTTACTTAAGATCGAACATCACGTCACAAGATTGTGTGTTTATGATTTGCATTTTATAATATAATTCTCGGAATGATCGTGAAACTATTTAGAAAATTTCATAACTAAATATTTAGTGTGATAAGATAAGAGCGTATAGTAATTATTTAGTTTTGAGTATGTTTAGTGGAATTTGGTTTGGTAATTTTTCTTTGTTTTATGCTGGTCTATACGAGTACCTATAGCGTCATATTAAAGGGTTTTCCCATAAGAGATTTTATTTTGATATTTAAAAAAAAATAGAGGACGGTATGCCATTATCATTTGAATATCAGCAAATGACCGCCACGGCTAGGCTTTCACCATATTCTTTTCATGACCAATTCACATATTTGCGGCTGTATATCCTCGATAATCACAAATTGTATCTTTAAGGTTTTGAATTAATTGTGGAGCATTGACATAGACCTTATGTTTCACGTAGCCTTAAAAAAAAGATCTCGGTGATCACTTCTTCGAGAAATAACCCTGTCAGGAAACTTTTCTTTTAAGATTGCAAATTTTATTCGTCCACATCGACACTGTCCACATCAATATCTTCCAATTCCGGCCATAAAAAATCATTAATCATATAGTTCAGTAGTGCAATCCATACACCGTAACAGTTGTTCCACCCACATTTTCGGAAAAGAAAGGTCCAATCACACCGCCAACCCAATTTTTGCATAATGGTATATCGTATTCCTGGCAAATTATTGTCGTGCGCTTTTGAGTCTTTTGTCTGGCGCAATTGGCACAACGACATCTTGTTGCAATTTCGATTGGTAAGTGCACCATAACTCCTTCCAAAAGGCTTGTTTTTCTTGTCAATCTCCCACTTTGGTTTGAACGTTTGACTTTGTCTGATTTTCTGCCTTCTTCTATAAGCAATTCTGCTAGAGATGAAATGAAGTCAAGTAGTGGGGTTTTTTTCCGTCTGTTCTCGCAATAAATAATCCACGCGTTCACGACACTCATCATAACTAAGCGATAGAAAGTTTTTTTCCAACATTTGGTTGATTTGCGATCATATTCGTATAATGCACGACTGATCTGCTAAATCTACACCACCCGTTATTTGGCGATAGAAACTAACCATTTCTGGACATGAGATTGGAAGTTTTGATCCATGTTTCATGGTTCTCGTTATACCGTTGTCAAAGCATCAGTATGGCAGTTACTTAGAACCATTATACTTCTTTAGTGTCAGGCAATTTTACACATATAAGCCCGGAAGTAGAAACCTTTAATTTTGATTCACCCCATTGTAACTTCCCTGATAGATCGGGTAAATTTTTCCGATTTGCCATACAAGTGTGGGTACTTGTATGGCAAATCGGAAAAATTTATACTTTCGAGTAGGTGCACAGAAGTAAAATATCTATCGAAGCAAAATGTGACATCTGGTTCTAGGACAGTACTCACTTATTTATTAACTACTCTCTCACCGAAAGTGCCCTCCATGGTGTGCTTTTCTCTGCCAGTGTAGATGTTAAAATCGTTCGTGTTTCCCGTAATTACATCACATCGTAACCACATTTTTGTGCCCCGTTTTACGGGTTTGATCGGCATATATACTTTTAGGCAAGAGACTAAATCGTCGATGTACTATAGGTTTTAATATAATTAGGTTATAATATAACCTAATATTATAATTAGGTTATAATACCTATAGGTTTTAATATAATTTTGTGGCTTATCTGGTGGTGCAAAATACAATTTCGAAGGTAAAAATATATACCGACCTCGAGACATCGACTTTCTAATATATTCATTATCCATGGAGGGTCGCTGAGACCAATAACTGCTAACATTTGGCAAACGGTTGTTACATATCACGAGCATACATCCAATTACCATTTCTATTTTTCCGGCATCGGTGTCTTGTTTACTTAGGATATGACTTTTTGAAATATTTTATTCGTACGTTAGTGCATTGAGCTATATAAATGCATAAGGACCGAGGAAATATTTTATGAAAAATTTCAGTTGGTGAATCAAGTCGGTTAATGTTTGAGACAGTTTGCAGGATCGATTTTGGCTAGTACTCATTTTGGTCTAAAATCACTATATGGTGGAGACCAAATCGTGTTTACTGGTACTGGGGATGGTAAAGCTAGAGACAATGTTTCAGCTGAAGATAAGGTCTGCTCTGCGTATGTTGATGCCCCGATAACTGTTGGTAGTGCATGGAACCCAACTTCAAAGTATGTTCTATTTTGTTCCAAATCGCCATTGTTAGCCGCAGAATTATCGGAAGCAGGTTCACCTGCAGCAGGGATGAAATGATCACTCAACCTATGGGTTGAGGATGTTTCCTGATTATTCGGGGCACGTAATTATCACTGCTCCCACAAGATTTAATGTCTGAGTCTTCCAATATTTTCCGTAGCTCTTCTTCAGTCCATACTTTTGGCCGCATGACTAAAAAAAGGTAAGTTTAATGTTTTACCAGTTTTACTATAAACTGCTTATAGTAACTTATAGTAATGTGTATTTTGGAGAGAACAGAACAGTTTGAGCATCTATTGGTACAAATGAGTACCAGTAGTAACGAAAGGGTCGTAACTTCCGAGATGAAAATGGACCTCATCACTGAACATGATTTTTCAATGAAAATCTGGATCATTTTAATTCATTTGGAGGACCCAATCCGCGAATATACGACGTTTATGGTAATCAACCGGCTTGAGTTCTTGTGTTAACTGAACTTTAAAAGCCTAAAGACCTAAGTCCTAAAGAAAAATACCGTCTAATTCCAAATATCGACAAGGGATCGACAAACCTGGGTTTTCTTCAACATTGCGGGCTTCAGCAGCATTCTCAGTTGATCTTGAGCAAGGTACACGGTTTCGATTGTTTCACTATTGCCGGCCGAGAAGGTGTATGAAATTTTAATCATTTTTAAAGCGAATTTTAAAAAAGTAATGGCGTAGTTTTTACTAGTCAAATGTCAAAAGATGACAGCTTCAAAATTTACAGCTGTCCAAATAGCATCCTATTCAAAATGAAACCTCTTATTGGAAATCCCTTTATAAGGTTTTGAATATTTCAAACAGTGGCTTAACTGTATGATGCAGATACAAACAGCAATGTTACTACCCAAAACGCTTAAAGCGGAAACTGATGATCAAAACTACACGCATGCCCGATTGGTCCACTATGCCGTCCCTTCCCAAAACGAGTGCCATCAGTCACGGATTCTGATTTTCCTCCGGATGAAGACCAAAATATCCGGTATCTATAAGATCGTTAGTTTATCCATAAACAGGTATTTTAATCCAGAAGCAAAGCAGTCTATGGAGAGAACTGTTTCAACTACTCTGCCTTGAATTTACATTCTGAACATGTGATAACGCAAAGAACAGTGTTTTAGAAGTACTGAGACCTATGGAGATTTTAGATAATCAACATGAGAGGAGATTGTTAGTGCAGATCGTTAGAATGACTGTCGAAGTCTCTCTTAAAAGACAGCAACGTCACCCATGACATATTTCATTTATACACATGTGACTGATATTTGGTGAAGTCTGACTGCAAAAAACTTATGAGTTCATCTCAAATCGCATACAGGCTCACAAAATTGCACCACAGACACCTGAAGTTGCACCAACATTATCCTGAAAGACATTGGCGTATGTACCAGAGAGGAAAGATAATTACACCTCAGAACCTAGCACGAAGGGCTCGCAGCTAGATTGCGGGCTACTAACCCTTCCATAAGGACTACTATATCTAAAATAGATATTAGTAGACAGGAAAATAGTGGTTCTTTTTGGTGATAATAACACTAAAAAAATTTCTAAGAGGTATTTGGACTTCATAATGTTCTAAGAAGTAAAGTGACCGCTTAATATTTGCCTATGTCCACCACAGTTGAAAAGTCTATATCATCTAAATGCTTCATACCTTCTGATCCTATTTGAAGCGGCATCAGCCCCATAACCATCTCAAGTGCTGCAGTCGGTGTGGTATGAATTTTTCATTTCTCCTCAGTATTTTTTTGCCATTTAATCTTCTGACCTAACTAGATATCTAGATACTTCAGTTCTGAAGAGAACGGATAGACTAAGTTTACCAAAGTTTTATTTCTAGAGAAAAGAATCAGCTCCGTTTTTCTACTGTTAAATGATATGCCTGGATCGTGGAACCACATCACTATTTTATTCGACATTTGCATGTAATCAAATAGTTCACTAATCCTAGTGAACTCCATCTTGGTATTTTGTCGGTTTCATGTATTGTTCAGTCGTATTCCTTTGTTCACAAGCTGTTGCAGTTTTATAGACAGATGAGGTATCTGTCTTTTTCTGTTTTTTTGGTTAAGTCCCAAAGATTCTCCTATGGCGCACAATGGTACGATCATAACTTAGGTGAAAATTACTGTTGTGTTAAACTTATTCCGGATACTCGTGATTTGTTCGAGATTGACGTGAGCTGCAAATTTTTAACACGACGAGTCAATATAATCACGTAAGTTTGGCGAGCATATGCTACGCCTAGTACTCCACACTATTGTGCACCCAACTGTAAATCGAAAGCGCTCCAAATCATTGGACAATCCAAATCATAAGCCAAAAACGATTGATGTTCACGGTAGTAAAGATTAATGTTACCGACAATTGAAGCGGGAGGTGCCGGTTTCTACAATCTATAACCACCTGCTGTATCTGCAATCTATAACCACCTGTTGAAGTGCAGAATTTGTGGGTCGTCCCATCTTCCATGTCAATGCTGGCATGGAGCTATGCAATGTGCAGATGGTGCTATGTAAATCGGAGCTATTGCCGTACTTCCTCAATTTGGGTATATAATGGCATAAAGTAGGATGTATTTGCTATATAATGGCGTAAAGTAGAACCGCAACAGAGTTGGGAGAGCTTCGAGGTCGACGTTTGAGTGAAGGTCATTAGTAAAAGTATAGCCTATGGTATCTCAAAAATGTCCATCTGTACTATTCCCTGATCAGCGCAACAACCATAGATTCATAAAATCCAGGAAGTAAATTAAACAATGGGCTTCTACAAAAAATATCCTTAAGTTACGTAGACGTTAAAAATTATCATAAAAATATGAGAAGTAAAGATTTATTTTCCCGGTAATCGAAAACATTTGGTTTGTAATCTAGTAGCTCGCTAACGATAAACTGACTGTCTTGTCCCATTTAACTAACCGTCCAGAATGAAGTGAATCTATCTATCAAATTACATACTTATATCAAATTACATGCTTATGCTTTTTTAATTTCCACCTGCCTAGATTGTCCTAAACTGCTTCGAGAGCTTTTGATAGACTGAAGCTTTCTTGCTTAACACTAAACTTATAGCTATATGTTCTCTGTTGAGTTTATTTTTCACTAACCTATTAATATAGTGAAAAAACAGTTAAAGCCGTTGCCCTATCGAATCTAAATCTGACCTGGTCAAAAGTCATCTTCATTGCATGGGACTTGCCAGTAATGTCATATACGACAAATCTATTGAAGATGTTGATGATAGCTTACACCTCATCAGCAGTTGTCCGGCTTTCGACCACATAAGGCCTCTTGTGTACAACTCCAGGAATATTCCTCTTCTCTGCACTGGCTCAAAATGCTCTAATTTACCAAAATTCCAGACCGCATGTGTGTGTTTTGATGAAATCCTAGGGGCCCTTTGTAACCAACTTAGATAATCCTTTTTAAAAATATTGTGTAAATCTTTACTAATTCTAACCGTATAGTCGATTTTTGTCAACCGACCACCAACCACAAAACAATACAGGTAGTGATGGCCAACACAATTACCGAATCACATTACAAATAATTATTTAACTTTCACTTAACCAACCAATTTAAAAATCGAATCAGAAAACCACAAAATTTCGATTTCCATCTTCAATTCGTTATGTAAACCTCGAACAAGTTCAAAGTCATTGCTTTAACCAAAAATTATAAAGAAGTTTTTTTTTTGTTGTGTCTTATACACACTTTACGATACTTTTTATATTATTACCTGACATTTAATTTTATTTCGATTAAGCGAACAGAAAAGCTTTTAATTTTGGAATAACAATAATTGACCTAGGCCTAGGTAATGAAAGTTGAATGTTTTTGTGCACATATATAAGCTTGACTCAAGAAGAATTCATCATTAATCTTCAAGTGCTAAAATTCACAGCAGGTGGTTTTTAGCAAAGTTTTTGCTTTCATCTTACCGAAAAAATAATTTCATGCAATTTATGTAGACATATTCACGATATGTCTAATCTGTCAGTCCCTTTAAATGTAAATACCAACACTTTTGTGGTGTAGTCGAGCAACCAACCGAAAACCTAACTCGCATGTACAATATAATTAACATGACATGACAGATTGTACGCGTTGACACCTCGAATTTAAGAGCAATCAATCACACGTATGAGGTAAAAGCGGTTTTTCGTGTGTACAAATCTAGTTCTTTATGTTAGCAACAACACGAACAATTGTTTGTTCCGTTTTGGTTACATATATATACACACACACATATGTACATATTTATGTATGTCTTATGTAATGCCAAATCACAATTCTTATATACTGTTTATACTTCTCAATTACGGTTAAAAAGACTGTGAATAAGCAGAAAAATCTCAATTATCGTAATAATACGCGCGGTGTATGCTAAAAAGAAATTGGTGATTGTCGTCGTCGTCGTCAAGTTTTTTTGCAGACTTTGTGGTGATATTTTTATCACTTATATATATAATAAGTAAATATTTAAGTACATATATCTTCAATTTGATTGAATGGTGATTTGATATGACTAATCGACAATCACTCAAATGTTCACAGTTAAAGCTTGTCCTGGCATCTACAACAAAGTTTGAAATGGAAGAAAGTGGTTTATAGGTTATGCATATATGTAAATCCTATCTAAGTCCTCGGCCCGTACCGTGCGTCAATAATCTGATTCTATCGGCTTCGATTACGAGCCAGCTCTTCATGCTGTTGTTCACAATTAGAAGGTATACCATAAGCCGTCTCCCCCGCAGATTCAGCTCGGATCAGCATGAAGAACGTGGCCGAGCCAGCATACTTGCTGTCCTTTGATTTCATGCACGAAATTCGTAATCTCGGGATTACAAAGAACTCGGTATTTGCCATCGCGAGCCATATATCACACGCATAATTCTGTTCTCGAATGTAAGAAGCCATCTTGCGTACTTATCCTTGAAGGTCGAACTCTCACATCCATACACGACAACGGGTTTGATCAATATTCTGTACAACTTAAGCTTATCCGTAATTGAAAGATATTTTCAACCTGTCTACACTTAACTCAAAATTATGATGCGTTTCGTTGATTCTCACTAGAAAATTCGAACCAGTGACAAATTAAAGATGAGACATAAATCGATGTGCTGTTTTGATGATTAAATTGTATGCTTGGTAAACAATGGTGTTTATACACAAACGTGTTGATCAACCAAATACCGATATAATGCACTTATGCATAACTATCCAAATACAATCATGAGACCCGGATGCACTACTAGGTAACCAAGAACACATAAGATAAAAAGAAGTTTAATTTAAGAAAATAAATTAAAATGAACATCAAAACTTTTATTACGGTTCTTCAATGAGAAGTACAAAGTAATCCTCAGTTTTGATTCGGGTCGATATAATCCATAAACTTCATTGCCTTTTCATAAAGTTTATTCCCTTGGTGGCTGACAATTAAGTATGTTTACGTTGACCAAATGGTGCAGTAGGTAGAATCGACGAAAGTTAAAGCGTGAATCACACTTCCGTCTTGTTTGCACCACATGTCGAAGATATCCATACCATACGGTTTTAACTACTAGAAGTTTCATGCATCTATTAAGCTTTTTGTTGAAGATTACGACACGGTTTGTTTATATTTAAAAGCATACGGACGAATACACACAAATACTTGAGCGGCATTTGTTGCCATTGTACCCTTGATCAAAAAGTTATGGGATTTTTTTCAGAAAATTAAAAATACTAATTTATTAATCTAAATCTTAACTGTCCTCTTCAAAGTATTCCCCATTGACTACAATACACTTATGCCAGCGCTTGATCCTATCCTCGAAACATTTTTATATTCGGTTTTCGGTATGTCCACCAGTGCTTTCTGCGATTTTTCCATTATTTCATCTCGACAGAAAGTATAGTCACAGGGAGCCAAATCAGGTGAATTCGGTGGCTGTTGGATGGTATTTGTTGCATTATCAAGGTATACGAAATCCACGAGTTTTCTGCCCACAATTCAAATAATACTCTTTGTTTACGGTCTGGCCTTCTGGCAAAAATTCATGATGCACTATACCGTTTTATCATGAAAACCGTGAGCATTGACTTCTTTTTTGACTAATAACGACGTAGTATTTTTGGTCTCGGCTCACTTGCCTTATATCTCGATTACGTGTCTTACTCATAAGCCCCCATCTCGTCTCCAGTAATGATCCTTTTGCTGAATTTGGGATCGGATTCAGCCTCGCAAATCATGTCTTTTGCGACGTCAACACGCCCTCTGTTTTGAGAAATATGCAAAATATCTCTGTTGCAATATATCTTGAACGGCTCCATAGGCTATGTTCAAATCCTCCGCTATCTCTCTGATGGTTAATTTGCGTTTATTGACCAACATTTCTTTTACATTATCAATGTTTTCGTTTTCGCCACTGCGTTTATCATCTTTGATTGACTCACGACCACTTTTAAACGTGCCACTGGCAAACGACCGTTTTCTTTAGAGAATCGTTGCCGAAATACTTTTCCAACATTGTTATTTCGTGTGAACTGGTATAACTGCAAAACTTTTACTTTTTTTAATTTTTATTTATTCGAAAGTGAGCTTCGTCGTTGAATCTGAAAGTTCTTGTAAATCATTGCCTATCTCGGGTTTTTCCATATACATCTATCAAGCACAGGAGCGATTGTTCAGAAGAACTTACATTTCGATGATGTGCGGGTGTAAGAAAATTGTGCATCGAACCAGTGGAGTGAATAATTCACAATAAATTTGACGGATTGTGCTTTAGCTACTTTAGCTAATATAAGCTAACAAACATCGAGCACCTTTCTTAAAAACTATTTGCATTAGTTTTATAATACTTTGCTATAAATTTTAATGTTAGAAATATTAAGAAATAATTTTAATGTTAGCTAAATCCTGCTCGAGTTAGTCACACAAATGCGGACACCTTACTAACACCTTTTATCACACTTGCACACCTTTCCACGCAGTATTTTATTAGTTGTTCACGAATTTCTTATATAAGTTGCTGTATCTGGTTTGTCATAAAGCTTGCACTTCGCAACGTTGTCAAAGGTTTAGTATGAAAACTGATTTCTCATAAATGTGTGCTTTAAAATTGGGTGTATGTGACGCTGCACCACCTAGTTAGAATTCAAATATTAACCAAATGTTAATAAATCCAATCCTCGTGTCAAACAGGTATTTAATATTTTACAAAAAAGGTTTTCTGAAACAGTTACCTAAAAGTGCCTCGTCACCCTTATTTGATGAAAATTTACCATCAGACCAACATGGAAAAAACATGTACACTCTTATGTCAACTGAATTTAAAGTGAAAACAAATGGAAATTACTGTCCATAATTTCCTACAGAGTTGATGACATAAGATTAAGTTTTCTGTTAGTTAGGGGAGCATTGTTGCTTCGGACTGTGTGACAACAACCTTGATCTTCTAAACTCATTTGACAAACGGTTGGTACACATACTTGACGGCACCTACTGTCGAAATCATAATGTCTTAAACGACGATCAAAGTGTTAAACCAAAAACTATATAAATATTTATAGTTCTTGGTTAAACCCACCTTGTGTTATTAAACAAAGTGGGAAAATGAAACAACAGAACTTCCCTTCTGATTATATATGGTGTGGTCAACATTTGTCAGATGTTTTGTGTAACATCAGGAACAGAATATAAATTGTAAATATTATTCATTGACAGTTAATAATGAGACTGGATGTGTTTGATAAAATCGTGGTAATACCCATCTGTGGTAATTTTTAAGTATTTGAAACGAATACAATTCTCATATAAAATCCTGCTAATTTATGTAGGCCAACAGACATTTTTCGAATCATGAGCGTTCTGGCGTCTTTTGTTGATCTTTTGATGAAAATCGGAAGCTTGAAAGAAAATGGGAGTTCACAATATATATTGCGGCCTCTACCATTTCTGTGGTGGAATCGAACACGTTATTCCTGAAATAAAGCCCACTGTCATGGAACAAGTTTTCGAACATATTATCAAAAAGGCTTAGCATAGTGCTGGTGACTATATGGGGTTTCTGATAGTCTAAACTCCTTAGACATTTTCGATCACTACAGCTAGGTATATATAGATTCTAGTTAAATGCTCAACAAGAAGAGTCATAAAATTTTACCACCAGTACTTTATACTATATAATAATCTGGCCCAGTACCTATTAAATATTCGGTTTTATGTAGGATCTTTCCAGTTATTGCTTATGGATTTTCATATTAAACAGCTGAAAAAAAATTTACATTCAAAATACGACAAATATATACTCTGTCTGGCAACAAACTGATTCACCTATATCTGTATGATATTTATTGTATTTCATAGTAGTTGTCTCTTAAGTCCATTCGATCGGCTATGAATTTGACGACCTGTAAAATTGGTTTCATAAAGAGTTTATTCGATAGTGATTTCAAAATTCTGAGTTCAGCTTTTACCAAATAACCTGCGCCAAAATTTCATTTTAACTTCGAAAATATAAGTTCAATTCAATAATGGTGTATAAATGGCACATTGTTTTGTACAAAGTTTAAAATCATCAATTGGGTTAATAAGGCTTTCCCTGTTTTAAAATGCAGATTTTTTATTTTTTTTTTATATTTTATACTGTGCAATCTGTTTTGGGGCTCAACGCTCTCCCAGCTCTTTCGCGGTTCGCTTATGTACGTCCTATTTTACGCCTAAATGGCCAAATCGAGGACGTACGGCTATAAGTCCGATTTTCGTATATTCCATCTGCACATTGCATAGCTCCATGCCAGCCCATGTACTGACATGGAAGATATGGGTCATAGGTGGGTTTATTAACACCACTGATCGTAATCCCTTTTGCATCCTGCCACTAACCCGATACCTCCCGCTCCAACTGCAACAGCCTTAACCACTGAGACACCTGGGCGGTAGAAATGCAGATCTTAAACGTCTTTAAGACCTAAGAACTGTACTCTACTAGATAGTTATATTTATTATTCAAAGCAACAAACTCACTTAAATGGTTTGGAATCCAATTCGAATATGTAAAACGAAATGAACCATATGCAAATCACACGTTATATGGATTGGAAAATATGAGGAAACATATTCGCTTCTGAACAAACAAACTCTACCGTGTTGCGGCCGGCTAAAGGCATGGCAAATGCTGGTGAGAGTGTCGATCAAAATCAAAGATCACCAGTATCAGAAGCAGTTTTCTAGAAATTCTCACCAAAGACCATCTACTACACCCTTATAAAGTGCAATGGGAAAGCGACGAAGCTCGTTTTCAAGCAGAATAGTTGTTATAAGGGGTTATGAAAAGCGTCGTGTTAATCAAGAAAAACGATACATTCACGAAGAGAAACTATTCGGTGCGAATTTTGAGCTGGCAGTGTTTTTTTTTGACAATGAGCCAGGATGGAACCACACCGCGCCATACAGCGAGAGAAACTATTGATTTATTACTACAGCGTTACCTTGGTCGATTAATTTCCAATAGTGGGGTTAATTTGATTACAACCAAACTCGGAAATTAAGTGCTTATGAGATATCCATTACAACTATTTAATATGAAAATCCACATGCAATATGTGAATCGAAGCGTAATGGGGGTCAAAATATATTTCGTGAACTATTAAAAATATATTTAATGAAAAAATTAACAAAAGTCGTTTGAACGTTCATGATTCGATAAAATGTCCGTTGCTCTGTCTTTTGGAGGTATCGGATTCGATTCTCGAAGTAGTGACAAAACATCAATCACGATTAGGTGTTTTTAATCTGTAAATGTATGTGGGTTGACCCTAGCGGCTTTGAGTTCTGGAATAATTTCCGCCCTACTTTATTTTTTTTTTTTTTTGTGAAGGCGAGTTTATTTATAGCTAACAAACCACAATGATTCCCAAACTGAAATCGAGCCAACTGCCTCGCGAGATTATTTCGAATGTGTTATCAAAAATTAAAGTATGCCAGGACAGCGTAGCCGGCCATTTATTTGGCCAACATAGTAATGCAAAATTAAATCCAGCGTTTACGATAAACCACCCTTTATATTCAGCAATTGATGTAAATAATTTAGATAAATAATCTATGACTTAATGGACAGTTGGAGCGGGAGGTACCGGGTTCGAATCCCGGCTAGGATAGGGGCAGGATGCAAAAGAGATTTTTCACCATACGATTACGATCGGTGGTGTGAATGAACACATCTATGACCCCCTGTTGGAGTGCAGAATTCATGGGCCAACCCATCTTCCATGTCAGTACTTTAGACTGTCATGGAGCTATGCAATGTGCACATGGTTCTTCGTAGACTAAAACTATAGCCGTACGCCCTCTATTTGGCTGTGATGGCGTATGGTAAGGGCTTAATTAAGCGCACCGTGAAAGAGTTGGAAGTGCCTCGAGCCCCGAAACAGATTGTAGAGATAAAAACAAACACACAACTGCTTTTAATGTCATCCGGTGCATGTTAAGTTTTGGTCAACGGTGAGAATCAAACTCCAGACCGCGTTGTGATGAGGAACTCTCTTAGCCATCAAGCTACAACCGGAGATATTTCAGATAAATTACTAGAGTAGCTGAAAATTTCCTTTTAACCAGAATTACAAAGATTAAGTGGGCACCATTTTAATGAAAAATATGGTACTTTCCTTACCGCCCAGGTGGCGCAGTGGTTAAAGCTGCGGCAGTTGGAGCGGGAGGTACCGGGTTCGAATCCGATTCGAGGCAGGATGCAAAATGGGTTTTTCACCTTCGATCGTTTGGGCGGCCAAGGTCTTGAGAACAACAACTCAACAATGAGCCCAATTCGTGTGGTTTCTTTAAATAAATTACCGAAGTGCAGCATACCTTAAGATCTTGGTTGACTGCCATTCGGGACCAGGATGGAAACTTCTGTGTTAACGTCGGTGCGGTACTCGATACATAGAGCGCGATCTGGCATCTTCTATTTGCCTGCAACAGTATGAACAGCAAGCTCGCGATCGAAATGGATTGAATCAGATTTTTGACATGGTACGGGCTAATAATATCCTGTAGAAAACGTCAAAAAATACTTATTTGATACTTATTAATATTGCGGCATCCTTAACCATCCAAATTTGAAGAAAATCGAACGCGAGAAAGAAAATGGGAGTTCACAAAATATATTGTGGCCCCGATCCTTTCTGTGGTGATTTCAAGAGAACAATGCAAGAACGATTAGGTATATTGTTTACAACCAGTGATTTATATTATGTGAAAATCCGGTACAGGAACTAGGTGATGTTTTATAAAAATTATCATGACATAAAATATGATCTATCTACAGGGCACTTTCGGCTTCATGGAGATTCTGCGATTCGTGTTAGTGTTGGACGAGAAACTCAAAAGAGTATAGTCAAACGTTTCGCACAGCTCGTTATAAATTAGCGTGCTACCTCATGATCAGATGACTACGTTCTATAATTCAATTCTGAAGTTAAATATTATAATAAAATTCGCTCTGTCATCATTGTGTTCGAAGTTTCGATTTCCTTAGACGCATCCGTGTTGTACAGTACAAAGTGATCGTAAATATTCTATTTTAAATCCATCTACCAATGAAATCATGCAAATGAAGATATTAATTACTTTTATTTAATTTAACAGTAATTAACGTCATAATGATAGTTGAATTACTTAATACAAATTTTAATGTACAATGTGAGTCGTAAAATGTATTATTGCAACAAAATTATACAAATAATTCATCTTGCGGTACGAGTGTTTACCTGATCAGCACAATTGATCAAAATGTATATCAATCACTTCCGTTTCTGAATCGATTATTTAGGTAAATCATTTACTTTCATGTATATGAGGCATTTTGATTTTTAAATTCCGGGCCCAACACACAAAACATGTCTAGAAATCGAAATGACTTAACAACCACAAGTGAAATTGTGTAAGAAATCAATTACATTGAATATAATGTATTTTATATACGATCACATGTTTGTCCATATGCACATTTTAGATCACCTGTGTATAAAATTTTCCATTCGACGCATATACGTGATTAACACATAAAAATTTATGAGTTGGCAATAAAAAACGTCGAACATATGCTATAAGTATATACATGGATTGTGGCACGGCGTGCAAAGATCGCGCGGATGCAAGCAAAAACTAATTAAAGTGCAATTAAAATTCCAAAAATTATTTATGGCATAATAATAAATGTTTGATTGATCGATGTATTCGCGTAAACAATTTGTAAAGTGAATTGATGAGGCCAAATTGTGTTTGCACAATCATATTTGAACGTGATAAAATTTTGACGTTACGAATTACAGGTTGACGGTTTCATTCAACCTACATATTTATAGAATAAACAATTGAAACGAATTTTGACATTCCATTATGTTTATCACTCACGAGACACCTCTTTTACAAACTGCAACAGATTCGTATGCTTCAGGGCACTATCACCGTGATCCGTTTGACCGAGAATATCGCTGTTGTGGGAGAAAACGCCTAAGAGAATCTACAAAAATCTGATCGTTAAGTGATGTTATGTTATTCCCATGCTTTGTTAAACCTGGTTCAAGAAGACGATGATTTCTTATCCAAAATTATAATGGACAACGAAGGAGCCTATTTCCACTTAAGTGCACGCGTGCATAAAAGCATACCCACAAAGTAGCATTTGGTGCGGCATTTGTATAGTAAAAATAAGGAATTGACCTTTAATTATTTTGACGACGCCAACGACACCACTGTAAATGTAACTGGTAAGCGATACAGAGAGAGAGAGAGAGAGAGAGAGAGAGAGAGAGAGACAGAGAGAGATAGAGATAGAGAGAGATGCATTGTTTTCCTAGTCACTCAGGCTCAATTGGCCCATTGTGACATCCCTTCCCAGGCGAACACTCTCAGTCCCGGAATCTGTTTGTTCTTCTAATGAAGTCCAGGATATTCGGTATCCTCAAGGTTATCAATTGGTCGGAATTAACGGAATAATATTTAAGCAGCAGTGCCCTATGAGAATGCCCAGCAAGATCCTTAAAGTGCGTCTATCATGTTTAAGAAAGACTGGGATCTTTTCTGGTTTACTGATCCAAAGAAGATTTTGGATAAACGACAAGAGATGAGATTATCCCATCTCTTTTGGTGCAGATCTCCAAAGTGATAATCAATTTCTTGTTTTTGTGCTCAGGTCCCACAAAGGTGGATGTCGGATCTAATCGGCCCAATTTATCGGCCAAAATATTCCCTTTGATACCCATGTGACTGGGTATCCAGTGGAGTCTAACTTTATTCAGCCTGCCTAGTCGATTTAAGGCACTTATCGTTTCCAAGACAAGTTTCGATGACTCAGGATTTTGTATGTATAACCCAGCACCAGCTAGATTACGGTATACTGATCCGTCGGTAAAGATTAACAAATCGTTGCCGGAGGGGTAGGATGGGCTGTTATAGTCCCATATGTGATTTCCAGTAATAGTTACATGAAATAATTTCCCAAAGACGTGCTTCGTCACCATATTGTCTGAGG
This sequence comes from Tipula lateralis, assembly GCA_963932295.1. Classification (NCBI taxonomy): domain Eukaryota; kingdom Metazoa; phylum Arthropoda; class Insecta; order Diptera; family Tipulidae; genus Tipula; species Tipula lateralis. The sequence continues at coordinate 87,555,783 of OZ010738.1, read as the reverse complement.
GCATGTGGGCAGTTATGTGCCGGCCTACCTCTCTCCATATTTGACAGTGCCCCGAAGGACCAAATAGATTGTCTTTGTATTGTAGGCGAGCGGCTGTTTACGCTGCACACCTTCTGCTCCAAAGATCAAGCGGCAGCAGACCCACAGCCATCTCAAGAGCTGCAGTGGGAGTGGTGTGCATAGCTCCTACTATACCAAGACAAACAAGATTTTGAAGGTGGTTTAGAGGTTTCCCTCCAATCCCGCTCATTGTTCTAGGCCACCAAATGAACGCGGCAAACGAGACTATGGGTCTGTACACGCATCTTGGTTTTAGGCTTTATGATTTACCAAATGACTGTTTGCATTTCCAGTAAATGTTGCATGGTTTATTGCATTTCTCTGCTATTCGTTTTTTCCAAGTAAACTTCCGATCTAACCAGAACCCCAGATACTTGACTTCCTAACAGAGTGGGATAGTATGAGCCCCCATTTTTCGAAGACTAGTGTTTCCAAGACTCCTGCGTCTAGTGAAGAGAACCATCTCAGTTTTCCAAGGATTGACTGAAAGACCTTGGTCACTACACCAGGCCACAACATGTTGATCGCAGTTTGCATATGATCACATATCACACCAGTATATGTACCTACCAGTATTATGGCGATGACAACAGCATAATTCTAGCAGAAAAATCCGTTGTCGTTTAGTTGGACTAGGAGTGAGTTGACCACAAGACACCACAATAGCGGAGACAGAACTCCTCCCTGAGGACATCCTTTTCGGGCGGTCACCGTTGTCGTATCACTACATAAGTCTGCAGTAATTCTCCTTCACCTTTGCCTGACGCTAAACCGAACAAGTGTGGTCTCTATGCCATGTCTTTCAGCTGCAGAGATCATAGCATTGAAGGACGAATTGTCAAAAGCACCTTCAATATCCAAACGCTCCCAAGGCAATTTTTTTGTTGTCCAGTGATCTTTCAATCACTGACGAGCTCGAAGTGTTTGGTTCTTTTTAATCTCCTAGCCAAATCCAGAAGACAAAAAGGTTTCCGCATTGACATGTTCCATTAGCCTTGATTCATGCTTCGTTGCAAATCTTTATATTTCGTGTTTTATATCCAGGATCCCCTAATCATAATGCAAATCACTATTTCGAATGTACATTGAATATATTGAGGATGCATTAAATATATTCCGAAGTACCATATTCTAAAAGTTTTCTATACGTTTGATGTTAGTGTTCTTAGTACAAACCTAAAGCTGAATACCCTTAGAACCTTATTGTAAATCAGTATTTTGTTGCATATGCTTAATTTTGACCTTCGCCCAATTAGCCAGTACAATTGTCTTTTTTTAAGATCAAGCTCGTTTCTTTTCTTCTTCACATGCTGTTTCCTAATTGGAAGCTTTAACATCCAGTATCATACCCAAGTATTTAGCAAAGTTATACGGCACCATCACAACGTTTAAACTGATCGGCGGCGGATTAACCAATGATTCATTCGTAAAGTTGATATGGGCCGATTTTATTTCATTAAGTTTGATTTTCCATCGATTGGTTTACTGGCGAATTGTATCACTTGCACATTGAAGTTTATTCGCCACCTCTTCCACAGTTTGGTCTGTTCCTAGTATAGCGGTATCATAGTCAGCAAACGTTGCTATGCTTACGTGGTCGGACTGTGGTATATCACTTGTATCTAGTAGGTACAGGACTGGGCCCAAAACGCTGTTCCAGTCCAGAATACTCATCTTCTTGTCTTAGTCTAAAAATTCTTTTATATAAATATGACCTCAAAAGATATAGTCTCGGAAGCATAACATTTTGTTCATCTATTAAACACTCGTGCCATTCCTTATAGAAAGCTGCTGTCACATCCAAAAATAAGGTCGAACTAATTCTAACGGCTATCATATCTGTAATTCTGCGAACCTGATGAATTGTTGCATTTGTGGTGATCCGGTATTTGGTCTCTGCTTTCAATTATTGGCTTCATTCTTCTCAGGAGTAGTCTCTCCATTAGCTTTGAAATGATAGGGAACAGAGATATCAGACGATATAATTTAGCTTCATTGGGCGGTTTCCCTGGTTTCGGTAACATAATAATATCCGCAACTATCCCATAGGCAGAACGAATATGCCGTAATCTAATAACAGCATTAAGCAAGTTGCTTTAAATTTTTCCGTTAAAAGATCATACCCATGAGCCTTAACTAACTTCAGATTGAATTTTATTTTGCTTATATCTAGGTTTTTAGAGGAATTCTACCCCCATAATTATTGCTTCCATTTTCGATTATAATATCCGATTCGGTCTCATTGGGTTTATCAGCCAAATGATTAGCAAATTCTTAAAGACCCGAAAATATTTCCTCACACAGTGTAAATATGGTAAACAATTGGTGCCTGCTGACCGTTAAGTGATGTATACTTATTCCCATGCTTTACTAAACCTGGTGCAAGAAGAGGATGATCTCTTATCGAAAATCATAATTAGCAACAAAAAGCCATTGCATCCTCACAAAGTATAATTTGCAGTGAAAAGTAATTGTCCTTTAATTTTTTTGAAGACGCCGACAAAACAACCGTATGTGGTGTGGTGAGCGCAACACACAGAGAGAAAGAGAGAGAGAGATGTTAAATGAGTTTTGATGGTTACAACATGATGAAGCAACCACTCACACTGCTTAGGCAACATTGGAGATTTAGAACATATCCGAGACAGTTGATTTTATTTAACCCTGTCATGCGTGATTTTTGTTTTAAATTTAATGATACCGAAGGCTAGAGGTTAGATTTGTGAAACCCATCGAGATACATCTTTGGTTTCTGAAATGCATTTTGATAATATAAATTGCTAGTAACTATCTGTCTAGAAAATCAATGAGTGACTAAATGGCAGCACGCAAAATGTTAGTTTTGAGCAATTTCACCATCTATTACTCAAAAGTTTTCTTTTTTGCCACCATCCTATACGAATTAGGTGATACATACTCGTATAATCACTACAGTTCAAAATATTGAAGGCTCAATACTTAGTTAAATTCTTTGGTGAAGAATTACGTTAATAAATGTAACGTTGGGAGACTGAGTGACAGAAAAACGTCTACTAAAGAGGTATGCCTACAATATAGTAGCGGCTTAACATATAATCCATCCATTAAATGTAAAGTGCTCTTGCTAGAAAGAAACGTTTCTTACCAACATCTTATCCTGTTACTGATCACAGAATTTTATATATTAATGGAAGCGCTTAATGGAATAATCAAAACACATTCATTTTCTTCGCCAGTGGTTTTTGATCGACATATAACAGTAATAAAAACTTTATATAAAATCTGCTTTAAGACTAATAGATGCATTAAAAGATTAAGCCTCTCTTTTCGTAAAACTGAATTTATGTTGTTATCGATTTTTTGTATCAAACCCGAAGATTTTATTTCTCAACTGGAGACCCGAAGATCGAAATTTAAATCCGAAGTCTTCGGGCTAAAAAATATCAGTTGGCAAGTCAAAAGAAAGTCAAGATCCAGCAGCAGTATACTCACTTTGTCTTTTAATTTGATACACGACACCAGGAATTTACATTATATTTCTGGTCTCATGATAAAACTGAGGCAGATTAACGACATTGATTTTGGAAATCAAACGACCAAGGAAATGCGTCCTTAAAAAATCGATATGATCCCTTGATGTATGACCATTCTGTTGAAACCACATATCTTCGAGGTCCATGTCGTCCAATTTATTTTCACTTCCAATTACAGTTAAAACTTGGCTAGACTTATTCTTAAAAAATAATGATTCAATTACACCTTAATAGTACATTTCTTTTTTTATTCATTAAAATGCAAGTTTTCATTATTTTGAAGATCACTCTACTGGCAACTTATTCGATTGGCCGTAAGACCTTCATATTTCACTTAAGTTTCCTCATTTCCTACGAAACATTATCATTTTTCATGTTCTGTGACTCTCTGACTTAAGCTGTCCGACGAAAAACATCATACGGTTTGGCATACGCCTATTTTAATACTAAAAATTATGCAGCCGCAGCGCAGAACTTCAAAGATTATGCATCTGCTACCCAAAAGCAGCCTTCTGCAGCCTACTTCGATGCTGTCCTTACGCTGGGTGATTGCTTTTACGTGAAGAAAAATTACAACAAAGCGCTCGAAGCTTATGCAAGTGCTTCCCAATACAATCCTGCGGATGTTCGCTATCAAGCGGAATTAATCTACGATAGTAATTACTATGAGAAGGTCTTCGTCCAGCGCAATGTCTTCAAGAGATGATTGGTACACATGCAAAAATCCAGTATTATGAAAAAGTGCTGTATCATGAAGCTATACGTAAATATTCATTAAAGAGTTGCTAGAACAAAATATGAACAACAATTCATCTTTTTTTTATACTATGCAATCTTTTTTGGGGCTCAAGGCTCTCCCAGCTCTTTCGCGGTACGATTATTTACGTTCTACTTTACGCCTTAATAGCCAAATCGAGGGCGTACGGGTATAGGTCCGATTTACGTAGAACCATCTGCGCATTGCATAGCTCCATGCCAGCCTATATAGTACTGACATGGAAGGTGGGTCGGCACGTACGTTTTGCACTCCAATAGGGGGTCATAGATGTGTTCATTCGCTCCACCGATCGTAATCAGATAGTGAACAATTCCTTTTGCATCCTGCCCCTATCGGGAACCACTGAGCCACCTGGACGGTAACAATTCTTCTTTGATATTACGCCAGGAAATTGAATTAAATTTCTGATCACATGAACAAACTATCGAATGTTATAGATGAAACCGTTTATACTTATCCGTCAATTATATTCGGTAACGTCCCTTTCTAAGATATATATCATCATGAATAATAGAAGCAAAAGATATTGTTGTCATTCGCTTAACCTTACTATAAGCCTAAACCATTATCGCCGGGTGTAGCTAAATAAAAGTGTTTCTTATCACGGAGTGGTTCCCAGTTCGATTCTCACCATTGACCAAAACTTAACATGCTCCGTATGTATGACAAAAAAATCGTCTGTACAACCATTTATTAGACCGACTAATGGACAATGTGCACCAATGTGTATATGAACCATTCATAAGGTCGCAGTTAGGACGCCACATCTTATGGTACGAACCACATTCGACTGTGTTCAAATAAATATTACATCCGCAAATCTCGCTTCAATAAAATTTCCAATATCGTACAATAACATCATCAGCAAGTATAAATTAACTCGCGAAACCTTAAGAATCAATTCTTTAGAATGATAAAGAAATGACATAATAAATGGAATTTGATGTTTAACTGATATAAAATGTGCGAGTCTATTTAACCCGCGCACAAGGTTCTAGTTGATTAAATTTAATGATCTCCGAGGAAAAAATTTGCTTGCTTAACGATGTAACAAGGTTATATGCGCGAACGACCAAAATTGTATCTGAATTGTATGTACATATATACATATGTTTAAGAATAAAAACATTCATTTTTGGTCAAACAAAGACTTATATATGGGAAGCAAACGGTTTATGGATTTGGTTAATTAAACGCAAGTAATGTCATAAATTTTAATTTAATTTTTCGACTTAAAACAAGATAAAATTCTTGAAAAGTCATTAAATCAGATTTATTATCACGATCTCGTGTGGATGATGAACCAAAGGGTGTTATAGGCCTGTATACAATTGTGTATAGTTCTTGTACATTGTACGGTCACTATCGGGATGTAAGCTCTTTAATTTTCTATAGTTCCAATGTAATTATTAAAATCGAGCCTCGATAACAAGGTCGCTATTAATGGTTGATTTTGATTTTAAAAGAGGTTCGATACTGTTTCTTGATAGACCGGTATAGGGAGATTTTACTCTATAGACACACCACATAGTTTTGGTATGATTGTTCTATACTATAAAATCATCTTGAGCTTTTGATGAATCGACCTGACATCACTCCCACTGAAATCCATCAGATTATTTAGGAGGAGTGCGCTAACAGCAAAATTCCTGCTCCGTTGAAGACTTTGGCAGTTGCAAATCAAGTAAATTATTGTTTTTGTTTCACAACTGATTCGTTTTATTTCAATGTAGGCAGTTAATGTAGGCAGTTAATGTAGGCAGCTATCAACCTTTACTTGAAGGATCGCGCGTTGGGTGCAGGAGCTCTGACAGTTACAAGGAGCTAGGACAGTCTAAAAGTCCGCCCTGCATCCAAATAAAACTTAACATAAAAAAAATCCGCTTTTCTTGGTAAGAGACGACATGTTGTACCTGCACAAGCAAACTCATCCATTTTTTTCCATTTTTGCCAAACAAAGAGGTCTGACACTAACGACAGGTGGATGAGAAACTGATCCCAATCAGATTAAGAGATGAAAGATATGTGTGTGATACTTGGCTTAAGAAAGGATTATTGCTTGACAGCTTGACTGTCCGAAAAAATTCAAATATCGCTGGTGATTATATTTCAACCAGTTTATAGCTTTCATTTTTTGTCTTTTTTTTATTTTTTTTACTATGCAATCTGTTTTGATGCTCAAGGCCCTCCCAACTCTTTCGCGGTTCGCTTATTTACGTCCTTACCTTACGCTTTGCAGCCAAATCTAGGACATATGGCTATAGATGCGATTAACCTAACCATCTGCACAACGCATAGCCCCATGCCAGCCTATAGTACTGACATGGAAGATAAGTCGGCTCATGGATTCTGCACTCCAACAGGGAGTATGTATAGATAGATAGATAGATGTGTTCATTCGCACAACCGATCGTAATCAAGTGGTGAAAAATCCCTTTTGCATCCTGCCCCTATCGGGATTCGAACTGCCGCAGCTTTAACAACTGCGCCACCTGGGCGGTAGCTTTCATTATATAGCAATTAGTGCGATATGGAAAATTGTAGAAAGAAACCGCAGACGGCCAGACGGAAAGGGAGGTTTACTAGCAATACCTCGCAGAAAATTATATGCCTGACTCAGCCAACCATCTTTGAACAATCCATAAAGAAGTTCAGGTTGGTCACCAGAAATTATAATCGATGGTTATGAGTATACTCCTATTGCATAATATACTAGATGTTGAATGTTTCGACAGGTAAGTGGTTGTGAAACTTATGGCTGTTAAGTAAACGATGGAAGTATAAATATAGATTTTACGTATGCTTGGGTGTCTCAGAAGACTCTCATATTTTATCATAATGAAGACCAAAACTCAATTCTTGCTATTTTCATTTCGTAGTCAACATCATCTCTAGTTCTTTCTGTGTGGTTGAAGAATTCCTTACGTTCAGATTAAAAGTAAGCAGACAAATTTTAAGACTTATTAGCAAGAATACCAGAAGCAATCCTACTTTTTCGTTTGCAAAAACAGTAATTTATAATTGGAATCCGATAATCAATGTACCTAAGGTTTACTAACCATGTTGACCAAGCTGAAAAATCGAGATATCATCGTTTGCAATTTGAGCAGAAGAAAGCTGACGTTGCCTGGTGAAGACTAATTTTTAAAAGATTAACATTATTTTACCTAATCTCATTTTGTATCTGACTTTACAGATAAATCGAAGTCTATATAGAGGGTCCAAACAATGACGCTATTTAACAAAAATAATTCATCCAGCATTTGTACAAAGTGTTTCTCATTTCACTCCGCAAGATGAAACTGAGTGAAATTTGAACATCCTGTTAGATACCAATCTGATATACAATACTTTGTTTGAGGATTATTGAATAGTCAACTGTCTATACCACTTAGAAAATTAAATTAAAATCGGGAAGACCTTAAAGTAAACAACGGTAGTTAACTTAGTTTCCAGAGTTTTCCTGGAAAGAAAATTTGAAAACTACTTATTTTAAAATCGGGATATCAAAAAATTCATCTGCCGCAGAGGTAATACTGGGAAAGGATGTAGTTCTCAGGAATTTCGAAAACATAAAGGACTTGGAAGCTCGAAAACATAAAGGACTTTATGGTTGTTTAGATTCAGGGTTAGGTGTCGGAGTGTGCCAAGGCATATTTGTAGTTTGAGTAACTGCTAAGAAAAAATCGATTAAGGGAGGAAAACTACAAAAAGGAACGCAAATTGGTGCTTATAGCGAAAAGTATTACTCGCTTAAGAAGAGATGAAGAATAATCTCCAGCGTGAGGTGAAGAATAATCTGTAAAGCTTGAGGAAATGTGATTCTAAGTGATCCACTCATAACTATAGCCAGCTTTGAAAATCTAAAAGGAAAATCTCCATCTTTTACCAACATCATTCTCACAAGAGAAGTGCTATTATATTCCGATTTTACTCTTTGCATTATGATTTACTGTACAAATTTCATTTTGTCTGAAAAGTTCAACACAACACCCTGTAGAACGAGAGGGTCGATCTTAAAAAGATTGTATTAAATATAAAATAGGAATAAATTCAGTTTTATGTGAATTAACATTTCATCCACAACTATACTGGTACAATTGTTTAGATAAAGTGTTGAGGCTACATTGTATGCGTTCAGTATAAGCTACCATCCAGGGCCAGTACGAGGTCATTAATTAACAAACTCCAAAGAAAGAAAACAAAAATAACAATTTTATTAGTTATTTGAAATCTACTCGTGGTTAGGATGTTCGGAAATTACATATGATGGCCTAAGAAAGTATTCACCCCTATTAAAACTGTTGAGCTTATTAAAACTTACTGGTGTCTTTCCAACATGTGCAATTTAGAAATCGATCCAAAGTCAAGTTAATTTTCAATCGAGCAAGTGAAGCTTCCTCTTATGGAAATAAGTGTCGATAGGTATAGGACATGTATGTTTCGTGGTACTCATGATTTAGCTCTTTGGGGTAAAATGTCAGATGAAAGTAATATTACGATCTTTTAAATTTTCTTGTTCAAGCTGGAGATTTTCATTAACGCAGGAACATTTTAGAAAAGGTCTATAAAACGCTGAATATTTACTCAAAAAAGGCTTCCAGCAATCGACAACTGAACTTGTTCAATCATGCTCTTGTGTGGTATACCTAAAAACTTTTCAATATTTTCTGTGGATGACATGCTTCAATCGACAGTGTTAAAAAATCAGACGAAAGCTGCTTATTTTACTGACCTATCTTGTGCATCAACATCAACAACAAAGAGATCTTACAATCACTTGAACTGGTGCAATACCTATGCATGTTAAGAACATGGGAAATGATGTCAATATAATGAAGAAAATTTCATAAATAATATAACTAATATAAATAAGCCGTTTTGATCAAAACATTTTGATTTCAATCACTTTCTGGAATCATTCCTACTAAAGTTGGGATTTTGGAAGTACTCCCGTGTGTTAAAAATAAAATAAATTTTAACTGTTGGCTTTTTCAGTTTAACCAACCGAAGATCAAAATTTTTTGCAATTTGTATTTGATCACCCCTAAACAGATGGCGGCCATAACGGCCACCCAACTATCAGCCATATCTCAGTGGAAATGTCTTCAGACAGGACACTTGGTGATAATTAGATTGCTAAAGAAATAACTGACGAATCTAGACTACGTTACACCGACTTTGTGCTTCGAAAAAAGGTTCCGTACAGGAAGCCACTGAAGGGAATCTTAGAGGAGCAGGTCGGTTGCGGAAACGGAAACATTAGAATTCTTAACGGATGGCTCCAAGCTACATGGTAAAATAGGAGCTGGAGTCTTCTGTGATAAATTGGAAGTAGATATAGCAGTTCGTCTCCCTGATCACTACAGCTTGTATCAGGAAACAGTGATAGCGATTGGAGAGGTACTGAATTGGTTGAGACATAATGTGGTATCCTCGATTAATATTGCAATCTATGTGGATAGTTGGAGAGAGAGGGGAATGGAGTGATTTTTTATGCAGATGACATAGCGATAGCTGTCTATGGTTAATATGTAAGCACGGCGAATGAGGAAATCCAAAATGTCCTCCTAATCATAATAAAATGGGCCATCAGATGTCGAGTGCTCTAATAAGCGGTTGCTACCACCCGACTATCAGCCATATCTTAGGAGAAATGTCTTCAGACAGGACACTCGACGATAGTTAGATCACTAAGAAGTAGCTGGAGTCTTCTGTGATAAATTGAAAGTAAATATATCAGTTCGTCTTCCTGATCACTGCATCGTGTACCAGGCAGAGGTGATAGCGATTGAGGAGGTCCTGAACTGGTTGAGACATAATGTGGTATCATCGACTGATATCGCAATTTAAATGGGCAGTCAGGTGGCAATCAAGTCGCTGAACTCTGTTTCTCTGACGTCTAGAGTGACGTTGGGTTGCCATTTGTCTCTAAATGAGATGAGTGAGCATTTCAACATTCATATAGTCTGGGTTCAGATAGTCAGGAAAGGACAAAGTTGGGGAGACCCATTAAGGCACTCAAGACTGTGCTTAAAAAGGAGACAATAGCCTCAGCGAAAGATAGGTGGACAAACACCCTTTCATGTAGAGTAGCAAGACAAGTCTGGCCAAAGCTGCACTGGAAACGCTTAAAGACACTGATCTCCATACAAAGACGTGAACTAAAAATGACCGTGAGGATACTTACAGGACACTGTCTACTTGGAGAACATGAGACGAGGCTAGGCCTAGAAGCCAATGACTTTTGCAGAAGCTGTATGGACGAGGTGGAGGAAATGCTCATGCTCGGTTTTGGTACACAAAAACATAAATATTTAGGTAAATTCTTAATAGACTGCCTCTCTGATCTCGAAAACTGTAAAGTTCGAGACTTAACACTCTACGTAAGTAGCTCAAACTGGTATTCATAAGGGTAATAGGAAAGTAAGATGTGGTATCACAACGGACCGTCGCCGGTCTAAGTGTGCTGTAGAAGCCACCCAACCTTATTTAATCACCCCAAATTCTCCAATTTGGTATTTGCATTCCATTGTATTCATTTAAATTTTCTGAGCAAACATGGAATATAGAACGACGTTTCAATTTTGCGCTCTAACAGAGGGTCATAGATGTGTTCACTCACACCACCGATCGTAATCAGATGGTGAAATATCAGTTTTATCCTGCTACTATCGAGATTCGAACCCGGTACCTCCCGCTCCAATAACTGCGCCATTTGGTCGACTGACGAAGAAGTAAAAGTATGTTTTTAATTAGTCACTTCAAATCGTCTAAAGTAACCTCTCTATAAATTAAATAATCAAGATGATCGAGCAGAATTACTCACAGGATTTGAACAAAAACCCAGAAAACATCATCACTCTTTAATCACCGTATCATTTTGGTATATCAAATTTGGCACAGTTCCGCAAATAACCAAACACATAATTTCAAACCGAACGTTAGATAATCCGACATGATGTGTTTGTAAGAAACACTCGATCCAATTCTTAGAATATCAAAAACAATTTAAATCTCATTAACTATACCTCAACAATGAATAAAAGTGAAATTGTACAGGTATGCATCTATTACCAGCAACCACTTTTACTTTTACATATAATGTACACGACTTTAATCACCCCAACTAGCTGACGCATCGACTGGTATGCGATCATAAAATTGTCTAGTTGCGTATGTACACCATTGAACGGTTCAAATCAATTTATATCGCTTCTTCCACATAACATGATTTTTAATAATTTCGATCAATGATTTCATTACTTCGTACAAATAACAGATAATCATTATTCTTACGTAATGATTGAAGAAGGGTTCGTTGAATTCTAAGAAATTATATAACAAAAAAAAAACAACAGCACAGAAGAACTTGAAGCAGAAGAAGAACATGAGTACATAACGATTACTTAAGTTATCCACCTTAACTAATTGAACTGTTGTTGTGTGTACCTACATGCTCTATATAACCGGCAAGTCAATCAAAAATAATTCGACGTTTGATTCCCGGATTCGAAAACGAAATCAAAATCTAAGCGTGTACTGGAATTTCCATTTATCTTAACCAATTATCCATATACTCCATATAAGAACGTGGTGCTCACTCAAAGCTTAGCATATCTTATACAATCCGGATGTGTACGAGAACAAAGTATTTATTAATAACTGGTTCGATTAGTTGTTGAATTAAAGAGACAAATTGAATTCAATTAATAAATTGTAGCGATATGTGTAATCTTATGTAGAACAGTTTACAGCAGTGTATAAATGAATGAATTATTTCACGCCCTTTGAGCACACACATTGGTTAACACATAACATTCTACAATTGAATTAAAAAAACAAAATTAAATTACTTTTTGATTTTGAAACGATGATAAGAGATGATGTGGGTTCATTACGTTATATCATATGGTATTTATTCAGCTGGTTTAATTTGTTTATACTTAATGTAGGCCACTAGTTGATTATTAGAATTTTTTACATGTGAGCCATTTGTTTGAATGAAACTGATTACGAGTAACAAGAAACCGTCGAACGGCTAAAATAAGAATTTAAAGTTGTGACCGACCGAATGGCACAGTGGTTAAAGCTGCGTCATTTAGAGCTTGATGTACCGGATTCGAATAGAAAAAGAAGCAGGATATACGAGGGATTTATTCACCGTCTGATTACGATCGGGATGTGAATAGACACAATCGATCATAACCCATCTTCTATGTCAATACTATAGGCTGACATGGAGCTATGCAATGTTCAGATGGATCAAACCTACAGCCGTCCGATATATCTCGCGATGAACATAAATATCTCTCGATGCAAACCAGATATTATAAGATTTCAAGCAAGCCTTTGACTCGATCAATCGAGAGATGCTATGGTATACGCTTGAATATTTAGGAATACCAAACAAATACACACATCTGTGTAAAATGACAGTAACGCTGTCACAACACTGTGTTAAAATTGAGAACTTTTACTTGTTTTGTTCTACAAAGAGATGCGCTATCTTCGTTACTTTTTAATCTCATATGCAGGTAAAATCTGGGAGGCTATTATGAAAGAATCCGATATCGGATTTTTTTCGATATCGAAAATCCGTTCGACCGCGAATTTTTATATTATGAAATTGTTGAATCGATTCTGTCAAATGTAAGCATGAAGTTAGTAATAATTTGTTAACGGAATAAAAGAGATACTTGATCCACTGGAACAGTGTTCAGCTTCCGTTGGTCACAAAATCAACGAATATTTGATCTTTGATTTTCGTGACCAATGTACCGTGAGTAATGCACGATAATAATGTGGGGGACAATATAAAGGTTCGCCTTGCCGCTGAAAATCGGGCTGTATATCTTCTACGCATTTCTGAAATCAAAATATCTTTCAAATACGGATGATCTGAAAAAGTAGTGTTGATTAAACCCGTTGTCATGTATGGATGAGAGAGTTGGACCTTGGCAGATGATTACGAAATTTGACTAACATTCGATAGAAAAATCATGCGTTTCATATATGGCCTAAAACGCGAAGTTGATGGCAAATACCGAGTTCTTTTCAATTACGAGATCAAGAATTTAATTCGAATTGCTGATATCGTGCATGAAATCAAAGGAGGCAGTGAGTACCCTGCCTCGGTCACGATCTGCGTGCTGATCTGAACCGAATGCGTAGAGAGCTATATGACAAATTCTAATTATTTACAACAATATAAAGAGCTGGTCGTGATCGAAGCCAATGGAGTCAGAAAAAAAGATACTTTTGAGTTGGGTATTGTAATCGCGGTGTAGCATCCCAATACTTAACGTTTGGATGAAAACTCTGTTATTAATGAAAGAAATGTTAGCTAAATTTAACTTCATCGATAGTCAAGATGTCGGTTTCTTCTTTCTATTCACAGACATAAGAAACAGTTAAGATTCCAGGTTAATTCAAGTTGATTCCAGGCAATTAATTGTTCTAGAAAAATAAAAAACCTCTTGAGAGTCAGCTGCAACCATCCGTACCTTAAAGACGAAGAATCATTCATAATTGTATTTTACCCAATAGCAGACATTCGTAATATTATGTATAAACTAAAATAAATATTAAATGGTAGCAACCAGTATACCATGCATAATAGTTCATAGAGCGACCTACTTGCGCACCACGTTTCATAATTTTTCCATACACCGCGGACCCGATATATTTCACTCTAATTTATTTGGGAAAACTGAGTTCTTACAAACTAAACTATAATGTGGTCACTGTTGATCCATCGATCCATTGATTCGCACCTTTGCCTGTCCGTTGGTAGCTAGTTGCTCACATACTAAAGATCTCGTAGAGTTCGGGTCTTTGTAGTCACCAAATGTAAATGTGTTTTAAATCCGGAATCGCCTAATCACGATGAAAATCACTATTCCGAATGACATTGACTATACTCCGAAGTACCTTATTCTGAAAGTTTTGTATAATCTTGATGTTAGTATTCTTAGTATAGCCCGAAAACTGAATGCCATATAGCCAACTCGGCTCTAGAACCTGATTGTAAATCAGTATTTTGTGGTCTACGTTTCATTTAGACCTTTGCCTAATTAGTCAGCATAACTGTTTTTTCTGAGGTCCTAAGTTTCTATTATTGGCCTAATTCTTCTCATAGGCAGTTTGTCTCTCCATTAGCATTGAAATGGTAGAAAGCATGGATATCGGACGGTATGATTTAGCTTCATTGGGCGCTTTACCTGGTTTTGATGTATAAAAACTTCCGCAACTTTCCAGGTAGAAGAAACAAGCCATAATCTAATAACAGTATTAAGCGAATGAGTAAGAATTTCTCCGATTAAAATAATATCCAGGAGCCTTTACTGTCTTCAGACTGAATTTAATTTCCATATTAACTTCCTTTAAGGTTATTATGTAGAGGAGAGGTTTCACCCCATAATCGTTGCTTCCATTTTTGATTATAACATTCGGTTCGGTCTCATTTTTGTTCGTAAACCTTATTTTGAAATATCGAAAATCTTACTGGGAAATGACCACTACTGTTACACTATTCATTGTACATATTTTGCTACGTGATATACCAAAAGTACACAAGTCATATTCTTTAAGGAATGAAGGAATTAACAAAATTGTGTTGAAGTAATCTTGTTTCCCACCAACTCAATTTAACTATTATAGAATACGATCAATAACAACCAAGAGTAAATTTAACTAACCGCCCAGATGACGCAGTGTTTAAAGCTGAGGCATTTGGACCGGAAAGTACCGAGTTCGAATCCCGATAGGGGCGCGATGCAAAAGGGATTTTTCACCACTTGATTACGATCGGTGGTGTAAATGAACACATCTATGACCTCCTGCCGACCCACATTCTATGTCAGTACTTTAGGCTGGCATGGACCTATGCAATGTGCATATGGTTAGGTAAATCGGACCTATAATCGTACGTCCTCGATTAGGCTGCAAAGCGTAAGGTAAGGACGTAAATAATCGAACCGCGAAATAGTTGGGAGTGCCTTGAGCCCCAAAACAGATTGCATAGTAATAAAATATTTAAAAAAAAAAACTTAACTAACCACAATATGTTGTGTTAATATCCAAACAAAATTCTAACTAGCCAAATTAAATGATTCGAAATTCCAGGCAGCGAACGAATACAGAGCAACTGCTTACATAACCACGTTTTCTTTTCAATCCAAGTAACTGTGGCAACAAACGGAAGATCCAACAATAACCGCGAGAACGAAACGCTTATAATCGAAACTCGCTTAATAATCAATGATCACTTCTAGACACCACCTTGCAGTAGGAGCTTCACCTTCATTTAGTTAAGCAACTCTACAACGAGCATTTGGGTACCAGTTAAATAAAATATTTCTCGAAGAATAGTGATAAATAGAATCTGCGATGATTTAAGCTAGAACATGTTAATTTCACATTTTTGATGTTTTTAGCGAAACTATATCGTCCACTTTGTATTGTGGAAATTATTACTATATTTCGGTTAACGAAACGCTTTAAAACAGTTATATCAATACTGACTAAACACTTCCTCTTATCTAGGTTAAGATAAGTAAGATTATATTAGCTACTTGCGCATACTTATTTGCCCGGTGTATTTATGTTGTGATACCACAGATTTTTGCCAGTTAAAATTCTCATTTTGTCTATTATTAAAGACAGTCCCGATCAGTTACAATCGAGAAGTCTCTACTAATTGGACAAAAAGGCAACGATCATTGAACTGATGTTGAACCATTTATACTCGCGCTAGCTAGTTAAAGCATCAACTGGGTCAGTACTATCAACTGCACCTTGAACTTCCAAATTGTATCAACGTAAACTGCCAGATGATCCTAAATCACCAGTGACTTTTGAGTCAGAAGTTTTGGATCATCGAATGATCTATAGAAGCCTAGAGAAAACGAATATAGACGTTAAACTCTAGTAATACTTCGTTATTAATTTATTTCTACTTCTGGTTTAGACGTGATTGAAGGATTAGTCTATACCGCGATGTCGGGCGAAATGTGTTCCAAGTGGCAGTGAAGGTAGTAACAAACTGGTCTGTAGAGCAAGTATATTTGGGTCGAGTGCATATCACCCGTAGTTGCGTGCCATAATCTGAAATCTTTTAATTTTTGGCTGAAGCTTAAGGTCACCAAAAACCGTGGTTCAACACCCGGTATTTCCAGATACTCACTTCTATATTGTCAAATAATGGCAGTCTCTTTAAGATTTTGTTCCAGATTAACTTCTCCAGAAAAATTTGCAGCACAATAGCTGATTGTAGTGGTTACTTACGCACACTTAACGCTATCGATGCCGGTGTTTACTGATACGACGAATTTTCGGGTCCATGAATTCTTCGTACTATCGCTCGTTGTCATAGTTATGTTCATAATTTCATCACTGTGTCAGATGATTTAAGTTCCCGTTTTTCTTATCCTGCCTAGGTTTGAGATTTGAGCTCGGTACATCTCTCTGTAAATCTAATCGTAAATCTAGTGCCAGTTAACTTGGAATTTCTTTGCGATATTCTTAGAAAAGTTTAAGCTTCATATTTCAAGAATCTTTGTTTTGAGTTGTATGAGTTCGCGTTATTTGTAAATAAACCAGCTTAACGTTTTTGATAAGTTAAATAATTCAACTTTATACAGAATCATGTTGGGTAATTGAGTATTCTTACGTTAATTGCAACTAATGATCATGTAGCTCTAGTAATTCCCCATTGTAAGCTCTGATATTGAATTACCCACTCAAATCAACCAAATTTGACTTGGGTCTTATCAATCAATCAAACATTATTGATTATTTGAGTCCAATTTGAACAATAAACAAACAAATATGGCAACATCAACTATTATATGCAGGCGGATTTACATGACCAAAAAGGTGTTGAACTTTGGAAAAATAATTAAATGACTTTCATACGTCCGATGCGACTTACCATATATACACTTTTAACACTAAAACACATAAGGTATTACTTACCTAAACCAAAATCCGGATTTCCATAAATTTTCAAACACTTTCTTATGTAATCAATTTTGGTTTATTTAATAAAAAAAAATAACATAAAACTTACAGAAATCATTACAAAATATAACGAAAAAAATCTTACGAGCAAAAATCATTGAATGTTAATTAATTTAAATTGAATGAAATGTTAATTAAATTTAAACTAGGCTGTTATTTCCTTATCTTTGTTCCTGAGCAAAAACTTAATTAAATTTACATTTTGAAAAATCCATTTCGGGATGTTGTTCCATAAATTTCTTAAACAAATCCTGTTTCTTTTGTTCTTCACTAGTTGGTAGACCGAGCTCTTTCTGTTTCTGGTCATACATCATTTTTTCAACGAGACCACGCGTCTCGCCATCTAAATCACTGAGCTTCGATGGTTCGGGATTTATTTTACGAGTTGAAATTTGTGGATCTGTTGTTATGAGTCGATCCCACCATGACATTTTATTGATTTTTTCCAAATTTATGACAATCATATTGCCATCTTGTATTGTCCACAAACTTTCTTCTATTTTAATTTCGGCATTGAGTTCACCCGAGATAACTGGTTCCTGACCTTTGACACCAACGGTAAGGGATTTTTTTGCAATTTTTACAACGACATCGCGGGATTTAATTGTGAAACTTACTTTGAGCGGAACGCGAAGCTGGAATGAGAGAAAAACAGAATACTTATTACTCAATCGATAAGGGAGAAATATGTTCATGATGCCTTTTCCAGTACTTGGTACCATTCATAAAAAAAAATTAAGAAATCTAATAATTAAATCAGAATGTTAATGTTCTGTAAAATACAAACGAATCGTAAAAATTTGAGTGCCAGGAGGTCGAATTTGGGTTGTTTGTTTCATTTCTGTAATCTGTCAAAGGGCGCAAGCGAATCAACTATAAACACAATTTACATAAACAATTTGTACGTTACCGATCGATAGAAGATCGGCCAATGTACCTTATACCACATGTACCGAAATCTTTATATCTGCACCCACAATCTATTGAAGTGACAGAGCACTCAATGTAATTTGGTTTCATGCCCCAGTAGTTCTTGTGACATGTTTTAGAAATCACATGTATAATTCTTATTAATAAACTCACATCGAAAGGCAAAGTCATTTTAGTGTAATTGAAGCTCGAGGTTAACTTTTTGAAGCCACCAACTGTCCAAGAAATTTTGCTTTGTCAGTACAAGCAATAGTAGGGTTCATATTTATAGCAGCAACTGACGAAATTGTCTATTCCTATTTCCTTTTTACTATATAATCACATATGCAACGCTACGTGGTCTGCATACATAACCTTGCGATGTTCCCCTATCTACCCACTTTCTTACTACAGATATGCCTTTAGATTTGGGATGATAATTCTGCTTTTAGGGATATTAGTGATTAAACTGTAAGCAGGATAGTCCATATCTACAAACATCAATCCTTCCATTATAGCCTCTACTTTCACGTTATTGGAAGTGCTCCTTAACACCAAAGAAGATATCCTCGAGCTCAGTGATTTCTGTATTAAGTACACTCAGTTACACTCGAAAGTTAGTGTGTCTCTTTCAAACCTTTTGATAAGAAATAATGTTTAAGTTATTCCTATTAGATCTTTCAGGTAGTCATGTGAGCTTATTCCTGCTCTAAATTGAGACCTTTCAAATCCATAAATATATATTGGTGCACATTGTAAATGATCAGTCCAACGGATGCTTTTACACACAATCGCGCACTTTTAGCATGTCACCCAGAGAGCATGTTAAAGTTTTATTCAATGGCGAGAATCAAACATGAGACTGTGGCGTGATTAAAACGATCTTAGCCACGTAGCTACAATCAGCGACTCAACTTTTACATGAGAATAAAAATAATTTGAACTATCGCTCTCATTTACTAGTCCGAGATATTCCAGTGCGTATCACAAAGTACCTCGATTGGTCGTGTCTGAAATATAGAATCACTGAGAACTTCAAAGATCTCCAGTTGGAAGATTTTTATTTATTCTCTGCATGGCTTTTGTAAGTTCGTCATACTCCTAGAATATTCAATAACAGATTTGGTCGTTAAATAAATCAGAAAAATTATTGTCTTAGTACCTCATCGATGTTGATACAAAAGTTTCCTTCTAGATTCCAGAATGCAAATAGAAACCCAAATAATGTTTTTTTCTTACTCCCGAGCAATTAAATCGACAGCATTTTCATCGATTTTCACTAGACTTTATTGTTTTGAAAACCGGATATTTTGAATATGACATGATTTCCATGAAAATTAGTTCAGTATTTTTTTTTGTAATGTATTTTGGATGAAAACGCAACTAAAATTGATGATTCTGAATATTTTGAGGAAATTAAAATTTAAATTACAACAAAAAATCAAAAACTAATTTTATTTGTTTCCGACCAAATGGCGAACTGGTTAAGGCTGAGGCAATTGAAGAGGGAGGTACCGAATTAAAACATCTATAACCACCCGTTGGAGTGCAGTTAACGATTAGTATTATTCCTCCATGCATCTAGAACGGTTCGTATGCGGTTCCGGTACCATTGAAGGAACGCACTTCACTCCTCAACCAACGCAATTTTGAAGCCATTGATATTAGATGGTATCGGATTTCTAGCTAGATCCAGACATGAATAATCAATGGATACATTTCTGGACCCTGAGGACTAGACACTTCATTGTCTCGAGTCCAACCTCATAATCGAATTGCAGAGTGGTTCGAGCAGTCTGACAACGAGATTGTCATGTATCAATATGCACATAATACACATTTCAAGGGAATTTCTTTGATTTATCATACCTAGACACCAAAAGCCCTATCCCATTTATATCACTACCATAAAGACACATTATATACGGGCATTAATTGTTTGGTGCTCTTATTGATGTGACCGCGAGCATATTCCAGTCGCTCTTTGTGGTGGCTTCGAACTCCTGCTACATATCGAAATCTCACCTAGATTATGATTTCGCAGTGAAGTTAGGACGATAAATCGATCATCTCTCTCAGATATAAACCGATACCGACTGATTGAAACTACCAGTTTCTTCAGCCATCTGGATAAGATACTCTTGAGAAAGTCGATTGGCCCATGTTAGCTGGCGAGTGACTTTCCGTTGATTGCACTCTTGTTGCCATAAAGCAACAAATTTTTGTGACTTTCTCTGGAGTAGTAATCATGGTTATTAGTAAACAATAAACGTGTAGATTTTAATGATAAACGTGTCCTAATTAAATAAACAATTTGTTTTACGACAATTGGTAAGTCATTTTAAAAAATATGCCTTTTTGTATGCACGGAGGTTAGAGTCGATTAAGTTGCTCGGGAGTGTAGTAAATTGTATGCTTATATAATATGCTGAATCGATGCCTACTAAATATATCACACGCATGATCCTTCTCGCGAATGTTCGAAACCATCTTTCGTACTCATCCGTCAAGGTCCAACTCTCACGCCATACATGAGAACGGGTTTGATCAACACTCTGTATAATTTCTGCTTATCCGCGCATTTGCAAGACATTTTGATTTCAGGACTTAAACTTTGGTCGCAATTAGACTTAATCATGAGACACTATTTACCGAAAAGTTCGTGTGTTAGTCTGTGTGCGATGTTCTAGTTTATTTTAGAATGACATTTAAATTTTAGTTTTGTAATTTCTATCTACAAATGCGTTAAGCTGTCCTCCTAGTAAGAACGGCTTTATTTCTTCTTGCTATTGTAAACTAACTCTGGCTTCATTGTGGGCTATATTGCGTTGCTCAACAGCAAGACACTCCAATCATTTTTGGACTTTGTATTCATTATACCGAGAGTGTGCTGGCCAGCATCAGCAACCGACGTTTTCAATACATCCCAGACACCGTTCACTTCTTCAAATTGGTATTTAGATCGTAAAATGCTTTTGCTGGCATGATCTTGATATTTTCGTTGCGTGTTTTTCATTTATCAGACAATCACAAGAGTATATTTCCCTGTTCTTCCTGATTTGTACGATGTAATTTTCCACCGTAGATTTGCAGTTACCAGATAATGGTCACTGCATACGAATTTTGTTGACAACCGATACGATCTCACGTCTTGGACCACCCGACCCCCTCTTTGAAAATCAACACATGGTCAATTAGGCTTCGGGATGTTTTACGTGGATGTGTCCATGTGTCCAAATGGATGTTTTTATGAGATAGGAATGTACTTGCCACTTTGTGATCATGAGCGGTCGCAAAGTACATCATTATTTTCCCATTTTCCGTTGCAGTTTCGTGTCGAGAGTACAGACCTATATTACATATGTCGGTCTGACTTCTGCCAACTCTAGCATTAAAATCACCAAACTAACATAGTGTTCCGGTATAGAGCCTATCAGATTATCCCATTAAATTATCTAAAATGAGTCTTTATCTTGGGTTGGCTTATATCAGTAGGCACATGTACACAGACAATTGACAGGTTGGCTAATTTCATGTACAACCAAAGCTTACACACATTCGATTATCGACTGCTTGAAAATCCAACACAGCCTTTTTCACCTGTGGCACAATGAGAAATCCCACACAAAGTGGTGTAACCTGCGGATACAAACTGTTTCAAACATGTGATAAGGCCGTCCCACGCGACAGGTTGAATGTACGTTCCACGTCCTAATCCTCAATCTCTTGTTCGAGTACTTAAGCGGGGGTTCATTGTTAGATTGGCGGTACCCGATTTTTTTTTTGTTTGTTGACATTTTACCATTTGATTTATTTTACGGATGCGGGTCGTCAACCCAGTGGTCCAACCAGTCTTATTCGCCTGGATACTGTGGTGGTATTCTATGGGCCTTATGTTTCGTTCAAAACATAAGGGATGCACAGGGCTTGGAAAACGGAATCTATACTAGGCACATAATGCCCCAGGTACCAATTTTTACTCGCAGCCGATTACAATGTAAACTGAAATGGTTCGATAAAATAAAAAATATCATACAAAAAATGTGTAACGACAACCAGTGTATAAATATCAGAAGCACGTTAAACGATCAACAAATAAACAAAATGTCAAGGGACTTATCAAAATCACTAAATCAATCATTAATTATAACCCTTTACACAAGTACAATACTCTCAATTACAAAGTCAATAATAAACATTTGTATATTATGAATATCTATGTAAATTATGTTAATTGCTTTACTCGGTATGAGGTCTGCGCATGATATCCACATTTAATGTAATAATAAAATGAATTCAATTCATAATAAAACGATTAACAATAATTCTAAATTGAAGATCCGGTAATTACAAAATAACAACAAAAACTGATTAACCGGATCAGGAAGAGCTTACGAGCAAAATGCTGACTCTGCGTCACTTAAATTTGTCAAGACAATTTGAATATATGTATAGCAAGCATTTAGATCATCATCGCAACATTATGTACGTAATTGAAAGACCTTGTCACGTCATATAATCATCCCGCGTCTAATGATTTTTAATTAAAAATTAATAAATAAAAAAAAAATGCGGAATAATCTCAAACTTTAAATCATATTTTTTTTTCTTGTTAAGAATATGAATACGAATTTATGATAATCGAAGGTTTTTCTTATGTCGCTTCTTTGTTATGTCGCGTCCTCTTTCTTAATAAAAATATTTACAGCACATGATTTACTTATGTTTTCACAAGAAGCTATCTTATATATCTCGTATATAGTGAGTGTGCATTAGAATTATTATAATTTAGTACGATTTATAATAGAATTGAAGGACGATGAATCATGTAAGATGCTGTGCGGATTTATAATTTTGGTTTTCACTTCCGAATACATCTCGATAAATTAGTTTACAATTACAGTTTTTGTTTTTGC
The DNA here is from genome assembly GCA_963932295.1 of Tipula lateralis. Lineage (NCBI taxonomy): Eukaryota > Metazoa > Arthropoda > Insecta > Diptera > Tipulidae > Tipula > Tipula lateralis. The sequence continues at coordinate 87,532,585 of OZ010738.1, read as the reverse complement.
GAACACCTTGAGATTAATTTTAACAAAATGACTGTCTGTCTTGTATATTATATATATGTATATATAAAGGGTTTTCTAATAAGAGGTTTCATTTTGAATAGCCTGCTATTTGGGCATCATTTTCATTAGCCTGCTTTTTGGTCGTCGTGAAGCCCCTTCTCGGTCAACAATAGTGAAACTGGTAAACAAATTTGAGCACGTTTGTTTATTCCTCGTCGATCACAAACGACATTAAATCGTTAAACCACAAACGACATGAAACCGTATTTTGCATAATGACTTAAGGAAAAACTTAAGCTGATCGCTAGCTGTTTCGCGTCACGACTATACGTATATACGAATCGCACAGTACGAAAATCATGTCCGATAGCATATGCCTGATGGGACGAATTTGATCGTTTCTATCACAGTGATTCAATGACGTCATCGTCAGATAGAAACCGGCCTAGCGAATTACAACATACAAGCAACAACTCGAATTATAAAGCTACACGCTTTATATTGGTGATTCCTAACTGCCCTGTTAGGATAACATCCTCCTGCCCTAACACGGCAAAAATTACACTTCCCACAATGGAATTGTTTGCTTTCCCTACATGGTGGTTGTCCATTTCGCGCTACTCAAGCTTCAGATATTTCCAGGACGTTTGTTTCATGCTGCAACAAATCAAAAGCAACAAAGACTAAGGTGGGCGACCACAAATAAAGCTCTCTTCCAGATTCGTTTCATGTCGCAACACGCATAATCACTAAGCGGGCGAAATCAGTCACCCCAATGCATTACCCGCGGGCATACAAAATCATAACCAAAAAACCGAAGAGGAGCAATTCATTTGCGATGGAGTATGTGATGTTCAGAGTAACTCAAATAATTTGCAAATACATACATCATCACGTTACAATCAAATTAGTAATTCGCTAGCACTGTTGCGTCACGACTATGCGTACATAATATTCTCATCGCACAGTACGAACAGTAAGCTACTCGCTTTACAAGGTCTACTTTCACCTCGGAGCTTACGTTCATAAGCAGAATTGTCGCAATTGGGGCTCAAAAAATCCAAGAATGATTGTTGAAAAGCTTTTCCATCCTTTGATAATGTTTGATGCGGTTTTTGGACTGGCGGTGTGATTAAATTGTGCTACCGAGTTTATGATTAAAGACTTTTTAAAGCCGGAAAAGATATTGATGTAGAAGACGTTTATTTTCAGCAAGACGGTTCTACAATGCCAAAGCAAGCTCCACAATCGATACAAAACCTAAAGATGGAACTCGTGGAGTTATCGAGGCCAAACAACCGCATATGGTCCTTAAAGCGTAGCCAACGCGGCCATTTGGTCGATATCGTTTTCGAATGTTAATAGCTTACCTTCTATGAAACTTCTTATTGGAGAACCCTTTATAATCGTATACAAAAACATTAAGAATGCATAGCGAAACAACATAAATTACATCTTGTTATCTTAACTATTCATTGTATATGACGCTTGCGGATTAGAATACAGTTCTATGCAATTAAGAGAATTAGTTAGAATCGGTACCGTACAACAATTCAATTTATTTAGACCATATCGTTATTTACTACAAACACAACAAAAATTAAGTCGACAGTTTTACAACAAGCCGTTAATAGTAAATAAGATTTAAGAAAATTAATTCCGTTTTATATTTCTTACGTTGTATGATGTAATTTCGTGTAACACCTAAAACAACAACTTGTACAAAAATGCGGATTCAATGACTTTACTCTATACGTGGTACATATTTAAGATCAGCTCAAAACAAATATTATACGAGTATCAGCACCTTGAGAAATGTGACAAATGTGACAAACACAGCACGAAGAATAAAAGTTCACGGTGAACATACTAAGATGGCAAAAGTAAAATTTATCTACTATTTCGAATCTAAAATCAAAACACATTATGTACCACGATAAACTATTAAGGAAACATTTATTTGATTGTTTTGATCTAGTTTTGGTAAGATGATAATAAATTTAGATCATGTGATTTATACGAAATTTCCTAATAACTTCTACCATTGAGATTTGGATGAAGTGCGTAGAAGTGTTTGCAAAATTACGGGGATTTCGTATTTCCAAAATTTATTTAACATCAATTATGGATTTTATAATTGTTTGATTAAATATTTTGATTTGTAATATTTTATTGTCATTAAAAATTATAATATTGTATTACAGTAGTCTCAAAAAGTTTTTGAGAGTACATTTATATACAGTAGGCCCGCAAAAACGTATTTTTGAGGGTACATTTTTTCTATAAATTTTAAACAAATTTCACTCATATATAAAAGGAGGCAGTAGCCTCAACGAATGAAAGGTGGACGAACACTCTCTCATGTAGGGTAGCAAGGCAAGTCTGGCCAAAGCAGGACTTGAACCGCTCAAAGATAGTGATCTCCCTACGAACACGTGAACTATTAACGATCGTGGGGATACTTACAGGACACTGTCTACTTGGGGAACATGCGATTAGGCTAGGTCTAGAAACTTATGACGTTTGTAGAAACTGTATGGACGAGGAGGAGGAAAATACGCTAGTCCACCTCATATGCTTATGTCCGGCTTTGGCATACAAAAGACATGAATACTGTAAGGTGCGAGACTTATCGCGCTAATGGTAATAGGGAAGTAAGATCCTGTGGAATCACAACTGACCGTCTAGTACCCTGGATAATATGAAAAATAAATCGACCAAATGGCACTGTTTTTGCAGCTGCGAGTTTCCATCATTCGATTACGATTGATAATTATAGTATGAAGACCACTACGATCCCCTGTTAGACTGCAGTACTCATGGACGACCAATCTTTCATTACAGTTATAGCACTGATGTTATAGAGCAATGTAATATGCAGATGGTCTACGTGAATCGTTCATATACCATGAAAAGAGGTTCTAGATCAAAAGAAGTCGTTTCGACGGATGTCCGATGTTCGAAATTTTTGATGGAACGTGTCAAACATTTGTATGCCTTCGAAACAGAAGAAGCTATTCAGAACAATATATTGTATTAGCAATCACACACTAATTGAGTTCATCTGAATCTAAGAAACTTCAATTGTTCCTATAATTTTCTTGAACTGACTAATGCAGGAAATCGAATTATTGGTTTTTGATTCATTTTCTATTAAAATAATGAATGCAAAAATAAAATACGACTGGCGACAGGGGTCCGGTAAAAACTGACTATTATATATGTCACAAAACAAAACAAAAAGTCTGCAGCTAACATAACACCGAACCCCACTTTATACCTATGGATCGGAACATTGAAAATGAATCGGTTGCAGCTCCAACAAACTAGATGGTATAGAAGTGGAGACTATGTTTCCCAGGACTATACATCGCTGCACAGTGGAAATCATCTCGCAAATATTGGAGTTTCATTTCTCAGGTCAAAAGGCTGTATTTAACTTCCACGCATTCGATAATCAAAAGTAAAAGCCCTACTTGCGGATGAAATTAGAAACATTTCAAGTGTATGTGCACATAAGCTCTGATAAGCTCTGTGCCTATATGCATGATGTCTCATTGATGATGGATAACTTTAATGCTAGATCTCGAAGAAATCAGACCTACTTATGTAATAGGAAAGGTTCGTACTACCGTCACGAAACTGCGGCCTAAAATTAAAAAAGAACGACGGGCTTTGCGATCGCCAGGTGTTTATTTCAAACTGGCGAGCTTGGATTGCTGCGAAAAATGAGATCGTATCGTCCTTCCACTTAATTCGTGGATAGTGACCATTACCTGGTTATTACCAGGCTACGATAAAACAATTTCATACAAATCAAGAAGGATGATAATATACAATGCGATTTTCCTGTGAATGTTTGATAAATGAAGAAATGCAACGAAAATATCAAGATCTTGTCAGCAATAGTATTTTGCGATCTAACAACCGGTCTGATAAAGTTAACTCTTTTTGGGAAGTATTTAAAACCGTGGTTGTCGTTACCACCCAGTAAACGGTATAGTTAAAGTTAAGCACAAATATTATTGGTTTAAAGAGCAGTGCCGTCTTGCACATTCTTTCAGTTAATTTTTGCCTAGTCAAAATAAACTAAAACATAATTCAGTAGTCATTTATTTAACTTATTTTAAAAATTAAGCTAAGTCTCTTCTGAAGACACCAAACTTCAACCTTGTTAATGGGCCTAAGGAAAACCTACGGTAGTAGTAATGGACTAGTTGATTGGCCGAAGGAGAACCAACGGCAATAATAATGGGAGATTAGTAATAGGGCTACGGAGAACCTAGTTAATTTAACTAAGGTTGTTTAATCTTGAAGGGATCCCTTCCTTCAAGGAAGAACCCAATACAAATAAAAATTCAATATGAGTCTTAGATATAATAGAAAATATTTCAATACTCGATGGCACAATTGGAACATCAGGCGACACGAGCTCTTAATCTTGAATTAATGTTGGAATACTGTTGTGAGGCATGAAAAGAGTAAGAACATTTAAAAAAATCAATTGGCATCGTAAAACAAAAAAAAAAGAGGGAGGCGAAAAATTGCGAATGCTCGAGACCCAATGGGTTATGTTTTTTTTTCAAAAAATTATGAAATCTAACTAGAATGTGCCGATCTAGAAACAAAAATGTATGAAAATTTCTCTTGAAAATTAGATTTAACAGTTGCCACTAATAGGGTTTTAGGTGAGGTAAGGTGTCAATTTATGCAGTTAAATTAAATGCAAATGGCCCTAATAACGTAAATTCAATTATTTTCAAAATTATTCTTCCGTTTATTTTACCTTAAATCCATAGTTTGTTTAATTCTATAATTTAATCTTCAATTTATCCTTCCAGTTGGAAGGATGAATGCTAGTCGGAAGTTGATTCCAGATGAGAATCCAATACCTACTTTCATCTATCTCTAAGGCTTTTAAAATTGTTATCAAAAATTAGATTGTTGAAAATATTCTGCATAAACGAAGGCTGATTTACATATTGGTGATGATGTCCGTCGTTATATGGACAATCTTAAATCTATACTGTATTAGACCCCTTGGAATGCTCCGATCAATTTAATAGCATAAACTATGGTCTGCTCTTTTCAATATTAATTCATAAATTTAATTATTCCACTTGATCTATTGGCCTCGCCTATTCGGATCTATCAGGCCACTATCAGCACACGACGTAGACAGTATATTTTCTTAAATCAAATTAATTCACCCTGGTGTCCCACAGCGCTCTGTCCTGAGATTTCTCCTTTGTATAATTTTTATAAATAATTTTATAATCTGTTCCAAATTTGGTATGAGCAAACAATGTCAACGTAAAATCATTTTTGTATTTAATACTTTGTGTACGATTTGTTCATAATCATAGGAAACATGATCATATTTTACATATGACTTATTCCCTGATTGGATAACCTTATGTGTTTAGAGAAGTTGTCTCGATTTATTAATTTTTACGGAACCATAAATCCCAACATTTGTTTGATAAATTATAGTTTACATTAAATTATTTATGTGGGTAGAAGCGAGATTAGTACCACCCGTAAAACCAGGAGTATAATCTGCCTAGCTACTATCTATAAGTACTTCAAAAAAAATTGGTAACCGCCTGCAAATTTTTTTTTAATTTGGTTACTCTGAACTTACTGGCTTGAGTCGATATTTTAGGATAAAAGTAAATAACCTGCCATTACAGTCGGTTGTGTATATACGATACACAATTAAATTGTAAAATGACAGGGAAACATAATATTTAGAGAAACCACATGAAGCTTGGAAGAGTAAGCAAGCACAATAGAGTATTAATAAATTTAATGAAACCGAAAATTATTAACAATATAAGGAACTTGTAAGGTAAGAAACAGATAATGCAAGGTTTCGCGGTTTATGAAGCATAATATTCTAGCATAAAATCATATATTTAAAAACATATGCTTTAAAAGATTCATTTTGAATAGTAACGATGGTAAAGTTTCTTAAATTTGAGTCATAAAACGTACTCTAAACAAACTTTGCAAGTACAATAAGCTAGCTCGATTAAGATTTTTTATCAAGTCTACGAGGTAATCAGAAAACTTATTAGAATTTCAAATTCACACTAATACAAATGAAGAAATAGATGGTAAGATTTGAGTTACTTTAAATATTTCGAGTACATTCGAATATTTCCATTCTACATTACGTTACAATTTTCTGTCTGCATATACGTGCAGCTTGACCTAACCGAATTATATTTCGACACTTTGACATTCACGCAAGACACTAAACTTAACTTTATTTTATAAATCTCACCCACCTCAAAGATACATAAAGGAATACAACAAAAACTCGATCAAAAAAAATAATTAATCCAATACCTAACAATTAATGACAAGAACAAACGACAAAGGTTTCAAGGGAAACCCATTAGAAAATGTGCGGTGTGTTGCATTACCATACTCATTTCGAATTGTTCAATGCATTTTAATTACTTTTTTGTATACTTACATAGAAAAAGTAATAACAATCATTACTATATGCACTATTATTATGTGTCATACCAATATATTTTATATCAGTGTTTCTTAACGTTACACAAATTGTATACAAATTGTATACAGAATAATAAATATTTTTGAGGTTGCTTTATGGTTGCATTACTAACGCCGATTGAAACGTTTGTATGTGTCATTAATGTTGGAACCGGATAAAACAGCACAATAAAGTCATTTAATAAATAACATCCTTTTATTACATCTAAAATATCGCTTTCATTGATTTGCAATGACTTACTGTAAGGCACGACCAAAGCACAAAGAGTGGAAGATAGTCAAGATCTATGTAAAATGGGTTTGATATCGTCTGATTACATTTCTATCATGTGAAACAGTTTGTAATAGAATACCCCCAAATACAGGCCATTTAAGATCCATTTTTTAGGGGTGCACAACTTTGAGTTTGCTTTATTTGTCAACCCAATTAACAGTTGATAGTTCCTTTTGGTTAGTTTGGTTTGACATTTCATTATGAATAGACTTACATTAGAGAAAATCTTTGAAAATTTTTGAATTTTTTTGTCAAAATAATAGTTCTATTCGTCAAACTTATCGTCCATTTTATCCCGTGAGACGCTGAACAATGCGCACTGAAGAAGATGTAGCTGCTGTACATGAAAATTTGAAATAAGTCCAAATCAATTAATTCTTCGCCGTCCTCAGCAACTGAGGTGGTGGCTTTCCACTTTATGGAAAAATTTACGAAAGGATATTGGCTTTAAAGCTTCAAGATTCAACTAGAAGCTTTAAAGCCAATATCCTTTCGTAAAAGAAAATAAAGCCAACCGACCATCGTATGCGCCGCCATTTCGGCGAATGGGCTGAAGCACAAATTGATATTGATATTGAATTTCCATTCAAAATTTTGTTCTCCGATGAAGCCCATTTTAAGTTGAACGGGTATGTAAATAAGCAGAATTACCGCATTAGGAGTGAGGATAATCCACAAACGATGATGTCCACAAACGAGTCTTCAAAAACTATGACGATCAGAATGTTTCGGTCACTGTCAATAGTATAATCAGTACACGGACATGATAAGACATTTTTTCGTACCTCGGAAATCAACATTTGATCGAAATATTGCCGCAAATGGTGCGAAAAGTTTGTGAAAATTGGAGTACCAGATTAAGCCTTGTACGGGTCAAGCGTAGCGGTCACATGGCCGAAATCATGACACGAAATTTTCCATCCAATAAAGCCTGTTACAATAAAAAGTATTTCAGACCCCTTGTTTCTATGTAGTGCGAGTTGAACCTCAACAAATATGTAAGTATGAAAAATAATTCAAGCATTCGAGAGAAGAATCATGCATATGTAAGATATATGATAATGATGATATTGATGCTAAGGTAGGTGATGTGAGTTATACTGGAACTCCGGATGTGGCATTAATTGACAGTTAGGTCGCTGATTCAACCTGCGGTTGAAGACGTATAGTCTTTTTGAATTCAGTGGTTCTTGTTGTATTCTGTAATGGTTGGTTCGCTAGGTCGGTTTCAATCTGATGACGCATTGATCGAAAAGATCAAATCCATCTCATCAGGCATATGCGACCGAACTTGATGTATGTTGGTATATATGTTGTGAGTCTTTGTTGCAACAGTGCCAGCGAATTACAGATCGAAATTATTTTCCTAATTTAATAATTTTTTATTGTGGCGTGACTGTTCATTGTATTTGTGTGAATCATGATTATTTTGTATTTATAATCATTATACATGATTGGCTGGTAAAAACCTTTTATTATTACTATATAGCCTTCTATGAAGCAATGCATTTTGCGGAAGTTTACGTTAATCGACTTTAAAGCTCTCCGTCCTTAAATTTGGAGGCGACCTGGTAGGATCGAATGAGTTAGAATCGTAAGAATTGGGAGTGGCTCTGACCCTAAATAGAAGGCAAACATAAGAAAGCGACAAAAATCGGAGATTAAATAACTTATGCTAGAAATTGACACACATGAAACTATATTAGTTTGATTTATAGTTTTATCTAAATAATATATTCGCTTATAATTACTAATTCTTGAATGACATAATTGATTACGGATAATCTGCCGATATGTATCGTTTGTGATAGTTTAGTTCTCTTTTTTATATAATTAATAGTTATAAACACCGGCCGTTAAACTATTTTCATCATTATTGAATAACTAAAAGACATTAAAATGAAATTATTGATTTTCAAAATAATTTGGATTCCTCCACGTTTTATTTATATAGTTACCAATTGGGTGCATCGATTGAAATTGATTTCATAATTTATCGTTTGAATGTAATTAAAAATAAAATTTAACGGTACAGCTATCATAAGTTTAAGTGAAGCATATTACTCAACCCAAAATACCAAGAAATATGCTTTCCAAGTAGACTTTGTTGGCCTGCACCGTGTCAACAACAATCTCACTCCATCGGTTTCGATCACAACCCAGTTCTTCATACTGGTTGCAAGCAATTACAAGTATGCCAGATCGCTCTATACGCCGTGGTCTCTTCGCCTTCCGAAAGAAGGCTGTCCGTTTCATTCGGTTCGGATTAGCACGCGGAACGTGACCGAGCCAGCGTACTTTTAAGGTTAGACTGATTGTAGTGCATAAAAATATATAAACATCATTTATATAACGTGGCATTAAATAGGCCAGTTGAGTCTTGTTATATTTCAACAGAACTTTGTAGAGTTGCTAAAATTTCCGATTTCCTCATATCAAAAAAATCATGACAGTACCCAATAATTATTTGACCGAAATTTCGTTAAATACTTTTTTATGTTAAATTGGATGTCACCAGACAAAAAAATATTTTGCTTAAGAGAACATGAAACGAAATCGCGTTAAATTTTTATGTCTACACAATTTTCTAATCTACATAATTTAAATAATAATTAATAATTTTTTTTATTAGTCTATTTCTAGATACTCAATCATCATTGACCACCATAAATTTCATCAAACGAAATATTAAAAGGTTTGTTAAATTCATCCTACCGTAATCGAAGTATATCTTAAATCCGCATCTTAAAGAGCTTTATATGCGCTTACCTGTAACAAAACAAGAAAAAATATGCATAAATAATTGCGATATGTATAAATCACACATTGCATAACAACAAACACACACAATAACCAAATTGTTTTCCAAATCCAATGACATGACATCTCGCATATATAATCATTCCCGCCTTGGTTAAAGCTTTCTTTTGTACAAAAAAAAATTTCCAATGAAAAAAGGTTCGCACTTATGAATCATATATATTAACACTAAAAATATCGACACAACAGATATCACAAGAATTTTGATTTCTTGATAATTTTAATGCATAAATTTACATTTTATTGGTAATAGAGTCTCAAAGTTTTTTCTTTGTATAAATAAACAAATTAATTAACATTGAAGAGGCGTCTTACGCTTAAAATGTTGTATATGTGTACGAGTGTATGTACAAAATGACAACGTTTATCAGTTGAATCTCGTGTTCAATCACATCAATCATCACAAGCCATCAAATTGAAATGAGATCTACCGATTTTCATTTGGTTTTCCCAACAAAATATGTTGATGAGTCAAACCAATTTCCAAATAGAATTATAATTTTTAATTCTGGGTTACTCAAGATAATTTAGTGACAAAGTTAAGTCTCATCTATAAACAACTAATAAGATAAACAAAACAACCCAAACCGTTTCTAAGAAATTGTGTATAGATACTGGTTTTGAATTTTTTATATTATAAAACAAAAATTTATTAAACGTCTTATTATTTCATCTTATTTGTTTAATTTTATTTTTTAGAATACTCAATACAGTATAATCCGGGTTCATTATTTAGATCATATGTGTTGTTTGCATGTAAATAAAATTGTAAACAGAAACACGGGACTAAGTATAAATCGCACATCTTTAACCGAAAATGTGGCGACTAATCAAGGTCAATGAACGGTGAAGGATACTTGAGTTTATTATATAAAAATTTATCAAGTTGTTTTTAGTTGAATTTGTCTTGGCTATAAAAATTGATAGTCTTTAACAAAACCTGACCAGGGTTAACTACTAAGATTTGAGATTTCAACCAAAAAAACACAGTTTGACACCCAACCAAAAATACTTGAAGAAAATATTGAACTTAAAATCATCGCGTTTTGTTTTGGTAAAAACCAGATTTTTAAAGTCATAACCATAAGCATTGAAAGGAATGCATTATATGAAGGAAGAACTATATTAAACAAGATGAGAAAAATTTAGTTTAATATTTATAAGTTAAAGCAAGGCCATGATCGCTATGTTGTAACTTAAGTCAACGGTTCTTATAAAACTGTCCAACTCTTTGGCAGCAGTATAATATGGATTACTGGGAAAGATGGAAATTTATTTTAAGAAGATTCTTAGATGCCAAATGATATCTGTAAGTACAGCAAGTTAAACAAAAAATTGTATACTACAATATAAAGTGGGTGGTGCAAAATGTATTCATTATAAATGTATATTGAAATTTTTCAGCTAAACTTTGGAATTAGCCTGCCAGTTAAAACGATATGGTAGCCGTACCGATAGATGTGGGTTATGAAGAAATTATTATTGAATATAGTGAGGAAAGTGGTCCGTCCGATAAGAACCATAATGTAGATTATATTAAAGTCGAGAAGGATTTCGAGTTATCGATTTACCTAATTTATAATGATGAAAAACCAATCCCGATTTAAATGAATGCACCACACCGATAACAGCTTAATAGAGCAAAGTAATCTAGCAAAGTAATGACAAAACCCTACTCTATAATACATAAGAAAACAATCTTGCGGTGCTCCTGCATGAAAGGGTAGATAATCAGATTTTACTCCATTAATACTGCACGTATTGGGAGCGATCTGTTAAATAAAATAACATCAAATCCGATGCCTCAATACTAAAGTTAAAGAGTTTACACAGTTTATGAAATGCTAAAAAACATATAAAATTGAAAGCCTTTCTTAAGTCCAAGAGAAATAGAGCAACACGGTTACCTTGATCTATGGTATTCCTAATAAACTCACTTGGATATGTTGTAGTACTACTCAGACTCAGAGATATCAACAAGTTGATGTTTAAAAGAAATTGTTTTATTTGATCCGAGATAACTCGTTCGAAAACTTTTGATACGAGTGCTGGTAATAAAATAGTTCTAACGTCAGTGATTCGAGCGCTTTAATTTTTTAAAGGTCAATAATTTGGCCTATGAGTTTTGGAAATTTATGAAGCAAGTTGTTCACTTATACCTTTAGCTATATCATCATCAGTTATCTTGGAGATTTTTAATTCACTAATGTTATCTATCAGTGGTTATATTTATGTGTTGATGAATTAGAATTATTTGTAATTGATTTGAATTTCTGATTACTGTTGGTAATTTCTCAAACCTCATTGAGTTTATTTGAAGAGAATTTTTCAACTGTCTCGGACATTATATAACGTTTTAGTATCAAGATTAGGATTCAGTCGAATAACAAATACTTTCCCTTAGCACTTCTAATCATTTTGTAAAATTTTTCCTCTTGATGAAGTCAATTTTCTCGTCACCAGTATCTAGTTCATCAATGAAGCCACAATTTAATTAAGCTCCAGTTTCCAAATAATATGATTTCTCCCACCCTTCAAATAGGTGTTTCTTGCATCGATCATTAGAGCAGAATCTCTTTGCGCCGAGCCATTCTTTCAAGTTAGGACACAGGGGACTAAGTCTGAAGAATATGGCGAATGTGGAAGTAATTCGAGGGCGTAATTTTCTTGATGCACACGTGCATTGTCTTGATGGAAGAGAAACTTTTTTCTTAGCCAAGTTTTTCTTTCAAAAAGTCTTTGAAAAGGTCCAATTAGTTGCAGTAATATTCGCCGTTGTTCTCTCTTCTTTTAAAGGTAATCGATTTGGATTATGCCGCGAGCAAAACCAAAAAACTGTGACTATGATCTAATTGGCTGATAAAACCGCATTAGCCGTTCTCGACGCCGATTTGCCAGTAGAAACCCACTGTTTTCGGTGTATAGAAATCCGGTGTATAGTGATGAACCCATTTTTCATTGACAGTTATGAAACTATGAAAAACACATTTTTAATTCGCTTGAACATCGCCAAACCTGCCTCTGAAGTTGTCATACTGATGCGTTTTTGGTTGAAAAACCGCGTAAGCAAACGCGGCATCCAACGAGCGAACGATTTTTTCATATTCAAATGTTAGTGAATTGTATTGCACACACATTCATCTGAGATGCCTACTATCTCAGATATCTGTCGCAATTTCACTCTGCGGTGGTTTATGGTTGAAAGACAATGGTATTATTTGATTGCTAATCGGATAATGCCCCCATGAAAATTGAAGAACAAAAGTAACCAATTGAAATTATTTTATGTTGTATAGAAATATAAAAAGATTTGGCGTGCGCTTATGTCAAAAGAAACATTATTAAACAATTGATTTTGAGCAACGCAATTCCTTTTAGTTCATACATCTCTGCATTGTACGGAAAAGGCAAATTAATTGCATTTAATGTTTTGTAGATCAGCAAAAAACGTGATATTCGATTTCATATCACTTAGAGAAGGCGATATTTGATATGTATCGGTATACATGGTGTTTCTTTTAAACTGAGACGATCAAATATCTCGAAAAATAGCCACTCTACGTAAAAAATGTCCATAATCAAAATTTAATAAAACCGCAGGGGAAATACATTAGTGGAAAAAAATAGTCCCCCACCCCCTCGCTTTGTAGGTGGGCGGGGGTAACTTTTAAACTAAGATAGGAAGCCATATTTTTTAGGATTCTACGACTAAAAGTACGTATGATTTGAATGAAATATTTTGTTCGGTTCTAATCGAGGAAATTCAATTTTTTCAATACATGAATTATTGGAGTGTTACAAATCCGCACTGGCTTCGTCAAGTTGAACATCAGCGTCCTTGGACTGTCAACTTGTAGTGTGGAATAATTGGCAACAAACTCATATGCCCCCACGTTATTGAAGGCAATTTGAATGGTCAAATGTACCGAAACTTTTTTGAAAATAAACTGCCAATATTACTTGAAAATTTGAGCTTGGAAGTTAGACGGAACATGTGGTTTCAACATGATGGTTGTCCTGCACACTATTCGGGACTATTTCTTTCCACTAATGTCTTTCCCCCGTGGTATGATTAAATTTTGATTATGGACATTTTTTCTGTAGACTGGCTATTTTTCGATATATTTGATCGTCTCAGTTTAAAAGAAATACCCGGTATACATACGAATGTTAACATATGAGTTACTACTTTGATCGTATTTGAATTTTGCGTTATCACCTTCAAATAGAATCAATTCAAATAGAAACCTACATATATATAATGTATGAATGTCCCATTAACCGGTTCATATTTGACATATCGTATCTCTGGCAACACTAATGTCATTCTTGATACAGCTGGCACGACCGCTACGGTCAACGGAATCACATTTTTTATGGCCCTATCTTAAAAATATTGGTTTTGACGACTTTTGGTTCCAGCAAGATGGTGCGCCATGCCACACTGTGTCAATAATTTGAAGACTGAATTATTAGTCGAAAAGGTGACGTGAAAATTGGCCGGCAAAGAGTTGTGATTTGATACCTTTGGATTTTTATTTGTGCGGTGTTGTGAAAAACAAGTGTTATACGGACAGTTAACAAACAATTGAGGAATTTCAAGCCAATATTAAACCCAACCTTTGCCGAAATAGATGAGCCTAGAAATTGGACCCACCGTATGGAGTACGCCAAGACCAGCCGCTACTCCCATTTGAATGTAATTATTTTCCTCAAGAAGATTCCCTTTATGTAGCTTCGAAGAACATTCATTATAATACGTTTGATGGCAGAGTAAGATTAAATATCTAATCATTGGAAAACTACCAATATAAGATATATTCATCATTACTTTGGATGTTTGTTAATATCATTACTTCTACGCAGAAATTATTTTAATTTGTTCATGGTATCAAAATTTGCGTATACCGTATGTCAAAATAACTATTTCTTAATATGGCCTAACTACTAAAAATAATCCACATTTTTATATGAATTTTACCTTGCCATTACATACCAAAACTATAAAAATGTTCTTAATTAACCTCATTGCCTTTGATCAAAAATTGAAACTATACACTCATCATTAAGCATAATAATGGTACATAACCTAAATTCCATCAAATCGCATTATAAATTCATAATATGCCTCGCAGCTCTCTATCTTCGCGTACAATATAAAACCAACCAGTGTATTAAGACTGGTATATTGCATGATATCAAATTTTACTCACATTATAAAGATTCGAGATAATTCCTCGGATAATTATCATATTTAACAAAACAAATCATTATTGCCAAAACACACACACACATCATTGATTGAAATTCCATTAACAATAATAAATATTTAAGTAGTTTTTTTTGCGAGCGTGAAATTTTAAAACTCTTTGTTTTATTTATAAAGAAAAGCTAAGAAAGGTCATTGGTGGAAAAAGTTGCTATTTATCTTCAATTTACATTTCATCACATGGATGGCGCACTCGCGCGCGTAAAAAGAAATTTTAATTATTCATCATATATTGTAACAATTTTATGTAACTATACATACATATAATACAAGAAACTGACTTTTTGGCTTTTTTTTTATTTTCTTACACATTATTACGTGTTCGCGTATATATTGATATAAGATCACTTTGGCAAAGGAAAGCGCGCATTTACTTATATGTGTATATAGAGACGAAATGGTTTTATGCCAAATGTATTTAAATATGACTTAACAATACACACGTTAAACGATGATGAGATGACAAATATCTTATGTCTGTATGACAAAAGAAAAGAAAAAATAGTTTATAAAAAAATGTTATGTACTATAACAAGAGTGAAAAACAACAACAAAATTGTCATAACAATAAAAATTATTTAACATATCGCTTGACAAAAATTTGTTCAAATATCTAATTTAGCTGAGCTCTGTTTGTATATATATACGGATTGTTTGGAGTGATTACGTATTTGTTGTAAAAATAAATTACGAAATTTTATTGTTTACCATTAGATAAAAATCTTCATGAACTTCTTACATCTTCAATTCGAAAATAACATCAATTTCGTAATTAGTGCACAAGTATTTATGTTATATTTATATATTATATTGTCTCGTCGTTCTAGGCTAATAATTATATATCTCAGTAAATATATTTGTGTTGTCGCGATGCTGTAACTTTAATGTATACAGGGTGTCCCGAAAGTGACTGCCACGAATGACACGGTTGCATTCCTTGATCAAAGCAGATACGACGTTACTTTTACCACTTCGCACTGTGGGCTTCACACTTTATCAAGTTATAGGCGTTTGAAGAAGCGTCTTCCAACGTAGCACTTATATTAAAATTAAATCAATATCTCGAGAAATAGCTATTTGTTTTTGGCAAGGTTCATATCATTAAAAAGGTGATAAAATTGTATTTTAAATAAAGTAGTTATAAGAGTCATAAATATTAACATTCTTGACTCTTAGCTTTTAGAAAAGCTAACTATGTGTGACATTTGGAAGATCTAGTTGAGCTAAAAGTTAGTATTAAAAGTATTGACAAATTGGAACAACAAACAAACAATTTCATTGAATACATTCAATTGGCCGCCAGTCTAACTACTACTTCAGAAATAAAGCATAAAGCGGAGTTCGAAGTCAAATATCCGGCTGAAATCAGAGAACAAATCAAGGAAAGAAGAAAGGCAAGGAGAATATGGCATCTTACCAGAAATCCCGCTGACAAGATAACTTTCAATCGTGTAAGTAACAAAGTCAATAGACTAATGAAAAGTTTCAAACAGGATTGCTTCAACAACTACCTAAGCGGGCTAGGTCTAGAAATGAATAAGGACTACTCGCTATGGAAAGCAACCAGAAAATTTAAACGACCTGTAGTTCGAATACGACCTATAAGAAATGCTCAAGGCAGTTGGGTTCGACAAGACAAAGAAAAAGCGGAACTTTTTACTCAACACCTAGCAACAGTGTTTCAGCCCCATGGCATTCAATCCAACATTGACGTAACACCTGGTTATCAACCAAATCAGGATTTTAAAAGGATCCCACTAATGGAAATTGCTCAAGAAATCGACAAAAGTCTGAACCAAAAGAAGGCACCAGGAATTGATGAAATATCACCGGGCCTGTTCAAGGAGTTTCCATTTAAAGCAATCATCATGATCACATACTTATTTAATGCCTGTAGGAGATTGAAGTATGTACCCAAATGCTTCAAAACGGCCCAAATAATTATGCTGAAGAAACCTGGTAAACCAGATGAATAGGTAACATCATTCCGACCAATTTCACTGCTTGCGACCCTATCAAAGCTGTTTGAAAAACTACTACTGAAACGTCTAAGGCCAATGGTGAACGTCCCTGATTTTTAATTTGGGTTCGGAAACGACCACTCTACAATAGATCAAGTCCATCGAATAACTACGGTAATAGAGCAAGCGTTAGAAGTAAAGAAATATTGCCCCGCCGTATTTCTGGATGTATCCCAGGTTTTTGATATTCAGAGTCATCCTTAAAGAAACATGTTGTGACTTTTATCCAACGTTAGCGGGAGTTCCGCAGGGAAGTGTTTTGGGACCTGTCCTCTACCATCTCTACACTGCGGACATACCTACAACGAATAAAATATTCATCGGTACGTTTGCCGATGACACCGTAATTATGTCAGTAGACGAATCGCAATCAAAGGCAGTGAAAAATCTGCAACGAACAATAAACAACGTTACTAAATGGACAATTGACTGGGAAATCGTGCTTAATGAGTTTAAATCAACCCATGTGACATTTACACTTCGACACAAAAATAACAATCTACGATTATACCTCAATGGAGCGCAAGTGCCACAGGCTGATTCGGCAGAATACCTCGGTCTGCATTTAGATTTAAGGCTCAACTGGAAACATCACGTGAGACAAAAAGCTGAGCAGATACGATTAAAACAACGTCAAATGTAATGGTTAATTGGGCATCATTCCAAAATGAACCTGTATTGCAAAAGACTAGTCTATCAAACTATCTTCAAACCAATATGGATGTATGGCGCGCAGCTATGGGGTTGTACTCATAAGTCTAATAGAGACATTATACAACGTAGTCAAAATAAATTTCTTCGAATGATCACCAACGCTTACCGATTCGTGACTAACCGGGAAATACACAATGATCTAGAAACTCAATTGATTGACGACGTCATCCGCGAATGTGCCATAAGACATGAGAAGAGACTTCTTACCCATACCAACGTCGAGGCCGTACAACTACTGGACAGTACAAACGAAGTAAGGC
The DNA here is from genome assembly GCA_963932295.1 of Tipula lateralis. Lineage (NCBI taxonomy): Eukaryota > Metazoa > Arthropoda > Insecta > Diptera > Tipulidae > Tipula > Tipula lateralis. Next base: position 87,514,699 of record OZ010738.1, on the reverse strand, counting down.
GGCTCCAACGGATCAAACCATATGTAGATAGTAGAAATAAGTACAATACTGGCATTACGTAATAATATTTCGAAAAATTTATAACACATGCTCAAAATGATCACCATTAACTGTTACACATTTCAATCATCTCTTCATGAACGAATTGCGAACTATTAAGAAAATTTTCTGTCTAGTTTGATTTCGTTACAAGCTTCAAATATTTAAACAATCATGATTTCTTTATTTGGCCCTATACGCGTCCAATCCACTGACTTGGAAACAAATAATTTAAATGTAATTGAACGTTTCTTGCCGAATGTGTTGGATCACCATAGATCGCAGAATCATCAACGGAACTTCTTTCAAAAGTTCTTCGAATTGGTTTTGTAGGAAATTTATATATTTTGCACCATCTAATCTATTATCGGTCCTAGTAATTCATCTCCAAATATACCACACCAATTATTAAATGGGGATTGCTTTTAGACCAGAAATGTGATTTATGTAAATTTATACATCCGTTTCGGGTGAATGCAGCTTCATCATTGAAAATGATATTTTTTAAAACCCAAAAATCTTGGGGTTGTTTCTCAATAACCCATTCACCAAAATAAATTTCTTGTTATCTTAGCACTGTCCAAAATATCTTGGACCGGTTGGTAATGATAAAGATGGAGTTTTTCCTTTTTAATTTGCCTTGCAATTTCGGGTTTTAACATAATTTTCCTAACACTAGTCTCCAACGACTAGTGTTAGGAAAATTACTGTTGTTATTAATTTCGCGCAATTCTCTTTCGGTATTATGGTGTGATGTGAATTCTGATCCGTCTTAACGGATGGCAATCTGCGATTAGGCTATCGATCTTGATATATCCGTTGAGCAAGTGTCCGAGCTCCATTAAAGGTGTAAGGCTCCATGTTTAATCATCACTTCTAGATGACCATCGATTATACGCTTATTTATATTCGATCATTTTATGAAACAAACCCATTTTATTAACAGATCCATAGGAAACTTTGAATTTTTTAGATAAAATAATATTGCAAATATCACATATAGTCAGCTTTTCTAAAAGCTAAGAGTCTGAATCCAACTGTACTATTCGTGTCAGTCACTTTCGGGACACCCTGTCTCCTCGTTCTATGCTAATAATTATACATCTCAGCAAATATCTTTGTGTCGTCGCGATGCTGTAACTCTAATGTATGTATGGCGCATATATACTAAATTTTTATGTTCACTATAACTTAAAGTTTTAGTATATAGTTTCGGAATCATCTGTGTGTATAAAAAATTTATACGAAAATCTCAACAATTGTGAAATATATATAGTTAAGATGCTGTAGTATTTATCTTAAAAATCAATCAAAAGAAAAGTAACAAACATGTATGTGATTTGAGGAGATGTGAAATTTGTATCCACTTGTAAATCGTTTTTAGAGTTGAGGTCATTGTGAGAATTATGTAACATTGTTTAAAGAAATTTATTTACTTGCCGCGGTTGTCTCTATACTATATACGATGACCTTTATATGTAACAAAATTATTTATTTGATTTTGATTGATGTAACATGTATGTATATGCTTCGACGATGAGATAATACTGACATATTCTATGTACATACGTATTCAGGAAATAGTACGTGAATTCAATCATATACAGCGTAGTATTTTGGTTGGCATTTAATTTACTATATATTCATACAATTACTAGATATTTGTTTTATTAATTTAAGTTTATATCTTAATTTATTTTTATTAAATTTTGACGAATTTAAAAATACGAATTGCATCATTTGCGATTGTTAGGTATTTTGTACGCTGACGACCTTCATAGCACTTGTAATAATTAATACGATGATCATGTTATTATTTTACTATGCATGCTCGGATCAATATTTCAAATCTTAATTAGTAGTTCAGGCCAGTTCTATGTCCCTATTGGTTAAAATTTTGTAACAGAATTCGATGGGAACAATTCAAGTTCGAGCAATGAAAACACCCTATTAAATCTTATAGGTAGACATTAACAAAATTGATTGTTTTAATTGCTTCGAAAGTGTAGAGTTCAACTAATTAAGTAGACTCGATCAATACATTGCCATTGAAAACTACTGCATCTCGGGTTCAATAACACTATCTTTATCTCCGATTCATTTAGAGTAAGTTTCATGAAATCTTTAAGATATTTTTTATAATCAATTTCTGTGATTACAAAACAATTTTGATTAAAAAGCATTAAGCTCTCCGATTGTCTTTCATTAAGTCGATGATAAATGTAATAGATAAATCTCAATCGGTGAATTTTTATTATTTGCTTGTAATAACAGCTCTTGTATACTGTTGCAACCAATTAGGAGATGCCTGATCGCTATCTACGCCTTGGAGCCATCGTCCTCGACAGCGACCTCTTTGCCTAACGAAAAATGGCTCTCCCTTCAAAGATCGCTGTAGCATTCGGTTCGGATCAGCACGCAGAACCTGACCGAGCCAACATACTCGCTGTTCATTAAACTCATGCACAACATCAGGAATTCGCCTAAATTCCTGATCTCGTGATTGAAAAGAATTCGGTACGGCACGTACGTCGCGTTTTGGGCCATATATCACACGCATAATATTTCTCACGAATGTTAGAAGCTATCTTTCGTAATCATCCGTCAAGGTCCAACTTTTATATCCACACATACAACGAGGTTATGATCAACACTCTGTACAATTTCAGCTTTATCCGTATTTGCAAGATATTTTGATTTCAGCAGTGGACGTAGATTTATATCTCTACGTCCACTGCCCGATTGCCTGCGGCAAGGCGAACCTTGATATCTTCTCCCATACGATTATCATGAGTACTAAGAGCTTCAAGATACTTGAATCTCATCACCCCTTCAAACATGTGGTTACCGCTACCGAAATCAATTGAGTCTTGGTCTGGAAAACCAGAGATCCGATATTTGGATTTGGACTCGTTGATTTTGAGACCAACGGAAGCTGAACACTGTTCTATTGGATCATGTATCTATTTAATTAAAAAGTATCGGGGACAACGCATCTTCTAGTCGAACACCAGAAGTAATTGCAAAAGTTCTCGATAGCCTGTTCTCAACTTTAACACAGCATTGTGACTGCGTTATTGTCATTTTTCCAGATATACGTATTTGTTTGGTATTTCTAAATATTGAAGAGCATACCACAGTCTCTCTCGATTGATCGAGTCATAGGCGTGCTTAAAATCTGGTGTACATTGCGATATGTTTCGTAGTACTTGGAAAGAATTATCGGTTGAGAAAAAAGTTGTTCACTGACTGACCGATTTGGACGGAATCATCCTTGGTAGTCAATGATAATTTTCTCCACCAGTGGAGTAATTCTTCCCAATATAATGTATGACAGTTACTGGTATGCTGTGCGATTACACAGAAAAAAAAAGTTATTAAGATGTCCTTTTTAAATCATTTTGAGGGTTTTCTTTTTATTTATTTCAGTTTTATAAGATATCTACTTAATTTTCAAAAAGAAATCAAATTAATCCAAAAAGTATTTTCACATTAACAAAATAATAAATTATACCACAATAAAACATTGTGATTTTCGTATGAAAGTGAATACTAATAAGAAGCTTCACATTAAAATAAACAATTAATTATGTATTCCGCTTAATCGACAATTACAACAAATATTTTCTAGAAAATAAATTTAGTTCCTTTGTGAGACAACTACATATTTTGTGAAATGTGTGCATAGTACACAAGTTATATATGGTAAGTTCAAAACTTTAAAGTTTAGTTTATACGAATATAAAGTGAAATAATTGTAGTATTTTTATCATTATTTTGTGACTAATAATAATCAAATTATTAACTTTGTTTTTGTTGCTAAACTGAATTATAAAAATACGATATGGATGGAACCAATTCCATAAAACAATTATAAATCCCTCGCATTTGAGCACAAGTTCAGGCATAAGTTGAAGTGTTTCATTTATTATATTCGTGCAGTCTTATGCAACATGTAATATAATTTTGGCGGTGGTGTCTCTACAGTTACGCATTTGGGATGTCGAGAAGACATTAATGATATATGTGCTACCCACAGTAGTTTTATTGGAGAAAAAGTTAATTCTTAAATAATCTAACAGCATGACCAAAAGTAAGGTTAGTTGTTATTATAATATATTTTTGATTTTTAACCTTTCCATATTTATTGATTGTTCTAACTGTTGTTATTTATATATCTACACACACACATATATATATATATATATATATATATATATATATATATATATATATATATATATATGTGTATATATATATATATATATATATATATATATATATATATATATATATATATATATATATATATATATATATATATATATATATATATATATATATGCTTTACTGTACTTGGTTTTTGTTTCATTACTAGTCAACTCACTTTAAGCCAAAACAATCGCGAAAGAAAACCCCACCGGAAAATTGTACTGCTGGGTTAATGTTAATGCCTCTGAGTTCAAAAAATAAGATAACAATAAGTAGAATCGCAGTTTTTAGAAGTAATGGATGATCAAGATTAAGGTTTGTTCTTTATATTTGGTTTTAAATGTATCGGTTTAACATTTATGTAGTCTAATTTTATTAATTAATAGAAGAACTAGATGACCTAAACTCTTGGTTAACCAATAATTGTGACTCGTGGGCAGAATTATGTGAAAAATAGGAGAAGATAGCACCGATGAAAATCCCAAAATTCCACACAACCCATTTGCAATTTAGTAAAAGACTGGCCCCGGTTTGATGACCCCAATGGATATCAACTGGTAATATACAGAATATATAATTATATTTCTATATCATATTATTATAGTATTAAAATTACAAAATTGTGTGAGCAGTTTCATGCATCTGTAATTTGGCTCTCCAATTATAAATTATACAGAATTAATATAAATGATATAAATGAATTAAAATAAAAATTAAAATAAATAGTTGATGCATTTTTATTAAATCCGAAAAAAATTCAAAGTAAAGAATATGACTATAATAAATAAGATCTTCATTTTGAAGTAAACATATTTATCAGAAATTCGGATAAATGTTTAATATGGAATCTCCTTATTTTGATACAAATACTTCTTGAAATTTAATATGGATATCCTTCATTTTATTAAGAATTCTTATTACAAACTAATAAGAATGTTTTTAAAATTAATCATAATTTCCTATTTATTTTCTAATTATTACTATGAAACTCGGATTATTTTACTGTTGGTTTCACATGAAAATATTTAAAAGAAAAATCTTATAGTTTTAATAGGCTTTCCTTTTGGAAAAAAACTATAGAGATATCGTATTACTTTTCTATGAAAAATGTGACATTTTATGTGCATTTTTTTTTTCTGTGTACCCTTTTTGAATTTTGGACATAACGCGGCCACTTTTCATTCTTTAGGCATAACTTCATTTCGCCATACCAATCGAACATGGTCGAAAAGACAGTATCACCAATATTTGAGTATAACAGTCAGATAATTTAAAAACATATATATATAAGAATAATTATATTACACATCTCAAAATTTAGGGGAATTTAAAAAACCATCAGCAACAAAATTATTAAATTATCTACAAACGACAAGCGTTTAAACATTAAAGCAAATCCCCGATTATTGATGATCTAATTTGAAATTATTTTGTCTGTAATTTGTGTTTACCGTAGATTACAACAATCACATTAAAAAAAATTCCATGGCTTAAAAATTACACAATCGCTTTTTGTGTTATCGAGAGCATGTTAAATTTTGGTCAATGGCAAGAATTGAAATAAAAACCGCGGCGTGATGAGAACATCTCTTAACAACTAAGCCAACTAGCGACATATTAAATCAAAAAGCAATTTTAAATTTAAATAAAATAAAAGTACCAGATAAAACATTTCATAACATCGGAATACAGTTTGTGAAGATAGCTGACCTAAAAATTGAGCAAAGTAATAACCAAGATACTTTAAAATTTAACTCATCTCATAAACCACATGATTTTATTTGAAAATTATATAATAAATTACATATATAAGTTATTTATAATGGAAAAGGTATGTCCCCAATTTTAGTAAACCGATAGATGTTAACATAACGCCACTTAACACATATTATATATATACCCACGCAAATCCGACAAACCCTACCTCATGTGTATCATGTGTTTAATAAAAACAAATAAAATGATTACTGCCCATAAAATTGCATCAAATTACCCAAATATGGTAAATTACACAACAAAATAGAATAAATGAATGGAGAAACCACATTAAAACCTATCAATTCTGCACCGCCAACGCACCAACAATTCCGGTTCTCACAAAAAACCAAATTCTTTTAATCCTAGATATAATTACTACACCCACCCTTACCTTACATACCTATATACTTTTAAAATTGGCACACACGAAAAAGTAAAGCGTAAATAAGAAACAGTTCAAAAGATCAAAACCTTGTCATAAAAGCAAAACAAGATCTTTCAAATTTCACATAAAAAAATTAATTTAGATAAATTACAGAGGTGGTTTTGTTTCAGTCTATGAATGAAACTCACTATACACCTCAACTTTTAAAGAATTGTTCAAAATGATCGTACTGGTTTAGACCAATTTGCTTAATCTATAAATTATGTAATCGAATAATGAAACAGGTTTGTTATCTAATATCAAAACCCCGTCTCCAAATAATCACAAAATTTCTCATCACTTAATAGGCCTAGTTATGCTAATTTCATTTTTCGATACTAAAATTGAGCACAAACAAGTTAACAAACATGTATCGTTCAACCCGACCATCTTCAAATTTCTATATTTGTAATCGACACCATTCGAAAATATTCAAAAAATTTTGCGATTAATTAAACTGTCTCTAAACTGTAAACAATATGTGACACATTCAGCTGCCACATTACTAAAATAAACTGCAACAAGGGAATCCCAAAACCATAAAAAATAATATTCTTATCTTCATCTTAACATAATAAAATTTTACCTAACGGTATCGTCACATATCGCGAATATATGTTGTACGAATGATAGATACAACACAATAGAAAAACTATTATGTTTCTACTTTGGTTTTGCATCATTTACGAATACATACAATTTTAGTTATCTCTAATATAATGCAAAATTTACATAAGTATTGAACCTTGAAATTCCTTAAAAAATTGCGAAATACTTATTTTCTAAATATACACAAAAATTTACTATTTTCATCTAGAAAATCGATATAAAATTGAAACATTTACTACTCGAATCTAAAAACGATGCTTAAAACGGTCTTGATGTTGCCATTAAGCTTAAATAAAAATTGTAAAGAATTAAATTAAAAAATTCTTAAGAATCAGCTGAGAGCTCTTCATATTACGCAAAGTTAATTTAAAACAAAATCAAAATATGTACATTTTTCTCTGTCCAGTCTTATTTCTCTTTTCACGGATTCTTTAATTTATTTAATTCGCGATATTGTATATTGATGGAAATAAGAATAAATAATTTAATCTTACGAGCATTGTATAATTTTCGAGTTCGAACTTACATAAATATTTAAAGTTACACAAAATATAAGACTCAAACTCAACCCAGTTGAAACGTTAAGACTATGGAACACGAATTCAAAACAATTTAAACAGAAAAAGTGTTTGACGAATTGAAGGAATCATTGGGTACCAAGTCGAAACTGTAAGGCGGATGACCCATCAATTCAATCGTTTGAGTGCTCAAATACTCGCTTAATTGATGCGAAGTCTCTCAATTTGTTGAAAACCTCGGGCTAACAAATGGACGTTTACCGAGCTGAATTAAATGTCTTTTGATTTTCAAGAGCCACAGTAGCGACAAAATACCATTGCTTCCCTACGTTCTCACAAAATTTGTAGGGTTTTCCTCGAATTGAAAGACCCCAACAGACTTTTTCTTCCGGCTCATAAACATATCCATGACTCGTCCATCACCGATCACGATCTTGTATACGCTTAAGTATCTCCAACGATTTTTTTAAGCATTTGGCGGCACCAATCGACACGAATCTTTTTCTGTGCTTCTGTCAACAAATATGAGATCAAACAAGCAGATAGCTTCCACACATTTAAATGTTTATGTATAAAATCGTATGTATAGACTAGTACTATAAATGCAAAGACATGCCTTGATTTCACGAAAAGTTACATGACGATCCCACAAGATCGATGTTTTGACACAACAGCAGTTTTTGAACGACTTCGCGAGACTCGTCTTTAGAAAACGTCGTTAGCGTTAATTCATTGTACCAATTATAAATCCGGATGCAGAGACAAGCAAGGATGAGCTTCGTCACCAAAAGTCAAATGAAATGATTCGAAGCACACTATTGTTGAGTTAGCTCTTTCATAAATCATAAATAATCATCACACGAAAATTTTCTCGCCAGAATTTTTCAAGAATTGTAAATAAAAAGCGATATTGCAATGCGAACTGACAGATGACGTCTGAGAAACATATAACTTCCAAAAACGTTATCTATAGTATTACCATTTTCTAAAAACTATTACAGTAACCCTCGTAACTTGGCTGACACACAAAACTTTTTTAGGTTGAAAGCATAAATATTGGACCAACGTTTCATATTCGAAATTATATTTCAATACATTTTCAAAGGAGTAAAATATTTGAGATGGCCGTCATAATTCTAGAAAATTACAACTCCGATTTAGGTCAGTTGTACGAACTAAAGTAATTAATTAAAGCAAAAAAAAAAAGTATATACTTAAACAGAATTCAGCGATCTTGAAATTCCCAAAACAAATTGGACTAGATTCCGCATCAAATTCGGCTCTTGATCATGCTCACTCATTTCACTAGCCTTTTGAGCAGAATTTATATTTTATAAGTCAACAAGATTCATCTGATCTAAAGCTTAAGCCATGAACCCGAAATAGGTATCTGGTAATTGCTTTTGTTATTTTAGCAGAAACTTTATCGACATGAAATTTTTCGATATATTTATGACTGGTTGAGATTGAAACTTACCTAGTTTAAGGTGGTCCTCTTAGACCGTGCGCTTAACTGGTCTCAACAAAGATAAAACTAAAACGATAACACTTACACCCCAATGAAAAAATGTTTATGCTCGTACTATAAGTTTATAGTTTAGCACTTACCAAGTGTTTTGTCAGGGAGTTATAAAAATATGCTATGAAGCTATCAAAGAACGTTCGTGCACGGACGATTCTCTCGTATAGTGTCACGATTATGTATATTCAAAAAATCCTCGAAAAAGTGCAAATCTGACCATCAATTGAGGTAAACTTCCTCCCATACTCAATTAAACCTTTGGTTCTTGCTTTGGGGCTTTTAGAAATCTTGCCTTTACCAAAACAAGATCTTAAAAGACAACTTTAAAGAAAAAATCACCAATTCAAAAGAACAAGCACAAATGTGCATCAACTCAGGAGGTGGGCATTTGATCGATATTATTGTGAAAACAAAGTCCAGTTTGTATAATTTCTAAGAGAATAGCAACCAAATCACCTTTTGAGATTAATTTAATCCCACCTTGTACTAATAAATATCAGTGAGTCATATAAGCTGACAAAGTTAGGCAGATTACCCGAGCTTTATTACTTTGTCTAAGCTCAACAAAAAATCTCGCAAAATTACCTCAAGTGTGAAACGATCTAAATTCTTTATTAGGTAATTTTCTTTATAACATCTATAAGCTTATCTTAGCTAGACTGACCAAACTTTATTTTTCTACTAAGTACTAAATAGAGACAAAATCTACATACACTTTAACAACTCATTCTGGACTCCATCATTCTGTAACATAGCTTTTAAATGATTTAAACTAGCGGACATACATGCCAGGGGACTTAATATTGAAAAAACAGATGATATTGCTCATTAGAGTACTATGAGCATCATTGTACTATAATTATGCTTCAACAGAATGTTTGCAGTTTACTGACAGATGGTCTAAAAGCGTGTCGTTCCCAATAACTATAGGGTGAACCAATCAAACCTGCGGATATGTCTAAATTCGTACAGTTCTTATCAATTAAAAATGTGCAGATCAATACGGTTGTGGGAGGTATACTTTCTAAATAGGCAACTATGCGAATAGACTAGAGTTCTTCTCACATGAATATTGTTTAAGGTTTGAACTTTTCTTCGTCTGCCGTAAAGCAGAGTAAAATTTTAAGGAGCGCCTCTTCTATACTACTTAACTAATTTGATTTAGATGGGTATTATGATCAAAAAATCATTATGGTTCGATGAGTCTCTAGAGTTTGAATTTGGAATGGCTATGGATATTATGTTTCTATTTCAGTTCTCAGAGCAGCCACTTAACAAGAAGGTTTCGAAAAGAACAGGAACATCATGTTTCAAATGTAACCATTTGTGTGCGAAGTTTATAGAAAATACAAAATTTCTGCTTTAAAATACTTTTATATATATAGGTGATTCTAAAATTTGAGTTGGTGTCAAGAAAAATATTTTTTAAGGTTTGTCTTGATCTTGAAAAATATTTCTTAAGGTTTGTCTTGAAGAATTATTAGATTCCCCATGCCCAAGAAGCATATAGAAATGCATATTGCCGCTTCCGTTAAGGTAGTATCGATCTTGGCAACTTGATAGCGGATTAACTAGCTAGGCAGGGTACAATCGTTCAATGGAGTGAAGAAGGCAGATACCTTCAGGAATAAAAGGTAAAAATCTATCACGAGCAATACAGCAACACGAGTTCTAAATTGCTGCGACCGGGAGACTGGAGCACGGCCATGAGTCTAATGACTTCTGCAGAAGCTGTGAAGTCGTGCAATATCAAAAGAATATCAGCCACGTTATCTGGTCCTATTCGACTCTAGCATCCAGAAGACATTTAGAGAGTGATATGTTTTCTCAATAGACTTTAAAGTATTTTTGCTAAATTCGCTTTTATCTAGATATTTTGAAATTTATTTTCATAACATAAGAGAAAAAGGTGCAGTCTCTCAAATGATGACATGAAGATAAAAAAAAGTTTCTCTACTTCATCTTAAGTTGAAAGTAACCATATACCTATATACACATTTTGGCATAGCTCGTGTGGTGATGTAAGGAATCGAATCAAAGACTGATTCGTGAATTGAACATAACCATTACAAAAATAAGGGTAAAGAATCTAGATTAAAAAAATCGAATCACTTCAATATAATTGATAAGAACATCAGACAGGATATACATACATAGAACGTCCGAATAATAATAACAGAAATTCACTATCTGTCAAAAATATACACAGCAAAGAATATTTATCATGGGTTTCGGTCTTCAAAATTCCGAAACATCGAAGTTTGGTACAAACAATGAGTTTCATAAATAATGATATACTAAACTTTTTATGCTCAATATTCAAGAAGGACGCATGAAACGCACTCTTTGCACAGCGTACAATTTACTGTCATACATTATCTTGGGAAGAATTACTTACGAGATCAGGAATTCAATGTCAATGTGAATATCGTGCATGAAATCAAAGGACAGTGAATATTACGTTGGCTTCACGGCTTAGAAAGCGATCTGGCATTGATCAACTGCTTGCAAAAGTATGAAGAACTGGCTCGTGATCGAAACCGATTTAGTCAGATACTAGTCACGGTACGTGACCTGTAAAACCCAACCAAAAAAATACAATATTTACAACCGAAATACAAATTTGACGATCACTAAGAGATATTACATATAGTTGTTTCTTTCACTATATTCTCACCAAAACGTAAGACAGAAAATTTAACAAAAAAAAAATAACTCTCAGCATTTAAAACTAAAAACTATAAACACAAAAAAAAAATAAAGAAAAAACTCTATATGGTATATATCATAACCGGCATCTCAAACATACAGGTTAGTCGAAGCACAGCCTTACTGGAGTGTGCATTTGGTGCGCCCGTCAATATACACACTAAATACATAAAATATTCACACACACAGTAAATTAATTACATTTATTAAATAAATAGTTTGATATACACATATCCAAATAATAGTTAATAATAATAATACAATATTTATATTTATTTTTTTATTTAATAATAATATTACATGTCAAGGCTGTTCACAACGTTAATAAAATAATCATTTTCGCGCAATGTGTAGTTTTATAACATATAAATTGTAATAAAAAGTGAAATTAATAATTTAACTAATAAATTCAATATTTTTATTTTATAAATTGACATCAGACAAGTATTATAATATGTCATTGTTGGTGTAGTTTTCGAGTGAGAAAAAAAGTTAATAATTGAAGAAAAAGCTTAAGGCAAATTAAAGTGTACAGAAAAGTGTATCTTATATTAAGAAATTGATCAAGTGACCAAAAAAATAAGTGAAATGAATTATCAAGTTACTAAAGCTGGGATACAGGTAAATTTTGAGACGATATGTAGTTTACTATTCGACTTAATTAGAAAAATTTTTGTATAGCACTTGACCTAAAATATTAATGTGAAATTTAAAACGATTAATTAATTTCATAATAATTTGCGTGTTTTAGCTAAATACGTTATTTAATAGTTTTTATATCGTGTGTCTCGATGTTATTTAATCATCCGAAAAATATATACTTAAACGAAACTAAAAAGAGAAATTTATGAATAAATCTGTTTATATGTTTCTCCAGTAATATACCTTAATATGTAGGTAAATATGTAAAACTATTGTAAGTTACACAATACCACAAAAGTAAAATAAATGGTAACACTAACCTCTTGAAGCACTACATATTGTAATACATTTGACATTATCTATAATACATCATTTTAGTATATATTTGTGTTGAAATATAAATGATCTTTACAATAACAAAATTACCAGTATGTAATGCGACAAGATCAAGCATTATATAACGCAAAATAATATTTTTGGAATGTACTAGATAACCGTGACTTTAATCGCAAATCTTACTTAAAATACAAAAAAAAACTAAAATATGTGGGGGACGATCTTTATTGTATGCTATTTGGTGGTATTGATCATGATAGCTTCAAAGGTCGTATCGGAATATATATTAGTATATATGCATACCAATATTGTTTATTATATATCTGCAGTGTCGACCATTGTAAATAAATTTGTCTGAATAAAAAATTTAACTGTGACGATCGCGATCTTATAAAAACGACCTCTTTGTAGAAATAGTGACAAATTTATAAAGGAACAGGAACAAAATTTCAAGGATAACCGATCGCAAAATATAATAAAGCACTATAAAAACTAGTGACGATCAATTATCGTAAAGATCATGATCGATTAAAATAATCGATCATTTATAATTTTAATATAATGTATAAATAGCACGTGCATCTATATTGTACCTCGCTTAACGACCAATAAGCACGATCATATGATTCGCTATGATATGCATGATCAAGATTTTCAAAAGGTATTTTTTAATGATCTCTTCCAAAGGGAAGAACTACATTTTCAAGGTTCACATTTTCATATAAAACAATACAATGAAAATCGATTTGACGATTTAATGGCGGTATATTACGAATATAGCATATCGATTGATTTTGAAGGCATGTAATGTAAATAATCAAACAAACAATAATATTTAATTACGAGTATGTATGTAGATAATAATAGAGATCACGAGCACCAATTTGGATCTTCAGGCTAGCCAAATTATGATCTACATTTTTTTAACCCCTATAATTAGTGTTTCGATGATTTATAAATTTATGCAAGGTTAGATGATCAATTACCCACAAAGATCGACTAATCATGATCAATTCTCAAACAGATAGCTTACAGTGTATAAAAGACAATTTAGGAATAGACAAAACAAACCAAAAAAAAACTGCAAGGTTGAAGCACTCGTCTAACGTATTCTGTTATTTTATACAAATGAGACATCATTACGATCGCGCAAAAAAATAAAATAAGGAAGCTAAAATTTTATTGCTTTCCAAATTTTTCATCTACCAAACAAACTCTCTAACTATTTTAATCATAATTGTAAAATCAACAAGTACTAAAAAAAGTTTTTTCATCTCAAAAGCTTACTGATCGACCTTGCTTTGTAATAAAAAATAATAACAAAAAATAACATAAAGTAAATAGAAGCGATCTTAAGACGACAAAACTAAGAAGAAGTCGTTAAAATGATTCCGTTTAGTTTTTTCTTGTGTTACGTAATATATTTTATTTCGATCTCTTTCTTTCACTAAAGAATACAGAATTTTCTCAAGTAATTAACCGTTTCAAATTATACAAATCAATCATAACTATCATAAGAATTTCATAACCGTTTTGCATAAAGTAACAAGTACTAGAATTCTCAATGCATGGGATCATCATCCAAAAGCGATATGGCCCGGTGATGATCTAAATACTATATCCTTGACTGGTTAGATTTATAATTATTGAGCACGAGAGGAAACATAAGTTTCGTTAAGCCCCCGGAAGAGTGCCGACATTTTTGGAAGGTGGTCGGAAAGTATTACCTTGCGATATAACTGATTTAATTAATGATGATATAATCGTTTGTGCATGATCATAATATAGTTTTATATAATACAAAACGATCGTGATCGTATATAATCGTGGTTAATTCAATTAAACGTTTTATATGCAATGTTATATATTTATATTGAGGATTGGAATCATAATGTTTAACATATTAATGATTAATGAGGTCAGTAATATCAAAAATGATGGATATATAAATTGAACTTTGAAAACCAGCAAACAAATACTCAACATACTGGAATTGTATAATAACTCGGTACGATCATTAATAAGTTCGATTTGTACTTACGATTAGATGGTTATGAACGACTCGCTTACCTGAAATAAAAAATAATATGTAAATTATTCACATCACATTAACAGAGATCGTTTAACAATATATACGGATTAATCAATCTTTTACATTTGTAATAGCCAGACAAACCCTAAATCATAATTATACCCAAAACTGTATGAGGTTGATGTAAAATCACACGATCATAAATTTTATTTTTGTATATGTATATAAACTTCCATCAGCTGCCACAATCTTAGCTAGGGGTAATTCCAATGTATAATGAATTTTTTTTTATTTGATCTGGAGGCCCCAACTCCCAAAATATAAATTTTTAATAAATAAATAGAATGAATTCAAACAAGAATCAAGCGACGAACCCGGACACACGATATGTTTATATATGTGGAGAGAAGCGAACAAAAACAAAGAAATTAATTATTATTTCTGGGATCTGATGTGCTATAAGATCTTAAGATTTATTTACATTTTTTTTAATATATGCTGCGGATCATGTGAAAGGCGCGATATATAGATTAAGTTTAATTGGCAGGGAACCTCGTTTTTTATGGAAACTGTATCAAAACAAAATTCAAATGTAATGAATTTTTTATATAAGTTGTATTTCTTAAATGTCAACAAGATTACTTTAATATCTATTATAGTTTTGAATAGTTTTGCTGCCAAACAATATAACACAAAACCAGAAATATCAACATAAAATCATGTTTCGCGGTATAAATACAATTTTTTTTATGACGTCAGTGTATTCATACATTACTTATATTGTTTATTACTTGTTGAGGTTGGTTAAGATTTTGTAAGTCGTTGGCAAATTACATACAGATATTACAAATAATGAGTAAATAGAAATTTCCTGTTTAATAAACAATACAACTTTATATCGCACTACGCCCACGTCACCCACCTAAACCTATTAATTAGCTATATTTTATATTCAGCGTCGATAATTTATTCAAAACTCACGAGATACGTTTGTTCTTTATTTACAAGGACGTTAACTTATTAGATGCGGATTTCTTTAATTTCACGTGAGAAAATGCACGTACATCAGTTTAGGGGATAACAGAGCTAAATATAGTTTTTATCTTCGAGGAAGTTGATTCATACACCGGAATTTTGGAATTCATTGAACTCAAAATTTCCGAGTTTAATGATCTTATCATTTATAAATGTGTAATTTCTTGATGTCACCTTGTGACTAAACTAATACATAATTTGTTATCGAATTTCTTAAGAAACTTGAATAGTTGTTTTTATTTGCTTTATGCAAAATTAAATCACGTTCAAAATATTATTTAATATTTCCGTTTTGATATAATTTAATTAAGACTCACCTATATTGAATGTATGTATAAAAAACTGGAGAAAATATTGCACGAGTTTGAAAAGTTGTTTGCATTGGATTTGAAAATATATCAGGTTTATCATGACTCGCTGAACGCAGATATTTCATATAAAGCTTTAAATACACTTATATACAGTTTAGAATTTATAAACCACTGATGGAGTCCGATTAGGTATGACCTTGATGGTCTGTAACTTGTGATCATTTTTTTTTGTTTGTTTCGTTCTTTGATCATAACAAAATTGGCAATGAACAGTCACATATCTTAATAAATGGATAATGAGATAAGAGTTTGTAGATTTATACTCAACATTTGTTTAATTTAAAATGAGATAACTGCGATCGTTAACAAAACAAAAATATATGACAGAATGTTTGTACAATTTGACAGGATATATAGTAATCGTATACCTGAGATGATCATTCAAACTTAAATTTAACATTTGAGACGGATGCATGCTGTGGCTCGTATATTTTTTTAGTTCGAATCACGATCATCAAAATTTAAAATTATCGACCATTGATCGCGATCAGTAATTGGTAAAAAGAGTTAATCAGCATTTTAACCAAATAAATTTTTTTAACCATGCAATTTGAAGGCAGTTGTACGTAAATCGGATCCAATGCATACGCCTTCGATTTAACGTGTGGGGTAGAATTTAAGAGATAACTGTGGAAGAGTTGGGCGTGCTTCGGCCCCAAATCAAAGAGTAGTTAATTGATGAATTGCAACGTTTTAAACCAAGATCTATTATTTCACCAATAATTTAAATTTAGAATATATTTGAACGATTAAAGAGATCTACCGGGTTCAGCAGTTTTTTTTTGGTTATTGTTCAAAATTTATAAAATTAAGAATAGAATTTTCCTTTGAGCAGTGGTTATTTATTTCTTGGTCCTTTTTTTTACAGCTGAAACTGACGCTTATTTTTCAAGAATCAAAGAACAGAACACTCATTGCTTATTGCGTTAAAAATGCATATGCTATTATATCTAAACTACGCTTCTAGCTATGGAGCTCATTCTTTCTCTACCCCACTTACAATACTACGGCTACCTCTCGTTTGAAGAGGACTGTGACGTGGAATGCTTTTGGCACAACTTCAGACCATAAATCAATTCTTAATGAATTTATACGCGCTATGCCAGAAATCGACATGGTTATTGAGAATTATAATTTCCTGTTTTTAATTTCCACAGAACATTTGAGATGTTTAATCCATCCATAGATATATGGTTCAAGGAGTTAATAACAGTTTCAGTATTCATTGTACGGTTAGTAAAACTGTTCTTAACTCCTTGAACAATACTTTAACCTTATATTTCGTAAGTCCTGAACCAACTGCTCCTCTACCACTTCACATAGTGAAAGAAATAATTAAAATCGTTGCCCTATCGAATCTTAAGCGGATGTGGTCGGCTACCCCTACTTGTCGTAAGGTAAAGTACTTTATCAGAGGGCTTAATCCGAAGCTAACCAATTACTCAATAACTTGAGAATATTAGTTTCTAGACTTACTTCCGTTTCAAAACTCACCTTCATTGCAAAGGACTTGCTATAGTAATGCCCTATGCAAAGAATGTTTTGAGGATGTTGATGATAGCTTATACACTTCATCAGCAGTTGTCCGACTTTCGATATCGTAAGATCCCTTGTGTTCAACTCCAGAAATTTTCTCTGCCCTGGTTTCAGAGCGCGTCGGTGCGCTTTGACAAAATTCTAGGTTTGCACCATGACCCTTTTGTGGCATTGATTGCGGAACCGGGTTATTTAATAATAATAAAAACTTCACTCCGGACGATATAATCAATTACGACTAGGTTTTTTTAAGGTGGTTACGTTCGATGGTTCCAGTGAACCAACCAATACCATCTTAACGTTTTTATGCTGCTAGTTTTATGCTGCTAGAAATAAGCTGAGCTATTTATGTATGAATTGTATAGCCTGAGCTATTAAATTTGGGTATAGTTTATATGGGACAGCTATTTATATTTAACAGTAATTTCAATTGCCGGACCGGGTTATAATGAGGCCTCATTTACTCATATAATGGTCCGCGGCCTCATTTTGATAACTCAAATTTTACTTCTTTAGGTTATATAGAAGGACTCAATTATTAAGTAGCCTTTCGCGATAAGCACAATCAATCTTAACATCTGAATTTTGATACAAATGAAAAGAAACGTCTTGGACAACCTAAAAAATCGAGGATGGAAGATCTTGCAGAATAATTAAAGACATTCGGGACAGCTCAAAATCATCTCGTTCAATCACTGAAATTAAAATACTAAAATCTAAACTATAAGTCATACAAATCAGCCTATCATGGGCAAAGTGATATTCCTTCGCAGGGAAACACTCGGATGTTAAACCACACCCTCTGCCGATATTGCATCTTCCAAAAACTACCTATACCGAAATACCATCTTCCGATAAATGATTTATAACCGATGAATAAATGATTTATAACCTTAGAGTTGATAAGATATTTCTTATTCAAGTCGTAAATTGTACAAATGTTGTACAATATTTCTAACGATTAGCAGGTGAACGATCACATTTTAAAATAATTGGGCAAGCAACGAAACCATCAATCACTATAATAGTTTACATAACGTAAACATTGTTAAATTAACTCTATAAATAATTATACCTTAAACATCCAGTACATTATTCTGCACTTTAACAGTGAACAGATTGTGCTGCATAGGTATATCGCTGTTAGTGAACTTCCTTTCAAATTTGTTTTTGTTAATTTTTATAATCCATTAATAAAATGAAAGTAAACAATTATTTTAAATATTTAATGTTATAATTTTGTTTATTTAAATGTCAATGCTATGAAATATGAACTCTGTCTGATCGAATTTTATCAATAATAATATTTAAATCGATAAATAATTACAACAAATATTTTGATCTATTGATCATCAACTTCCGCATAATAGTTTGGTTGTTATTTGTCTTGCTGCCCAATTCATGATCAATTGATAAATATAAATTTTATAATAAATTGATTTGTTAAGATCTTACTCAAGTCTATAAACTTTCAAAATTAACAAATATCTATAGAGTGACGATAAATTAAAAGAAATGGCGCCATCCTTGATAAAAACACATCGCGGTAATAAATTTGATTGGATTGATAAATAAAATTCCCGTGCCACATGATGTATGTATCTTGGCCTATATTTTCTCGAAGGATAAGTAATTCATGAACTCGGTGTATAATATACATACTAATTAAATTAATGATACTTATTAAAACGGAAACTAGACAAGTAGTTGTATATATAAGATTACAATCTTATAATATACAATCAGCTGTTTGAACAATACAATCACTTTTTATAATTTTATTGTGTAGCAAATCATAAAATTATCAAATGACCAAATAGTGGGGAGATAGCAGCTAGCATCTATAAATAGATAAAGACGATGAACAAGAAACTATTATAGTAGTAAAATATACTACATATACACTGTAATGTATAAACTATGCGGTTGCATAATTGTGCCAAGGTCACGAACATTACAAGTTACACTAACCATCGAATATTTACTATTAATTTATTGTTATGTATTATAGTTGCGATCTAATAAGGTAGCAAAAAAATATTGCTACGTGCCATTTACTATTAAAATCAATTCGAGTAGTTTGTATTATATAAGTAAGTTTTCAGTATGCAAATTACATCACATTATTATAATAAAAATGAGGGTTAAAGATGTATTTTCACGGTTGAACCGTATGCCGACTACTTATTTGGTTGGGTGGATGAATAGCTTGTGCCATATATACGCTATCAATGTTAACAATATTTCACTTTTGACGGTCATGATACACTAAACTATATAGTTTTTAACTAATAGCATGGCCGCTAAGTTGAAGGAGTTGTTGCCTCTTGATATTTGCATATTTCGTATTTTGGAATGCAAAAGTTTCTATATATAGTATGTATTCAAGGTGGTTTTGATATCCATATTTGGATTATATGTTGAAGTCAACTAGCGATAATAAGGAAATAAATTTTAATAGCAAGAGACTATGTGTTCTCCACACCCTATGATCAAAATTCGAGTATATCTCCTCAATTGCACAGTGGCAGTTGTGGAGCACCGAGTTCTAATCCTGATAGTGGCTGGATGCAAATTGGATTGATGGCCGATATGATAGATGGCAGATGGTTTACGTATGAGTTTTTGATTTGACTTTAATAGCGTAATTACAGATTGCCCAATTCCCGGAAATTTTTATATTATTGAGATTCGGGATTCTTAATAAAAATAGATAAAATAAACAGCTAAGTTATAGCAGAGTTGTTGCATACACGAAGCAAGTTTTGCAAACTTAACTCGCTCTATCTCTAATCGCAAGATTAGTTTTGGTGTCCGTCACTCAAGCTCAATTGGCCTATTGTGACATCCCACTTTTAACTTGACGTTAGCTATTAGGACCGATTTTATGTAGAAACCATGTGTACATTGCATAGCTCCATGCCAGCCTATAGTACTGACAGGGGGTTTCAGATGTGTTTGGTCGCCCGATGGTGAAAAATCACTTTTGCATCCTACCCCTATCGGTATTCGAACCCGAGACCTCCCGCTTCAGTTGCCGCAGATTTAATCACTGCGCCACCTAGATCGCAAGATACAATGTCTTCACATAAACTTAATTGAAATTCATTTAATTTATATTCAACTAGTATAGGAATTTTAAGAACCCATAAATTCTCACCAAACCTAAGCTTTTCACAGCCTTCTCCAGCGTAATGCAAGTGCATATTCAAGTATCTTCTGTTATTAAGTTAATTTTTTAAGCATCAGATTCACAGTTATGATTACGAGCAGAATACGAAATAAAAATGTACACTCTTAGCTAAAACTAATATTGCATCTGTGACTATACATCAAAATTGAAGGTTAGTTATAGAAATTAATGTAATTGGTACCGAGAATTGTTAATAATTTCTCGGGAAATGAAAATCCCAAAAAGTGCCTGAAAATAATTCTCGAGAAACGAGATATCCAGAAATACTTAATTTTTCGAAGAAGAAATTCTAAGCGTATTTTTTAGCAGTTTTTACAGGCTTTTGTTTGTCCGTACAGTGTCAACAATCTGACTCCATCGGGTTCGATCACGAACCAAATGTTCCACTCAATATAATAAATTTTAGTGACAAAAATATTGATAAATATTTGTCGGTATTTTTATTGTTATTTTGAAAAAATTATTTCATTCTGATAATTTATTTTCATTACGAATTAGAATATTACAGTTATACCTTCATTTATATTTTTCAACAAATGGACATTATTCTTAATAATATTTTATCACTATGATAAATATTCCAATCGATAAATTCATTTTTTTACTGATAATATATTATTTGAATTTTTTAGCTAGTGATAAGTTCGTAAATCTCATTGATAGGAATCTTTGTCGATTGTATATTTGTTCAATGTGAATGTAATTTTGGTCAGTTTGAACAATTATTTTTTTCAGTGAGCTATTCAAGCGATCACTCTTCTTGAATATTGTGAAGATAGAAATAAACAAGCAGATTTATCTGCTATTTATTCAATATATACAATCATTTTGATTGACAATTTTATGAAATATCCTAAGACTCCTTGCTTTCATGATAGAAATCATGCATCTTTAACCGCGAACAAACAACTTGCTGTTCATTATTTACATAATAATCATATATACAATTTTAATTGAAGTGTGAATAACAAATAACAACTACACGACAAAATCAATTGATCCATACAAAACTATATAGTACGATAAAAAACCCAATACACATTATTTACACACACATATTATTTACATCCGGGAGAATTAGAATCGAAAATATGATTGACATGAAGATTACTTAGCATATATTTTGTAATTCTATAAAACTCACTTGTCATAACTGCTTACCAACTAAATATGATATTTCGCGCGACAAAATACGCAACCTACACATATAATATATATGTTTATTGCTTTGAACGACACAAAATAGGATGTTGACATATTTCTTATTAAAAACTTTAAGTTGAGTAATGAATCATTTCTTATTCATAAACATGAGATGACCTTTCCATATGTAAATTATATGATTGTCGCTGCTGGCGCCACATTACTATATACACACACGGTTTTGTACCTTTCTTATCACATATAAACTATCTAGCTATGTGTCAAACTGGTCGATGAACCATTTTGTATATATAAGTAATCAAATCTAATGAAGGCTATATACTTAAAATTTATACTTTTCCGACTTTCAAAAATGAAGTCGCGCGAATTCTAAACTTATAATAAACATTATTGTTGCGTTGAATTGTATAATCCGGTAATATTTATAAAATTGTCAATTAGAAACACTATATATACAATAAAATTTCTCTGTTGCTGTTTTTTATATTGAGGAAACTATAACGTTTATTGTTTATACGACATGTGACTTTAATATTGCATTACAAAATCTTATTTAACACATGCGACAACAATCAACCCATTTTATATAACAGAAAATTGTTATATAAACTACACCTTAACTTTTCGCGATTGATGGGCTAAAATCGATCACATTTCAAATACTCACAGAACACAAAACCTGTAGTGGAACATAAAATGTTTTCCAATAAGATGTTGAGCAAGTGCAAGATGACACTATGCCAATGCTCCAAAATCAATTCAAGCACTTAATAATGGAATTTTCGAAGTTATCGATGACAGCCGCAAATGTGCGAATTGGTCATGGCAAATTTCATGAATAAGATATGGTGCTGCAAGCCTAGCCGAGGCGGCCATTTGGCTAATATCGCTTTCAATTGAAATTTCAAAGCGCAAATTTATTTATCGACCATCTAAGAAGTGGAATTCGTTGGTCGGTTTTCAGTTTCCGTCGGAGTATAAAATGCACAAGTTTAAGGCAGCTATCAATCTTTACTTGGAGGATCGCGCGTTAGGTGCAGGAGCTCTGACTGTTACAAGGCGCTAGGACAGTCTAAAAAAAATGTTAATGGCGTACCTTCCTCTTTACAATGAAATAAATATTCATTGATTTCTCTTATTGCAAAACCCTTTAGTTTGTTGTTAAATCCTGTATAACAAAAAATCGAATTAAATACAAAATATCAATCAACTTTCACACCCTGTTTACTAATGTTGACGTGTGAACCACAAACGGATCACAAAAAAATAAAATAAATCAAGGCCACAACTATCACTCACTATACCCATATTTAAAAAATTTAACATTAAAAACAATTTACTTGGTTTTTATTTACAGATGAATGAACCATGGAGCATACCAAGAGCATCGCTTGGTTCGATTACATCAAATTTAAGTCAAAATTCAAATCCGTCGAGTATTAAAATTCACAACAAAAAGTTGTCACACGGCTCATCGAATCGGGGCTATCATAGTGAAGGTTCAGAAGCGTCCTCGGAACGCGATCGTCGCATTCGAGCAAATCAACAAAATCACACACTTATGGAGCTGCAAAATAAGTTCGACGAATATTCAATGAAACAACAAAAGCAACAACACAATAAACTACGACATAGTAAAATCGAAAACACAACCAAACCGATCAACCCAAAACGTGGATCACGATCATCGCAAGGATCAACGGACAGTAATCACAGCTCACATGTATTAAAGACATATAACTTAAAACTTAAACGAGTTAAATTAATAAATTATTTTATTCTACAGAGTGCATCGTCTGGTTCACTACTCTTGACAGCAGCCAATCTAGAACGTTTCACCCACATCCAAAAAAAATTGCCCGACATCGAAAGTTGCAATAAAGTTGAATACGATAGCCATCAACACTATAAAACTAATATCACGCTGTCATCAAATGATAAAAAACATTTTGACCATCACAATCATCACCAGCAGCATCAAAAGCATGCTGACCATACCGCCGTGCCCATCGATCCAAATTTACTACATATCAAAACCAAAGATGTTGATACGATGTCAATTGCTAGTTCAACACATTTTACTATGGTGAACGGGATGGGAGGGCCACAACGTGTTTCAAGTGGCGGTATCTGTAGTCGGGGTCATCAAATAACAATACTTATTGTGAGCATGAGTATGCTCTTTTTAATTGGCATCATATTTGCAGTCTATCTACTTGAAAGTAAGCCAAAAAATTAACCACTTTGACAGATCAATTTTCTTACTAATTTTTTGTTTTTTATTTTAGTGAGAGCACGCGTTATGCCACACTGACCCGTAAACTAATATTAAATTATATTATCAGTATTTATATCTAAAATACAAATTCCCATGTCGCATAGGAACTGGCGCGACATGACCCCAACATAATACATAATTAAAATATTAGATTAGTGTACGAAGAACAACAATGAACTATTTTAAGCTACGCGAAACTAGTTCACTTGCTAAATGCATTTAAAAAGATGTGGTAATCGCGAATAAATAATTAACATTGTATATTGTACTCCACCATCATAATTTGAAATTTAATTTAATTAAATTATTATAATTATAATTAACTACATAATTCATGTAATAATAAATAATAAATTCATTTACTATTATTGTTTATAATATTATATAGTTTAGTAATTTTGGAAATACACTATAATAATAGTTTGCTCATTTTAAAATAAATTAAATTTATTTTTCTTATATCTTTCTCATTTTTTCCTTTCTTTCTTTATAAAGTAATTAATAATTTATAAATAAAAAATGAAAATGTCTTAATTTATACGCTGTGATAATTATAAGAAAATTTATAAAAATAAAAATGATATATAATTTAACTGTATATGGAAAAGACTATATTTTAGTTAAGTCCAATAGTTGAAACGGAGATAACGAATCTGATGAGATCCAGATAGGTTAAGTATTCCCGAAGATTACTTGAATATTATTTTGTATCATAATTTCGCTTCTTTAAATTTGTCATGATTCCAAGCATTTTTTTAAATACGAACAAGTACGGCTAGAACCTGCAGAGATAACATACTCAGAGCCAAATCTAATCTAATTAGAAGCAGTACAATTCAATGATTATCATTTAAAGAATCGTATCGTGTTTAACAATTGATCAGTGATTCAACTGTCATTTGGATAACAAGTCGCATGGGTATAAAATTTCCTTTTGATGAAGGCCACACGGTTGATGGAAATAAAACGGATATGGTCGACCATAAACTTTATAGTATCACGTAAGCTGATCGGTTTAACCATGAAGATTAAAGAGAATCTTAATTCAATGAGTGCAAAACATTCTTTACGAAATATAAGACATGAGAAACTTATCGTGACCGCATTTTGTCACAGTGAAGCAAAAACGGGAACGTCTAAAAACAACGGAGCACTGTTTGGACATGTTACCCGAAAGTTCAATAACGTTTCGTGACTGTTGATGAATTATTCATTCATTACAACATCCAATAAATCGATTCACGTCAAACGACGAGATTATTGACAAAACATAGGACAGATTTGTTGAGTTAGTTAGTTAGTTAGTTATATAGTTCCAATCAATCACCATAAACGTCGTATCTTCGCTGATTGGGAACTTCAAATCCATCAAAATGATCCGGATTTTCATCGAAAAATCATCTTCAGTGATGAGACCTATTTTCACCTCGCATACTTATTCGAAAATGAGGCTGATGCAACTGTTACGGTGAATGGATTGCGATACCAAGCTATGATTAATGACCTTTTATGGCCGGAATTGGAAGACATGTGGACGACGTTTAGTTTTCAAGCAATGAAATTTTGCAAGTGTCCTGACCGTATTATTTTTTGAAAAGATGATCAAAAATGGTCACCAGATCTTGTAGTTTAACACCTTTAGACTCAATTCTTTGGGGCCACGCGAAAGATAAGGGTCTATGCCAGTTCCCCGCAGTCGTGTCACGGCCTTAAAGATGGAATTTGTGAAGTTATCGAGGACATACAGCTGCAAATGTGTTAATTGGCCTTGGTGGCCATTTGGTTGATATCGTTCATTTGGTTGATAATGGCACACCATCCTCTTTACAATAAAATAAACATTCATTGATTTCTCTTAAAAAATAAACGAGTATTTTTATTGTCCTATTTATTATTTTAACCGATTATTGGAAAACCCTTTAGTACCACATATCACCGGCATATATTTTAGGTAATCTAGATCTTGATAAATCTATTTACATATTAGTTTGATTCCTAACTTTAGTAACTACATCAAATTAAGCACATCCAACTAATAGGTAAGGAAATAGAATCGCTATTTCTCAACAAATCTTAGCCTTATTACATCGACAGCCAACTACATCGTGAAGCTCACATTTAGCTTGAAATGACAGAATACATTTTATTTTTCAAGAAGTATAAACAATATATATTTTGGACATGAATGTCCAATTCGTGTTTCAAAAAACGTGCACAGCTGAAGTACATCACTTGCGAATACTTATGGATTAGACCATGTAGTATCCTTAAACAGTATGCAGAGATTGATTGACGATTTTAAAATAATAATTAAATTTTTGAAGATTAAAAATATAGTAGGGTCACGAAAAAGTTTGAATACGAACAATTAGAAGCATTACTCGACAAAAAGACCCATGTCAGACGTTGCAAAATAAGCTTGCATAATCATTAGAAATTGATAACACAAATCACCAAACATATTAGAACAATAGGAATGAATTGCAGCTGAAACGAGATTTTTTCACGAACGATAGTGTAGAAAACCGAGAGGTTAACCCGGCCATACATCAACACCGACAGTACCACCGAATGACCATAGTTCAAATTCATTTATTATGAACAAACTCAAATATATAATTAATAAGTAACTTAAACCAATTAACTTTTAGTAAATTACAACAATATATGATCAACAAAAATCGACAGTTAAATAAGATGCTGAACAGAAAATATACATCAAAACAACACCAGTGTTACAGAGAAGAATATTTGGAAAATAAAACACTTCTAAAGGCTAGTCACAATGAGTTAATCTGGATCTTAGCTCAAAATCTAGATTATTTATTGAACAATCAATGGTTGAAAATCATACCTAACTATTTGACTATACAGTCGGCTTGAACTGATGTAAAAGTACTAAACTAAACCCCATACTAATTCAATCCGATATTTTAAATTAAATACATAGGTTGCCTTTTATATTTTGGGATTTGGCAACCCTGGTGTTGCAATCTATCAACTGACAGCCCTATCGTAAAGTTAGAAGTTTTTGAGGTTATACGTACTCTGACATACGAGCGCTATTTGTG
The DNA here is from genome assembly GCA_963932295.1 of Tipula lateralis. Lineage (NCBI taxonomy): Eukaryota > Metazoa > Arthropoda > Insecta > Diptera > Tipulidae > Tipula > Tipula lateralis. Next base: position 87,487,250 of record OZ010738.1, on the reverse strand, counting down.
TTGTTTACAGTAAATTAAAAGATTCATCTGCCTCCAAGAATGGAATTAAATCGTGAATATTTCCGTGCGATTATTTTTTACAACTTTCGACGTGGATTAACTCAGCAGCAGTGCATGAATGAACTTAATTCAACTTTTGGCGATGAAGCTCCATCAAGGACCAGTGTTTATCGATGGTATGGTGAATTCAATCGTGGTAAGAGTTCACTCCAAGACGAATTTCGTGAAGGTCGTCCAAAATCAGTTGTTGTTCCGAAAAATATTGATGCTGTGCGCGAACTGATATTGCAAGATCGTCATGTGACCTATCGTGAGATAGAGACAACCTTAGTCATTAGTGGGACCAGCATACACTCAATATTGCATGAACATTTAACTGTCAAAAAAATTTGTTCGCGTTGGATCCCACACAATTTGTCAATCGCTCAAAAAAGGCTCGTGTCGATTGGTCGAAAGAAATGCTCGAAAACAACACAAATAGCGCTCGTATGTCAAAACGTTCTGAGTACGTAAAACGTCAAAAACTTCCAACTTTACGATAGAGCTGTCAGTTGACAGATTGCAACACCAGGGTTACCAAATCCCGAAATATAAAAGGCAACCCTCGTACAGTAAATACAGATTTCAGTAAAGCTTTTGACTCATGTACCATTAAATCACTTTCTGGAGTACCGCAGACCTTTCATATAGGACCTTGTATTTTCACCATCTTTTACAAAGACATAAACAATGTTATCAAAACCTCTGATATTTAAGTCTATACCGCCAACCGTAATATATTGAAAATTATTAGAAAGCTTGAATCACTGAACTGTAAGCCGATATAAAACGACCGTGTTAGATAACAGCACAATTCTTCATAAATCGATGTAATGGTACCATAGTGGTCTTTAAATGAATTTTAATTTTTTTTTATATGTCCGTTCAAAAGAAGAATTTGGAGTTTCTGTATGGAGTCACTGTATCCCTGTTGTGACTGGAGTTTACCATACTACGAAAATATGAACTATCTATACCATTGATAGATCGTCTAGTTATCAAATCGCCATACTAGATAATAGAAGAAAGCATTCGAACTCCTCATTAATATGTAACGTTTCAATGGGACACGTAGATTCTTCAAATATCAGGGAACTCATGTATCAATTTACACAGTCCATTAACACTAGTCATTTAATTTAATATAATTGGAACATCGAACTATAAGTATGGTGAAAATGAATCAAGTGCTTATATTAACAAACCCAATATTCGTGTTAACAAACCCAAAAATGTATTTTTTAATGTTTCGGCAGTGTTAATAGTGTCTTACTAAATACCACCAGGTTTTCTCCCAAAAAGAAGGTATAGGTGTTTTATGCTAAATACATACACATTTTTGTAAAACCAATTTTATCCATTTTATCCGCTTGGAAATTTCAAACGAAATAACCTAATCTATGGGACATAACATTTGGTCACAGGATGACAAAGATAATAATACATATATCATGTTGGACTTTCCCGATTTAAACTAAAACCACAACATTTATTTAGTGCTATTTATTTAAATATTTTCAAGTGATAGTATTTACATAAATGAAATTAAAAACATGTGACATAATTTTAGAGCATGCTCAAGAATATAAATTTGTTGGGATTATATATGATTGAAGCGCAAATCATCAAAAATTTGAAGTGACTTATAAGATATACTACTCACGGCTATCCTACTCTACGTTAAATACTTAGTGTAAGGTGAATTACTAATAAATACTGCGCCAACGTCAATTATTCTTATTATAGATACAAAGAATTCCGTATATCTTGATCACGTTTCCATTTAACGGATGAATAGGTCTCATTTCACCATTTCATTTTGATATTGATACCAGAAAAATTGAGGACGAAATATGAATATTGAAGTTCCAACGTTGACCAATCTTCTCATTGCATAGCTCCATGCCAGCCTATACTATTGACATGGACAATAAGTCTACTTTCGAGAGGTCTTCACTCCAACAAGCAAACATTATATATAACTCATTTATTCACTTGATCAGTATTTTAACATATCATTAGACTATTTAAGGAGTGTTTTAAAGGTTCGCATCATTAAGTTGGCAACACTGTTTTGTTTGAAAACTGATTTGAAAGCTGGCATTTACTTTGCCATTAGTTTAATTTGCAATTTCATAATGAATACACTCACCAGAGCTACTCTTGATAACTGTATTTTTAACCAACGGTCATCATAATCGTCAATTAGAGTTGATAATTTGGTTAACTATGAATCGTTTTCCACCACGTATGTACTCTCAATGATGGTACGAATCCAATACGACGTCGAACAGTGCGTACCAAACAAGGGATATACGCTATAAAGCGCATCATTTAGCATCTATCTCTCCGACGTCGTTCTAAGCAACTGGAGATGTGTCCATTCCACAATCGCATACGTCATCAATTCGGCCAATGGAATGAAGCACCAATTGATATTGATGTTGATTTTAGAAACAAAGTTTTATTCAGTGATCTTCATACTTTTGGTTGAATGGGTACGTTAATAAATAGAAGTGTTGGATTAGAAGTGAAAATAATTCACAAGCCTTTGCCGAAAAACTATTACATCCAGAGAAAATCACTGTTTTGTGCGCTTTATGGGTTGGCGGGATCAATGGTCCATATGTCTTCAAAAAGATAATGGGCGGAAAGTTACAGTCAACGATGAATGGTACAGAGACTTAATTTCTACCGTTGTTGTACCCCTATTAGCTGGTATAAATCTTGCTGATATGTGGTTCCAACAAGACAGTGCCACATGTCACACAGCGCGAATTAATTTACCCAAACAAACATATAATGAAAGATTAATTTCACATATAATGGTCATATTAATTGACCACCGAGATCGTGTGATTTAACCCCATTGGATCACAGTCACTTGTCTACGTCGATAAACCAGAGACAATTTAGCACCTGGAAATCAACATTCGAAGAGTTATTGGTGAAATACGGCCGCAAATGCTGAGAAAAGTTTGTAAAAATTGGTGTTCCAGATTGCTTCTTCTACGCGCTAGTGGTGGCCAAATGGCCAAAATCACATTTTAACTTTAATGTCATACAATTTTCTGACACGAAGTGTTACCAACTTCAGACTGCCATTGGTGTCAAACCAGTGATAACAGAACACTCAAATTAACAATAATGACAGTTCATTCTAAAAAATTATCCGCAATGGAATTCAAGCGTAATAGTGCGATTGCTCAATATTTGGCTGAAAAAACCACAGCCGCAGATTGTTAACCAGTTAAAACATCTCCATTTGAATAAAATGTTTGTGTATAAATCGTTATAACGATACTGGCAGCATTATAAACGCCAAGGTGGTGGAAAGAAACGCACTGCAACATCGACGTATATCATTCGGAAGGTGAAAACCAAATTGGCACGGAATCCGCGCCGTAGCGACAGAAAAATGGCTCGTGAGGCGAACATTTCGCTCAAACGGATGCAGCACATATTGAAATATCATCTTGGACTGAAGGCCTTGTAATCCCATAAAACGCATGGTGTCACCAATGCTAAAAAAATTTAGAGTAGAAAGAGCAAATGAGAGGAAAGCGCCCAATTTACTTTTCTGCGATGAGTCACTGTTCGTTATTGAGCAATATGTGGTGTGGACGAACGGATTTACTTGCCCGGCTATTCTACTGAAAATTTGGAGCAACGGATTGTCATTCGAAACCAAACGGGTAGCGGTTCATTTTCACTTCCCAGTGGCCACCAAATACACCGGATGCAAACCCGCTAACTTTCTCGATTTGGGGTATTTTAAAGAGCAATATTGGAATAAAAAATACCAAAGTGTCGATCATCTAAAGTAAACGCTTCGCCGGGAATGGGCCAAAATTACCGCAGAGCCATTTTCGTGCTGCATGAAATAGCTTTGTCGGCCGTTTGATGTCCATAATCGCGGGTAAGGGTGGCCAAATCGAAAACTGCTAATGCAAATTTTTATGAACATTTTTTACTTGGATTTAATAAAATTCATCAAACAATAAAAATTCTGTTGCGTTTTGTTTTCGTAACACTTCGTGTCAGTCACCCTGTGATAGAACGTACAGCATTATGATACCCAAAATTAAACTTATAACAAATATTGTGATCGAAGAAGCGACCAATAGAATTGTTTTTAAAACTGCACCTACAACGATAATCTTGCAAATCTTATAAAAAAAAAGTTGAAACTCATACAAGACGCTGGTATCACCTCTCTAGTTTTAAATTCTGACAAACAGAGGTAAAACGAGAAGTGATTTAAGTGCAGCGACCTGACCTTTTTATTTTATCAGTTTTAAATTTATTACAGCCGAGTCTTGTTGGGAGAATAAATTAAAATTATAATGTCCATCTGCCATCTTATAAGGAATTAACATAAGATTTTAACTCTATGCGATCAAAATATATATTGTATAACTGACCGTACACAAAAACGTTTAGTGTCGACAAACAAAAACCTGACCTAGTCGAACCTGTACAAAGTAACAAAATAAAACTCTGCTTTGACCACAGACAACATAATTATACCCATAAATTAACCATCTTTATATATAATGAGCATCAAAATCCGGTATTGCTATAGGTAAACCCACCAGATACACAACATATAATTTGTGTGGAATCTATAAACCCAAATTAGCATGTGAATTTTAAAGCGAAAACCTAGCAATGTACATACAATATATAATCGTTGTTTACGACATATAGGCAATTAGTATAGAACCATATATGCTCGACGACATGACACATCGTTTTTTTTAAATAATAATTTAAAATTTAAGTTGGAAGCCAATTGTCAAGGTTTACAAATCGTATTTCGCGCGCAATACGGATGCAAAGATTTTAATTCCGCTTTCCACGACGCGATTTAATGCACATGCAAAAGTCACAAATTACATATGACGAAGTTTATGCGTTTATAGCACAATATGAAAATGTCGATATACAAAAACTATAAAGAGTAACGTAGATAGTTTGCGCCCAAAACTTGTTGCTGTGACAAATTATGATTAGTGCACGTTGTTTGTTCATTCTTTTATAATGCCGGATGTAACTTAAAAATGACAAATAGTTTTCTTGACTAAGTCACAAATTGGTGTTAATTTTCTAAATGTTTCTCAATTAGAATATTTTTTGAAATTATTACAAAACGTTAGGAAATTGAAGATTACTCGACGATCTTCCGAGCCAAAATAATTTGATACAGAATATAAAGAAAATAAATCTTTGTGTTTATTTGGGGATTTTATCAAGATATTTTGATCTCGACGCTGAGGTAGTTTGATGACCTTGGTCACGACAATTTTTATTAATAAATGATCAAATATTTCGAGGTTCTGTCATTATGTTAATTTTTAAGATTATTTGATTACTGTGGTATTTACAGAAATAAGAAGAAAGTACCGTTTTACATACCACACCTGAAGTAGAATAGGATCTAGATAATATCTAATTCTTAGACATAATTTATGGACAAATGGGCTTACAGGTTATTTTAAATTCAAATAATCTTAACCGTAATCAACTTATTATACTGTAGTTACATAAGATGTAAGAGTATACATATTGCTACGATCATCTTCGGGGTATAGACAACACACTTTCATACCAGTTTCCGAAACCAAATTACACTTTGCTATTAAACGGACCTAAGTAGCAATTTTTCTTCTTCAAACTGTTTTCACAATTTTCAAACGATAGGATAAGTTTTTAAAATTACCACTAAGTAATGAGTACAATTAGCCTTCAGAAGAGTTGTCGAATTGCAAAGGGCCTAAATACCTGCTGTATATGAATGATTTGTAGTTACGATGAAAGTGATTATAATTGATGATAAAATGACAATCATCATGATCAATATTTGTTTGGTAAATCAGTCAAGATTTTGGATCCTCCCTATTATTTTTAAAGTGGTTTAACCGATTTGTACAACGACACCATCATTAAAATCTATACAATACTTTTCAAAATAAAACAATCGTAACCAAATACGATATATCGTTTAAAATATAGTGTGTGCTGCACTCTCCTGTGTATCACGCTTACCAATATTTGCCATCAATTACTTATCACATAACTTACTATGTTTCATTCGTTATTTCGTCATAGTCATGGATACGTCTCTAGAAACATCCGCACAAATTATTACAAGAAAGACGCAATCAAGTCACTCGTCAGCTAGATGAGTCAATCTATACTGTCTCAAGAGTATCCAGAGACCACATACCAGCGCGTATCGGTGGACATCTGAGAGAGACGATCGATTTATTATCCATCCTAATGTTCGAGTCAACAGTAAGAAGCCAGCCTCAATCCAAGACTGCCCCATAGTGACCCAAAATTGACAGAACACCACCTCAAGGAGTGACTCGAATTTGCTCGCGAAGACATCAACTGGAGCATCGAGCAATTAACGTCAATACTCCAATTCAGGTTGTGTTTGATAAAAAGTGGGTGCGATTGGGGGGATAGTGTTGTAAAAACTTAATAAGGTCAATGCAAATCGCTGTACTAAGTATATACCAATAAAATAGTTTCATAAAAGTAAAAATATCAAGCTTTCAAAGAAATATGTAATGTCTTATTCTTGTGAAAATCAGTTATTTGCTCGGATGTAGCTTAATGGTTAAGAGAGATTCCCGCCGTTGATCAAAAAATTAAAATTGAAGCCAGATGACATAAAAACGCGTTTGTGTGTAAAAGTATTCGTTGGGCAGACTAACTATATTGTGCACCAATCGTTAAAATTGGTTCGTAAGGTCTCATTTGAGATGCGGTCTCTAAGCCATATAGAATGTTATTTTTTTTATTTGCTCAGAAGGGTATATTCTACATTATTCATGTTCACTCTACACTATTTATCATAGGATTGATTTTCAGAGCGGGATCGGCCACATTTTAGTATGCACAGGTTGCGCAGAGGTACCGGGTTCGAATCCCGATTAGGGCAAGATGCGAAAAGGGATTTTCATCATCGTTCGTTTGGGCGGTACGATCGGTGGTGCGAATGAACTCATCTGAGACCCAGTTGAGGTTTGAATCCGTGTGTCGTCCCATCTTCTATGTCAGTACTATAGGCTGGCATGAAGCTATGCAATGTGCACATGGTTTTTACGTAAATCGGACCTCTAGCCGGAACGTAAAGTAATATAGTGGGAAGTCACAATAGGCCAATATAGCCTGAGCGACAGATAACACTACAACCCAATGGAATCATTAAGTCCATTTAAGTGCTTATAGTTCAATAAATTTCCATGTTTTCTATTAATTTATTTGAAGTCTCGAATATCTCGATAAATTGTCATTCGAGACCCGATTGAAAATTTTCTTAAAGTAGCCACCACAGGATACACAGGAAGTCATTACATTAATGTAGATTAAAGCTCTTGATATTCGGAAGGATCAAACAACGTGATAGGTTATCGATGGTTACCAACGATCCTTCCATCCAAAAAATAACACATTCCAAGACAATATCGTACACAGGGAAACCAATAAATTGCTTACAAATTCAGGAAACAGCTCTTTCTTTCGATCAATGAAATGAAAGAGGTGTTTAATCCACTCGAACAGTATTCAGCTCTCGTTAAGTTCGCTCACTAAATTACCGGTTTTCATTATAATCTAGCATTTTCCCATCGTATCATGTACTAATGAACTGGGTATCATTAACTACAAAATGATAAAGAAGCTATAATTTCAGAGCCAAATACGTTTTCGTCAGATGAAAAATAGCTTGTCTGATTGGTAATCGTCAAATAACGACATTCAGAAGAAATCTACATTCTGGATAGGACCATATTACATTGTCAACATTAATTACTCGACTTGCTTGTTCAATTCAACTTAAAGAAACATTTTAAATAATATTCGAACAGCTATCAAAGTAACGACACTGGTTAAACGAATTTTTTATTTTGTCAGTCCAAACAACCATTAGAAAGGAATTTAATCGTTCTTTGACGGGTTCTGACTATAACGACGTTATAATGACGGGTTCTGACTATAACGACGTCCAATGGTACTGGACAGAGCGACAATACCAAGAAATCCGATTTTCAACAGAATTCTAACAGAATTTAATGGTTTTCGCACAGATATTGACCAAAATAAAATAACAGTTTTATCTCCTGTTGGGCCCTGTGACTGGGGGCATCCATGTTTCGAACCAAACTTTAAGACAGATAAAATACCGAGCTTGACGTAGAGGCGACTAAATCTAGTTGAATCGCTGAGCTTACAACCTGCATCCGTAAAACAAATCAAATGTTAAAACAATCAACAACCAAAAAATGAAGATCGGCACGTAGAACGTGCACTGACTAAGAAAACGTGACGCGTTGGACGGCGTTATCACATGTATGAAAGAGTATTGGCTGGAACACGTAGCTCACCAAAAAATCGATGGCCTAAAACTGGAGATCATGTGTCACAAAGCTACACATTGCACTACACAGTGGAGATGACCTCGAAAAACCTGGAGTTGAATTTCTTTTTGGGCCACAGGTAAAAAAGGCTGTGTTGGACTTTCAAGCATTCGATTGCACATGAGATTAGTCAACGTGTCAATTGTCTATGTACCCAAAATAAAAACTCATTTTAACCCCAAAATAAGGACACATTTTACAAATTTGTATAATATGATGCACTCTATTTTTTGTTATTTTTAAACGTTTGTAAACAGGCCATTGGTGGTCCGTACCGTGTCAACAATCTAACTCCAATGGTTTCGATCACGAGTCAGCTCTTCATATTGTTGCAAGCAACCAGAAGATAATCGCTCACTACGCCGTGAAGAATGGAAAATAACCGAAGAATGGAATATGACCGCGTTATGCCCAATATTCAAGAAGGTTGATTTGCGAGAATTATCGCGGTATAGTTTTCTTTGCACAACACTTAAGTATTGTTGTACGTTGTGCCCTGTGGTTGGGGCATTCGTGTTTCGTAAATATTACGAACGAAACATGAGACCCATAGAATACCACCACAGTATCCAGAGCTTGTCGTAGGAGGCGACTAAATCTGGTTGGATCGCTGGGCTGACGACCCGCATCCGTAAAACCGTGAAAATGTTAAAAATGTCAACAAAAATAAAAAAATCGGATACCGCCAAAACAACAAGAAAAACGAACCCCCGCTTAAGTACCCGGACACGAGATTGAAGATCGGCACGTGGAACGTGCAGTCATTAAGAAAACCTGGCGCGTTGGACGGCCTTATCACATGCATGAAAGAGTATCGGCTGGAACTCGTAGCTCTCCAAGAAACTCGATGGCCTAAAAGTGGAGACCATGTGTCCCAAGGCTATACGTTGCTACACAGTGGAGATGACCTCGGAAATCTTGGGGTTGGATTTCTCATTGGGCCACAGGTAAAAAAGGCTGTCTTGGACTTTCAAGCAGTCGATAATCGAATGTGTAAGCTTCGCTTGCACATGAGATTAGCCAACCTGTCAATTGTCTGTATACATGCGCCCACTGATGTAAGCCAATCCTAGGATAAAGACTCATTTTACAATAATCTGGATAATCTGATGGGTTCTATACCGGAGCACGATGTCAAATTGGTGATTGGTGACTTTAATGCTAGAGCTGGCAGAAATCAGATCGACTTATGTAACAATATAGGTCCGTACTCCCGACACGAAACTGCGACCGAGAATGGGGAAAGAATGATGTACTTTGCGATCGCTCATGATCTCAAAGTAGCAAGTACATTCTTTCCTCATAAAAACATCCACTTAGAAACATGGACACACCCACGTAAAACATCCCGAAGCCAAATTGACCATGTGTTGATTTCAAAAGGGCGGGCTCGGGTTGTCCAAGATGTGAGATCGTATCGGTCGTCAACAAAATTCGTAGGCAGTGACCATTTTATGGTTGCTGCAAAGCTACGATGGAAATTTCCGTACAAGTCAGGGAGGACAGGAGAATATACAACGCGATTCTCCTGTGAAGGTCTGATAAATGAAGAAACGCAAAGAAAATATTAAGATCTTGTCAGCAATAGCATTATACAATCCAATTACCAATCTGATGATGTGAACAGTGTCTGGGAAGTATTGAAAACCTCGGTTGTCGATGCTACCCAGCACACTCGTCTCTCGGTATAGTGAAAACTAAGCCCAAAAATGATTGGTTTGATGATGAGTGTCGTCTTGCTGTTGAGCAACGAAATATAGCCTATAATGAAGCGCAGACTCGGTTTACAATCGCAAGGAAAAACAAAGCAGTTCTCGCTAGGAGGACAGCTAAACGCATTTGTAGACTGAAGAAGCGAGAATGGTGGAAGGCTAAGGTCTTAAGAGTACAACAACTCAGCAATGAGCACAATTCGGGTGGTTTCTTTAAAGGAATCACCGAATTGCACCATACCTTAAGATCACGGTCAACTGCCATTCGGGACCAGGATGGAAACCTCTGTGTTAACGTCGATGCGGTACTCGATACATGGCGTGAACATTTCTCTGATTAACTTAATGTTCCACATGTATCACAAGCTGTGTTTGAATACCCTCAAATACAGACCGCGGAGATGTTCATTGAGGATCCATCCTATGAGGAATTCACAATGGCCATGCAGAAATTAAAGAAAAATCGTTCACCAGGAGTTGATTGCATTAATTCAGAGCTCTTGATATTCGGAGGGCTACCTTTGTGGAACCGTCTTTTCGACCTTGTTCGATTGGTATGGCGAAATGAAGTTATGCCCGAAGAATGGAAAGTGGCCGCGTTATGCCCAATTTTCAAGAAGGGTGATCGCTTGAAATGTGAGAATTATCGCGGTATAGCTCTCCTTTGCACAGCATATAAGTTACTGTCATACATTATCTTGGGAAGAATTACTCCTCTAGCGGAGGAAATTGTCGGTGACTACCAAGGAGGATTCCGTCCAAATCGGTCAGTCACTGATCAAGTTTTTTCGCTACGGATGATTCTTTCCAAGTACTACGAAACATCTCGCGATGTACACCAGGTATTCCTAGATTTCAAGCAAGCCTATGACTCGATCAATCGAGAGAGGCTATGGTATGCGCTTGAATATTTAGGAATACCGAAAAAATATGTACATCTGTGTAAAATGACAGTAAAGCAGTCACAATGCTGTGTCAAAGTTGAGAACAGGCTATCGAGAACTTTTGCAATCAATTCCGGTGTTCGACAAGGAGATGCGCTGTCCCCGATACTTTTTAATCTCATGTTGGAATACATCCTTCGTAAAAGTGAAACACCTCAGGACAACATCTTATTCCGACAATCCAATCAACTTCTTGCTTATGCAGATGATATCTGTGTGATTGGATTAAATGGCAACGGAGTGAAAGAGATACTTGATCCACTGGAACAGTGTTCAGCTTCTGTTGGTCTCAAAATCAACGAGTCAAAACCCAAATATCTAATCTCGGGTTTTAGAGACCAAGACGCAATTGATTTCAGTAGTGGTAACCACACGTTTGAAGGAGTAATGAGATTCAAGTATCTTGGATCTCTCATCACTCACGATAATAGTGTGGGAGAGGATATCAAGGTCCGCCTTGCCGCTGGCAATCGGGCTTTGTATCCTCTACGTCCACTGCTGAAATCAAAATATCTTGCAAATACGGATAAGCTGAAACTGTACAGAGTGTTGATCAGACCCGTTGTCATGTATGGATGTGAGAGTTGGACCTTGACGGATGAGTACGAAAGATGGCTTCTAGCATTCGAGAGAAGAATCATGCGTGTGATATATGGTCCAAAACGCGACGTCGATGGCACTTACCGAGTTCTTTTCAATCACGAGATCAGGAATTTAATGCAAATTCCTGATATCGTGCATGAAATTAAAGGACAGCGAGTACGCTGGCTCGGACACGTTCTGCGTGCTGATCCGAACCGAATGATACAGCGAACCTTTAAGGGAGAACCGCCTTTCGGTAGGCGAAGAGGTCGCTGTCGGCGACGATGGCTCCACGGCGTAGAGAGCGATCTGGCATCTTCAAACTGCCTACAACGGTTTGAAGAGCTGGCTCGTGATCGAAACCGATGGAGTCAAATTGTTGACACGGTACGGGCCAAAAATGGCCTGTAAAAACCGTTAAAAAAAATTGTTGTACGTTATCATAAGAAAGAATTAGTTCTCTGGCGGAGGAAATTATAGGAGGATTCCGTCCAAATCGGTCAGTCACTAATCAAGTCAAGATTTCAAATAAACCTATGACTAGCTCAATCGAGAGAGTCCATGGTAAGCGCTTGAATGGCAGTAACGCAGTGAAAGTTTAGAACACGATATCGAAAACTTTTGCAATTATGCCGGTGTTCGACAGGGAGATGCGCAGTCCTCGATACTTTGTAATCTCATGTTGAAATACATCCCTCGTTAAAGTGAAATACCTCAAGACAATATCTTATTCCGACAATCCAATCAACTTTTTGCATATGCAGATGATATCTGTGAGTTTGGATTAGATGGCAACGAAGTGAAAGGGAAACTTGATCCACTAGAACAGTGTTCAACTTCCATTAATCTCAAACTCTACGAGACCTAAACCAAATAGCTAATCTCTGATTTAGTGATTTTCGAGACCAAAACGCAATTGATTTCAGTAGTGGTAACTACACGTTTGAAGGAGTGATGAGATTCAAGTATTGTAGTCATAATAGTGTGGGAGAGAATATCAAGTTTCGCCTTACTGCTGGTAATCGGGCTTTATGAACTTCTGGAATCAAAATATCTTGCAATGAGAGAGTTAGTCCTTAACGGTTGAGTACGAAGATGGCTTCTAACATTCAAGAGAAGAATAAGGCGTGTAATATATATGCAAAAAACGCGACGTTGATGGCACATACCTAGATCTTTTTAATGATTAATCACAAGATCAGGAATTTAACGCGAATTCCTGATATCATGCATAAAGATTAAAGTACAGCTAGTACGCTGGCTAACCCGCCGTCTACACTATGCAAATCCACTGATATTTTCTATCATGATATCAAATTTGTCATTGTATATGTGAGTATATTATACAAATTTTGACACTATCAGCAAATTATTAGGAGGCTATTTCGCGAAAAATTATCATGAAATTATTACGAAATGTCAAGTTTTGAGGTTAGATTTCCTCATTATAAATTTTAATTTTGCAGTAAAGACGTATTGGCTATATCAACCATTTGAATGGAAACTGAAAAAACCCCTCATTTTTATTCGATTTTTGTATTATTTAATAAATATGTCGCAGTTTTCACAGAAAGTACAGTTAAATTAATTGATTTGTACCGAAAAACGGTGACTAGGTTACGGTTAAGCAAATTAAATAAAATAAATGTAGAAAAATATATTATTTTGACGTTAAAACATTGACATTTCAAAATAATTATCATGATAGTAAAATGCCCAGACATGATATTTGACGCAAACATTTTTAACAATACATTGAAAAACACACATACATTCATAAATTATCATGATAGAAAATATCAGTGAATTTGCATAGTGTAGACCGCGGGTAAGTTATGTTCTGGTGCTGATTCGAATCGAATGATACAGTGATCTTTAAAGGGAGGGCGGGCTTTCGTTAGGCGTAGAGATCGCTGTCGGTGACGATCGCTCCACGGTGTAGAGAGCGATCTAGCATCTTCCAAATGTTTACTACAGTATCATAGAATAAGTACTTATTCTATGACAGTATGACGAACTTGCTTGTGATCGAAACCGATAGTCAGATTGTTGACACGGTACGGGCCAGTAATGGCCTGTAAAACCCGTAAAAAGATCATCTTCTTTTACTCCACTTTTCATAAACTGATATACTATTTTATTCGTGCTAAACAAGTCCTACAATTAATAAAAGTCACTTGAGTCCACCAATCAAATGCTATCAAAAGCTATCTACAACACTTCTAACGAAAAGTATCGATTTCGATTCACCCTTAAAATACGATAACTGCTGCGAATCAACTCATTTATGGAGTGTAAAATTCACAGAACTAAAGGTTGACATAGAGCCAATGCAAAGTACAGATGATATTCTTAAATCGAACCTTAATCGAACTCGATTTCATACGTCCACGATTTGGTTGGAAAAGGCTGTAAGACGTAAATTGAAAATGATTCGTAAAACTCCCTATACATTTTCTTAACTAATGTCACACTCGTTGAGTCGAGACTGGTTCAAATTATTTGGTCGATATTGACCAAACAATAATTAACTATTGAGGTTAACGCCCCTGTAACTATTGATCGCCCCCAATTCAATATTTCCGTGACAACATAAAATACCAAAAAAATCCACTTACCTCAATTTCTTGTAGTGTTTGTGTCCACCGATAATTTTCTAAATCACAACCATTACCAGAGTTTGGCATTAATTTTGCTTTCTCCGCCTCATCGAGCTCTTCATCGTCGCCTCCTCCGACATCGATTAGAGGTTTCGACACAACTGGTTCTTCGGGTACAGGGCTATACATTGTATAGCATTGATAAGTACACAAGTATATATGTGATATGTTGGATGACTTACTTGTTTTTAGTATCCAATTCCTTTTGTAGTGCGTCCGCCTCTGCTTCTGTAAGTTCTGTGATCGCAGCAGTTTCCCGATTTTGTTCGTCCAATCGTTTCTGTATTGCCTCCTGTCGTTTGCGTTCCGCTTCTTCCGCCTTTTCTTTCTTTTTATTTTGCTCAGCAACTGCTATTTGTTCGTGTTTACCGAATGCACCTAACAATATCTAAAAATGAAGATTCCAGAAATTTGAACCATCAAATCGAATGAACATAACCTCAAAATCGTATTTAACAATAAAATTACCTTTTGCCATTCACCGGATTTGGCACCAACGAAAAAATCTGTTTTACGTGCCAGAAACGACCCTAATGTATCCAGAAGCTGGAGCAAAATAGAAGCGAATGAAGTTTAATCTAGTGAGATAAATTTATTCGAAGAAAACAAACCTCGATAACACCGCCCGGATGTTGTTCGGCCAATGCCAATAAAATTCCATCGAAACGATCCACTTCACCCATTTTATTAATCTATTTAAAAAGATTTCGTTGTAGTTATACTTTTCTAGAATTATTCACACACCGCACAAATGAATCGCAACTTTTGTTTGATTTTTGTTCTGCTAATGTCAAAATTGCGGTGAGTCAAAAACAAAAAAAACACATGGATATCGCAGCGACAATAGTGTTTTAATATTGAACTAATATTGCTCAATAGCAGCATCTATGTATAAACACAGTAAACTAATACATTTACAGTGCATAGCGCGGTACCTCTAGTGTAATAGCAAAACTAATTTTGATTGATGCAACATTATTGGGCAGCATTATGTTGCACAACAAATAAAGTATTTTCCACTGTTGTTCAATCAATTTCGATTCAATTTCCTCATACTTACACTAAATATTTGGTAAATTTAAAACTTCAGGACCACCATATCTCCGTCTTCTTGACCGCTGATAAAACATTTTAATAGAATAAACATATTTTCTCTATTACCTAAACACGTCGAAGAACCAAAATACTCGATGGTTTAAGACATCTTTACTTTAAAACTACTTTAATCAGCATTGCGTTTCTCATAAAAACCTCGAACAAAACCTCAAGGACGCCAGACGGTTGAACCTGTTTGGAGATTCGTTTTACGTAAACCGAAACGATTTTCTGACTCAATCCATCTTAAGTCAATCCAATGATGTTCACTTTATTCATAAGCTCGAGATTCATACACATCCTTTATACGCACTTAAGCTGTTATCTCTAAAGCTACCGAAAGTTGATCTTCGATTATAACTTTGTAATTTGAGTAAATCCAAAGTATAACTAATTGTGCACTATGGCTGCTATCGTATCTCGTCGCCCTATTGTTACTATAACATATTTATTCTGCCACTATCTAGGTAGCTATAGTATTCGACACACCTATCCCATGGCCATTAGTGCACTTAAACCGATCTAAATATAGGTAGATCAGAGGGGATAAATCAGTGGAACCAGAAAGTGGATTAATCAGAGGATCTCCAGTATTTTAGGATTTCGTCTGCAGATCAACTCTTTGTTCTTCTAATGAAGTCCAAAATATTTGTTATCTTCAAGGTCGTCAGTTGATCCTCAAATAGGATTTGTGACGCTAAAACAGTGCAGTCTATGGGACGAGTATGAAGAACAGAAGCACAAAACGTGATCAACAGTTTCATCTTCTCTTCTCCCACACTGTTCGCAGTTTGCGTTGTTTTCATTCGAAACATATGATTATTCAGGGAGTAAAGCTAGATTACAGCTTACTGATCCGTCAGTAAAGATCATCATACCGTCACCGGAGTGGTAGGATGGCTATTATAGCCTCATGTGTGATTTCAGGTAATAATTACTCAACATAATTTTCCGAAGACGTGCTTTCAGGCTCAATGATTTAGCAAATGACTCTTTGCATTTCCAGTAATGCTTAGTTGCATGCTTTGTTGTATTTCCCTTCTATATATCTTTGCCAAGTAATCTTTCAATATCACCAGATCCCCAGATACTTGACTTCCGAAGAGAGCGGAAATGTATGAGCCTCAATTTTCAGAAGACTAAAGTTTCCCAAAGTTTTGCGTCTAGAGAAAAGAACCATATCAGTTTTCCTATAATGTTAACTCCAAGCTTTAACTACAACTATGTTATTCGCAATTTGCATGTGATCACATATTACATCCGTATATTAACCTACTAATATTATGACAATGTCATCAGCATAACCCTAGCAGAAAAATCCGTTGTCGTTTAATTTGCATAGGAAAGTTGACCAAAATACACCGCAAAAGTGGAGACAGAGTCCCACCCTGAGGGCATTTCTTTCTTGCGGTCATCGTCGTCGTATCACTAGCTAATTCTCCTTGACCTAAGCATGGCGCTAAACCAACGAACAAGTCTGGTCATCCATGTCAAGTCTTTCAGCTACAAAGATCATGGCACTGAAGGAAGTGTTGTTAAACGCACTTACGAAATCCAGAAACGCTTCCAAGCCAAATTCCATGTTGTCCAGCGATTTTTCAATCAGTCCAACGACTTCATGGAGTGCTGTTTCAACAGATCTGCCTTTATGGTATGCGTGATGTTTGGAATGTATGGGATTTGCTAATAGTGCATTATCCGTAAAGTAGCTATTATCCTATCGCTCTAAGCATTCCAATAGAAAAGAAGACCGATTCTTTATCAATAAAGATAGGCCTGGTCATATCTAGGCTTTCCTTCCTTAGGGATGAAAACTACCCTGACTTTTCTCCATGATCTTGGAATGTATCCCAGAGCTAAACTGGCTCTGAAGATATGTTCAAGGTGGTCTAGAATAATATCCAGTTCTTCCTGTAGGAGACCCGGGAATATTCCGTCTGGACCTAGAGTTTTAAATTTTTAGAAAGAACCGACGCTCCATCGGGGTTTAACTTCTGTCATCACCTTCGCTACCAAGTTTCAATCTCTGAAACTTGAAAGTTGGTGTGGAAGTTGAATTTCATCTACTATACATTAAAATTCTCACTTTCAGGAAAATGAGGTTTCATTAGTACACCCTGATTTGTACTCGTGTGAGTTCGACCAGGTTTCTCTAGAGTTCCAATGTTACCACACAGATCATTTTTGAGTTTAGCGTTGCCGTAAGACTATCCACTTCCTCACCCAATGGATGTCCCAATCTTCCGTTTGTACCGGTTTTCATAGCTTTGATTAGAAATTTTCTTGTTTAGAAATAAGTTTGCGTCCTCAGTCTACCCAATTCCCTAGCGCACCATGGTGTCCAGTTCTTTTAGATTTACTTAGAGGACAGCTCTTCATATAGGCGCTAATTATTGCTTCTTCAAGTTTGTCAGCTGCCCTTTCCATTCCTCCGCACTTTCTGATTTTCATTACTGAAAATAGAAGTGACTATGGAGTCTTTAAATTTCAAAATCAATGTTTCTTGGGTTCCTAAATTCTCTAATTTCAGGTTTATCACTGGTTCGAGAGAAGGAGATGTAGCGATAGATTACTAATAGATAGATTACTAACCACAGGCTCCAGGTCTCTATAAGTTTATTAAGTCTCTATAGTCACTATAACCAGGAGAGAACTGAGGTCTCTGGATTGAGCCCGTTAATTTTGTTTCCGTGAATCCACGATTCCTGAATCAAAAAGATATATTTAGATAGCTCAAGCATAGTATAAAACATTTGTCTCCGCCAGTTTCGTTACAGACACCATCTCTTCTGGAAGACTTATAAATACATTCAACTGTGTTATGACTTTTCAATGAATTCGTTTGAAGAAATTGTCTGTCAGTTTCGAAGGATAGAAGTATTGACGCTATACATCACGAGCCTTGTTTCGTTGAAAATAGTGCAGCTCCGTGGATGGAAGGTTGTGCATGATACCATAAACTTTCTCTGGATTGACCAAGTCGCTTGTTGACTGAAACCTTCATCATACCTTAAGACCCGGCCATTCGGGCCAATAAGGTGCGAAAACTCATCATTTTTCTGACGGCTTGAAGTTATGTTGATGGCACATCCGAATTTATCCTCGTGTTCGTAACCGATGGAGCCTAATTGTTGGTATGGCCTGGCCAATTGATTAAAATGTCCGCACATCATCGCTACTTTACAACGATTCAATTTTACTTCACTAACCATTCTCGATTGAAACTAACGACACATAAAAATGTAATAAAAATTCGCAACGACCAAACCATTTCAAGTTAATTTTTTTGTTTTTGAATTAAAAACGTTAAAAATAAAAATTAAATAAAAAAACTATTTTATTTGGTTTTATTACGGCAATAAATTAATTTTACGTGCGTGTGATGGATATTTATAAATCACATCAACACTCAATTGAGGTCGAATGGTTACACAGATGTCAAGCAACAATTATGGCTCGTTCACTATACTTCGATAGAGTTGATGGGCGTAGTAAGATGGACTATTCCCAAACTCCTTTAGTCCTCTAGACTAGTGGACGTTAATTTGCTTAGCATCGGGACCTAAAACTTGTTTTAAGCTACGTTGCCTTATAAGCTAGTCTAATCTATATTAAGACTCTTAATGAGCTCGACTATATTTATCCCCGGTGCAGACACCTGCAAAGTGGTGCATTATTTTGTAGACAGACGATCGAATCTTATAGCTCCATTTTCCTAAGGTGGTATCTTAGAGCAATGTGATTCGTGAGGAAGCCTTTAAGTAGTTTCAACTTAGTTTTAGTGAGTAATATGGTTCTACGACCAATGAAGAGATTAACCTCTTAGTTTGTTTAGGACTCGGAACGTTACAACGACATATGCGGTGTCTTCTATAGTAACTCCGCTGCTTTTTCCCCATTTGCTTCAATTCCAGCATGTCTGGCACTCGCATAAGCGCTATCTTATTCCTATAGTTGTCTGTTGCTTTTTGAGTTGAGTCAGTACCAAACTAGCATAGATCAGGTATTTGACTTAAGTACCTTTAAAGCTGCTTGGCAGTCCATGAAAATATAGATGCATGAAATTAACCCGCATTGAGTCGTATGGTTGTCACTTCCTTTTCCTCCATTGTTGCGTTGTATATCTAGACACTCTTCGCTCTTTGCTATAAAGGATACAATCACCTATATCCACTTACAAGGAATATAATTAAAGGTATAGCTTGCTCTAAAGATACGAATCGCAGATAAAGAAGAATCTGTTTTATACTATACCTTACTGCAGTAAAGCAGGCTAAATACCATCTCACTCAGAAGAGTGAGACACCCTTCGACATTGGGTACCAAGAAGTACTCTTAAATTTTACTTCTTCTCAGTAAACCTTCCAACCACTTTTTGAAGGAAATATATTTATAGAATACGTTTTGAAACTTGCTAGTTATGGACAGCTTCTCGGTTCTCGCTTCCCTCATAGAAGATTCTCCATGTAGCCCTCTCATCCTATACCCCGGTGCATTTGGTCATATTGAAAGTGTTAGCGCCCCGTTCCCCGTTTCACAGGGCAGCTGTCCTCATAACCTAAATGGATAGTATAATACATCTGATTGTAGACATGCTGTAAGTCGTCGAGTGACTCAATGTTCCTCCCATCTAATAGCATTTCTGGGAACTATTATTCGTTTAAATTGTTGAAATTCATATTAAGAATTTCTCTTATGTGTGTAAGGAATATTTTTGAACTACAAATATCAAATTTTTATTTGATTGAACTATTATTCGTTGTAGATGCATTTTTATGATCTCTATATCAAATCTGATATGGATGTGAAAGACAGCGACGGCTCATCAGGGAGAATCAGCTTGTCCATACGAGAGCAAACTATATGGTTAGGTCCAGATCTGCTTCCCTGATGGAAATGTCAACAAACTAAGCTTAGTCATCGTATCACTTGCATTGACTTCAACCGGGAACGCTGCGTATCCTGGTTCTCCAGAAGTAATCAGATGCTATTACTGCCTCGTTTGCTTTTTTCACCTGAAATCTCTACCATAGCGGCAACTAATACCCTGGATATAAAGTCTGGGATAGAAAAAGAGTGAACGTGCCAGTTTACCACCAGTAAAGCCGCTCGTGTTTTAGCAGCCCTCTTATTATATGGCCAGCAACACATGTCTATATAAGGGTTATACCTTAGAGTTGAGAGAGAAACCTAATGGACTAATGGTCACTACGCCTCCAAAACCATGATGCAGGTTTAGACAGTCTTAGCTCCTTGTAACTGTCAGAGCTCCTGCACCCAACGCGTGGTCCTTCAAGTAAAGGTTGATAGCTACCTTAAACTTGTGCATTTTATACTCAAACGGAAACTGAAAACCGAATAAAGAATTCCACTTCCTGAATGTGCGATAAATGAATTCGTGCTTTGCAGCTTCAGTTCGAGGTTTCGGCAGCTTCGCCGAAAACCTATGCGCATTGACCGTTCCTCGTGTTACCCACCCTGGCGTAACAAATGGTGGTATTTTCTCCGTTAATTCTGCAGAACATTTACCATCCGACTCATTTGTCGGATAGCTCGTTGGAGTCATCTGTCTCCACTTTCTCAACTTTTGTGTGGATCACTTTTCTTTACACAAATAGCCCGGACATTTCGGAACTATATACCTTGTTCTCAAAACGGCGTTACGCCAACCATGACTTCTCTTCAGATTGGATAGGAAATTAAACACTAGTCTATAAATAGAGTAGAAAGGTTCTTAGCATTTTGTATAGTTAAAGGAAACAAAAAGGCATAAGAACGCTAGAATTATAATAACAATTACCTAAGCTTAACCTATAACCTGTACTAACCCGACAGATGTTAAATCGATGCCATGTATCTTGCCAGAGTTTGTTATTGTTGGCCACTTTATTTATATTGTCAGTTTTTTATGGCATGTATTATGTTAGGATATAAGTGCAATACTCTTACGTACACACAAACGCTACTGTTAACAGAAAAATTCCACATAAAAATTTTACAGCAGATTTTACGATATACCAACAATTTTCATCCATTATAACATCGATTATGTTTTTCTACTACCAATACAACAATGTTTTCACATAGAAAAATAAATTTTCCACATTTTCCTCTAATGATATACATTATGTGTTATGTAACAGATAGTAAAACGTATATAGATAGTGAACGCCAAGCCAGATTCGTTGGTGATTTAAATTCTCCTTGAACACAGCTGTATAGTATTCAAAAACACGAAACAACACAAATGAAATAATTTTCCGGGTTTGAACTGATAAAAAAAAAATTCAAGTACAATGTACATATATAATCTGCCTTGGGGGCGGAGGGATTTGCATAGTTGAGGATGTCGTGTATAATAGAAAATCGATAAAAGAAAATGTTCATCCAAACTTTTTTTTGTTTAGCTCGAAGTTTTATTTGGGAAACAAAAAATATGTGACGTCAGTTGGGAAAACAAGGCAATGCGGTGCTTGGTTTTGTCTTTTTCGTTATTTTTTCATAATCTATGTACATAAGCATGTTATCATTATATATCCAGATATGGATATATATATATATATATATATATATATATATATATATATATATATATATATATATATATATATATATATATATACATTATATGATTGATTAATTTGCTTTTTATATTATATAACACTTTTTTAGCTTTTCCAAATTGATTTGAGATTATTTTTAGAGGAAAATTGTATAGTTTCAAAAAAAAGGCAGAAATAAGAAGACGAAAAAAATAATTTAATTAGCAAGTTTTTGATCCGTCGTTGTTGTTATTGAAATGGCCTTTCTTAAGAAAACTTTTTGAATTAATTAGCATTTTAATTGACGAGTCAGTGGACGGGAAAATATTTACATATTGAAACCCAATTTAATTTTAGAATAGGGATCTGTTATAGTGTATTGCGGTAATAAAACGTCTACCTCATGGCAAGGGCAAATTATGAAAGCTGTGTCACCGACCATTTAGCATAGTGGAGCGAAAGATAGCGGGTTCGAATCCCGATAAAGGCAAAAGTGTTACTTTTGGTGATGGGCATAAACACGTCTACAACCACTAGTTAGAGAACAGAACACATTTTCCATGTCAGTGCTATAAGCTGGCATAGAGCCATATGATTGTTTAGAAAAATAAAAATTAAATAAGGATAGGATGCATAAGGACGGGTTGGTATAGGATGACTATAAACGATTAACAGGTTATTAGAACGTCATAATGTATGTACATATATGAAAGGTCTGGAATAATACAAGATTTTACATATCTAATTGGTATCAAACCTGTTAGTACTTCTCCTATCATATTATATCATATCATGTCAATAATAAAATATAAATTAATAAAACATTAATGATTAAAATGGCCAAACACGAGTTAAACGGCTGGATAAATAATCAGCCAACACCCATACGTCATCGAAACTGACAACCGTCAACGAATACAGATCGATGAGAATTTTAAAAACCACGTCTACAAAATTGAAACAACCGTTAATTCTGATGATTGGGTAGGCTCTGATCTTCCCTATCAGTTTCTATTATTACTGAATGACCACTAAAATAAAAGCCTTTAAGATCCTTGGTTTTGTATTCTACACGATTTTGGTTTTGTGGCCATAATTCGATTCAAGAACCTTTATCTGACAAATAAGAAGAATAATTTGAGATTATCGCACGGCTCTAGTTTCAGTCACCGTCACATAATAATATAAGAGACTATAATGAATGGTTCGGAAACACAAGGATACAACTTTTTTGAATGGAAGCAAAACTTTCCAAAGGATCTTCTTAACTCTATTTTGACAACCATCGAAAGTATAGATTCTGTAAATTTATGTGGAGTACGTTTAATTGGAACTATATACATATACTTTCTTCAGTGAATGATTCGAACTTTAGAATATATATAGTGACGTCTACACTGCTCGTATTGATGAACGATTTCAAAGGTTCAGTGCCAAAATCTGTACTTCGAATGAAGCTTAAAATACCCGGTTTAGTGTAGGTCGTCAGTTGATTATCAAATAGAAATCGTGATACAAAGTAGTGCAATCTATGGGGACAATGTAGATATCTGAAGAACAGGAGCACAAGATATACTTAACAGTTTCTTATTATCCTTCCCCACACTGTTCGCAGTTTGCGCTGTTTCATTCATAACATATGATTATTCAGAAAACAATTTCTCATGAAAATACCTAGCAAAAATCCTGAAAGTGCGTCTATCACAATTATTGTTCCAAAGAAAAGATGGTTATTCGAACCACTAAAGTGATAGTTATATAATTTTTTTTTCCTGTTTTTACAGGCCATTATTGGCCCGTACCGTGTCAACAATCTGGTTCCAACAGTTTCGATCACGAGCCAGCCCTTCATACTTTTGTAAGCAGTTGGAAGACGCCAGATCGCTCTCTACGCCGTGGAGCCATCGTCGCCGACAGCGACCTCTTCGCCTACCGAAAGGCGGTTCTCCCTTCAAAGATTGCTGTATCATTCGTTTCGGATCAGCACGCAGAACGTGACCGAGCCAGCGTATTCGCTGTCCTTTGATTTCATGCACGATATCAGGAATTTGCATTAAATTTCTGATCTCGTGATTGAAAAGAACTCGGTATGTGCCATCAACGTCGCGTTTTGGGCCATATATCACACGCATGATTCTTCTCTCGAATGTTAGAAGCCATCTTTCGTACTCATTCGTCAAGGTCCAACTCTCACATCCATACATGACAACGGGTCTGATCAACACTCTGTACAGCTTCAGCTTATCCGTATTTGCAAGATATTTTGATTTCAGCAGTGGACGTAGAGAACACAAAGCCCGATTGCCAGCGGCAAGGCGAACCTTGATATCCTCTCCCACACTATTATCGTGAGTAATGAGAGATCCAAGATACTTGAATCTCATCACTCCTTCAAACGTGTGGTTTCCACTACTGAAATCACTTGCGTCTTGGTCTCGAAAACCAGAGATCAGATATTTGGTTTTGGACTCATTGATTTTGAGACCAACGGAAGCTGAAAACTGTTCCAGTGGATCAAGTATCTCTTTCACTCCGTTGCCATTTAATCCAATCACACAGATATCATCTGCATACGCAAGGAGTTGATTGGATTGTCGGAATAAGATATTGTCCTGAGGTGTTGCACTTTTACGAAGGATGTATTCCAACATGAGATTAAAAAGTATCGGGGACAGCGATGGTGTTCGACAAGGATCTCCTTGTCGAACACCAGAAGTAATTGCAAAAATTCTCGATAGCGTGTTCTCAACTTTGACACAGCATTGTGACTGCGTTACTGTCATTTTACACAGATGTACATATTTTTGTGGTATTCCTAAATATTCAAGCGCATACCATAGTCTCTCTCGATTGATCGAGTCATAGGCTTGCTTGAAATCTAGGAATACCTGGTGTACATCGCGAGATGTTTCGTAGTACTTGGAAAGAATCATCCGCAGCGAAAAAACTTGATCAGTGACTGACCGATTTGGACGGAATCCTCCTTGGTAGTCACCGACAATTTCCTCCGCTAAAGGAGTAATTCTTCCCAAGATTATGTAAGACAGTAACTTATATGCTGTGCAAAGGAGAGCTATACCGCCATAATTCTCGCATTTCATGCGATCACCCTTTTTGAATATTGGGCATAACGCGGCCACTTTCCATTCGTCAGGCATAACTTCATTTCGCCATACCAATCGAATAAGGTCGAAAAGACAGTTCCACAAAGTTAGCCCTCCGAATATCAAGAGCTCTGAATTAATGCAATCAACCCCTGGTGAACGATTTTTCTTTAATCTCTGCATGGCCATTGTGAATTCCTCATAGGATGGATCCTCAATGAACGTCTCCGCGGTCTGTATTTGAGTGTATTCAAATACAGCTTGTGATACATGTGGAACATTAAGTAAATCAGAAAAATGTTCACGCCATGTATCGAGTACCGCATCGACGTTAACACAAAGGTTTCCATCCTGGTCCCGAATGGCAGTTGACCGAGATCTTAAGGTATGGTGCAATTCGGTGATTCCTTTAAAGAAACCATGCGAATTGTGCTCATTGCTGAGTTGTTGTACTCTTAAGACCTTGGCCTTCCACCATTCGCGCTTCTTCTGTCTACAAATGCGTTTATCTGTACTCCTAGCAAGAACTGCCTTGTTTTTCCTTGCAATTGTAAACCGAGTCTGCGCTTCATTGTGGGCTATATTGCGTTGCTCAACAGCAAGACGACACTCCTCATCAAACCAATCATTTTAGGGCTTAGTTTTCACTATACCGAGAGTGTGCTGGGCGGCATCGACAACCGAGGTTTTCAATACTTCCCAGACACTGTTCACATCATCAGATTGGTAATTGGATCGTAAAAAGCTATTGCTGACAAGATCTTGGTATTTTCGTTGCGTTTCTTCATTTATCAGACCTTCACAGGAGAATCGCGTTTTATATTCTCCTGTCCTCCTTGACTTGTACGAAAATTTCCATCGCAGCTTTGCAGCAACCATAAAATGGTCACTGCCTACGAATTTTGTTGACGACCGATACGATCTCACGTCTTGGACAACCCGAGCCCGCCCTTTTGAAATCAACACATGGTCAATTTGGCTTCGGGATGTTTTACGTGGATGTGTCCATGTTTCTAAGTGGATGTTTTTATGGGGAAAGAATGTACTTGCTACTTTGAGATCATGAGCGATCGCAAAGTGCATCATTCTTTCTCCATTCTCGGTCGCAGTTTCGTGTCGGGAGTACGGACCTATATTGTTACATAAGTCGGTCTGATTTCTGCCAGCTCTAGCATTAAAGTCACCAATCACCAATCTGATATCGTGCTCAGGTATAGAGCCCATCAGGTTATCTAGATTATTGTAAAATGAGTCTTTATCTTGGGGTTGGCTTACATCAGTAGGCGCATGTACACAAACAATTGACAGGTTGGCTAATTTCATGTGCAAGCGAAGCTTACACATTCGATTATCGACTGCCTGGAAGTCCAAGACAGCCTTTTTTACCTGCGGCCCAATGAGAAAGCCAACTCCAAGATTTCCGAGGTCATCTCCACTGTGTAGCAACGTATAGCCTTGGGACACATGGACTCCACTTTTAGGCCATCGAGTTTCTTGGAGCGCTACGAGTTCCAGCCGATACTCCTTCATGCATGTGATAAGGCCGTCCAACGCGCCAGATTTTCTTAGTGACTGCACGTTCCACGTGCTGATCCTCATTCTCGTATCCGGGTACTTAAGCGGGGGGTCATTGTGATTTAGGCGGTATCCGATTTTTTTGGTTTTGTTAACATTTTTAACTGTAATTGGTTTTTACGGATACGGGTCGTCAGCCCAGCGATCCAACCAGATTTAGTCGCCTCCTACGACAAGCTCTGGATACTGTGGTGGTATTCTATGGATCTCATGTTTCGTTCGAAATATTTACGAAACATGTTTGCCCCCAACCACAGGGCTTTAAATAATAACGTGAAATAATATAATAATAGTTAAATAATAACGTCACTTCTAGAGTGTACTGACGTCTCTAAACAATTTAAAAAGCTGCATCCAAACAGGCCAATTTATCAGACAATATCCTTTGAAGCCTATTTACATTCAAACTGACTGTTCAAGGCAATTACCGTCTCCAAAACATGATTTGGAACACTAAAACGGTATTGGAGTCAATATTCTTTAAAGCAGAATGACTGTCAGAAAGGATGTAAAGAGAGCTACTTTCAAAATTGCAGCAAGTTCCACTTGAAAGACAGTAGCGTACCTACCAAGAGAATAGATAATTTAAGCTTAGGATTTTGTATGTGTAAGTGGTGCTGACCAGCTAGACTAGATGACGATTTCAAAACACATTTGTACAGCAATTTTCAAAAATCAAAAATTTTCTAGACGCAAAATTCTTTGCTTGCATTACATAATACTCCTCCTTATTGTACACCATGCCACTGGTTTACTCTCAGTTATATGTTTTAAATTATTTCTAAGGGTGCTACTCTAACGAAAGACGAAACAGTCGGCTAAAGAGAAAATATAACATAAAATAAAAATAATCAATACACCACCTACACTCCATTTTCTAGCCGAGCGTACGCACACACATACAACTATAAGTTCATTGATATTCGAATTTTATTATTATTTTTATCCTTCTCGCTCTCGCTCCACACTCGACAGTCGCAAATAAAATAAATATTGCACGCGATCATCGTTCTCAGTAGTGTATATATTTATTAATGAAAAAAAGGAAAACAATAATTTCATTAATTATCACAAAAAATGAACACGTAATTACTCTAGTAAACAATAATCGATGCATGTATGTGTTAAGAGAGTTGAGAGCGAAACAACAATAAACATATTGAATTGCACGTGCATGGAATGTACGATACGAAGAAAACAAATTTTTGAGAAATAGATAGAGAGATGTAAGTAAACAATAAGTAAACATGCAACGGCGCAGCGGTTTATTTTTATATACTCCAAATGTACACTAGTATGAGTGAGATTTTATAATATTTTATATTTTATTTATTTATTATGCTTTGGTTTTTTGTTTCTGGCTGTAATAATTTTATTTTTATATTGAAAAATTCCGATTCAACGAAAAATACTTCAGTTTCATTCGGTCATCGGAAGAGCTAAGTTCTTTAATTAAAGGCAAAAATATTATTATCAAGTTAGTTTACAGTAAACAGTCATCAAACGAAATTTTTCGCAGAACAAATAATAAGATTTTTCATTAATTTAACTTCAGTGTGTTGTATCACATAAATAATTGTTATTGTGTAATTATTTTGCAATCATTAAAGACTAAAAAATAGTTTTCTTGTGTGTGTATAACTAAGAAAATATAAAATAAATAAAAAACTCAAGTATTTTGTTTTTTTTAAATAAAAAAAAAGGACTATCATAAGTTTTGTTGTTGTAATATAATATAATACGTCATCAATACAAGGCTGTACACTAGTTTTGGTCCAGTTCAAGGACGTTATCTAACGGTATATAAGAAATGTTTAATTTATTTATAGATATTTAATTTCTACGACAGACACAGAAGAAAATTTTAAAATGGTGGAAAATTGTGGCATACAGGGATGTAGTACGTCGACGAGAAAACCCGATCTTTCTGTGTATAGCATTGATTTTTCTCAAGGACGTCAGTGATATTTAATGCGAAATAAAATATAAAATTGCTGCGCAATTATGATAGTTTTGTGTTGTAACAATTGTGCAATTTTTTTTCTATATTCCCGGCTCTGGAATTATTGCGTTTTGAGTTAAATTTTTTAGTTTTGTGTGTTATGTATTTGAGTCGAATATTCGAGAATAGTGAGATAGTTGCTTTTAGCACTCATTAAATAGTTCATCGAAGTGTGGTAGTACGTATGAGCTCGCTAGGTTTTAAATCATGCTACACAAATTTTTGTTGTGAAAATTAGATATTTTGTTCAAAGAAAATGTTGCCACGTGATATTTTATTCGGAATTCAATTGTAGTGGAAAAATATAGTTGACATTTTATCTTTATCATACAATACCGATAAAGGGTAATTCGGTGAAAAATGTACTGATACGGTTTAAACATATAAAATTAAATTTTCAGAATTTATATAATTTACAATCTGCCTGCATATAGACGTATAAAATCGCTACAACACTCATTAATGCACTATGCTTATCTTAAGTAGTATAACGAAGACAAAACACAGTGGTTGATCGCGATAAGTTAACGTTAATGTAGCTACATACATACATATATTGGGTTCTGAGTTTTTCCCGAGCATACTTTACTAGTATTCTCAATGGAATATATAGTCCTCAAATCGACAATAGTAATCAATTAACTTACAATTATTCGAAGATTATTCAAATATGCCCAGTCGTATTCTAAAATGTTCTATGATTTCGTTTTGATGTTCGTGTCTAACTGGCAAGAGTATGTCTACTTGTCTGGATCATTGCGGAACCCAACATAATTTTTAATAGATAAAGTGGGGTCATACTCTGTTTGTGCTTTTGTCTACTATCTGTTTTGAGAACGTAGCACTCTCAACTCTTTCGTTTAACGTCCTACTTTACGCCGAAGCCAGATCGAGTACGTAGGTCAGACTTACGTGGACCATCTGCACTATTTCATTGCTCATTCCGGAGATCTATCATGAAATAAATCCGAGCCGGGTTTTTCTATTAAGGGGTAATTTCGTGCTGTTACACAACTAAAAAACAAAATCGAATCGGATTTTCCCAAACGCTCAAGACAAAATATGTAGACTGTTAGCTTTAGTTGACGTATGTTCTTTTCGATTGATCGTATTTTGACCTTTCATAACATTTAGCAAAAAGTTATAGCAATTTTAAGTGTACATTCTTCGATTAGATCGAATTTTTCCGTTAACGGTTGGAATATTTCATAATAGACTCCCAGGGTTTAGTACACGCACGAAAGGTGGGTCAGCTCATGAGTTGTGCACTTTAACAGGAAGTCTAGGAGTAATTCTTCACATAATCTATCGTTATCGAATGATAAAAACAGCCGCTATCAGGATTCGAACCAGGTATATTACGCTCTGATTGATGGTCATAGCTATTGAATGCAATACTAATTGTTGCAAAATGGAAAAGATTATATTATCGATACTCTAACGACATTGGTTAAAGATGATAATACCTTGGAAAGATCAAATATTTAACTCGAATTATTAATAAATAAATAATCTATGGCATAGAGGCCGTAAACGGCCCTTACCGCGTCTCAACTGAGACCTTACGAACCATTGTAACGAGTGGTGAACATTGTAGGTGGTCAGCCCAACGAATGTTTTTACACACAATCGCATTTTATGTCATCCGGTGGCATGTTAATTTTTGGTCAGCGGCGAGAATCGAACTCGAGACCGCGGCGTGATGAGAAACTCTCTTAACCATTAAGCTACGACCGGCGACTGATGATTAATAGAATGTCGAATTTTTAATAGAATATCGAAATGATTAATGTTAATCCTTTATATGAATGGCCATCAATATTCTTGGTCTTGTTTGTTTGATGGTTTGGTTTTTGACTATCTGTTTGGTCAATGCTTGGAAGCATATGGCAATACATTCATTGATTATATTCTAATTTTTACTATAATAAAATACTTTTTGATCATGCAAATTATTTTGGCTATTAAGACATAAAAATAATTTTAATCATTGAAATTATTGTACTTAAAATTTAATTAAATTTTTAGTAGTAAGTAAGTGATCAAAAGAATTAGTTACACTTTGGGTAAATTTTAGAATGACATTATTCCAAAACTTTTAAGCGTGTTGGTGACATTCTTAAAATACAAATTCCCGAGGGTACAAATACAAATTCTCGAGGATACAAAACTACAAAATCCTAAAAAATGATAAAAATCGAGATTTTGTTAAAAAAAACTAGCGATATTCAAAAAACTATAGTTTAAATGAATAGTTCCTATAATGATCATAATTTTGTCATCAAAAATTCATTATATTTTAATGAAGCCACTATTTTTTCAAGAAAATATAATTATTGATTATTTGTAATGACTAGTAATTTTTATTTATAGTTTTTACAATGACTGAAAATTATTTTCAATGATCATGTAAAAATGGTATGATCCTATCAAAATTCAAAACGGTGACATTATTCTATACATTTTTCTTTAAGAATAGTTTTAGCTGGCTCTAGCCGGTTTATTTTTAAAAACAATTAAAAAAGAGTTCCACTCATAAGCTTGATTAACAAAAGCCTGGTTTTTTAAAATCCTGGTTTGCAATAGTGTGGTTTTCAAAATGCTGGTTTTGCAAAAAAGCCCGGTTCTTGGAAGGCCTGATTTTCTAAACTTAGTATTTTCTATGTTCATATACATGGATTTCACCCATTCGGGCGACCCGAATTAACAATAATAAAGAGGTTTACAAAAACCAGACTTATAAAACCAGACTATTGTAACAAATCTTTTGAAACCAGGCTTATGAAACCAGGTTTTTGGTAAACCGGGTACCTACTATATCCGTCAAAAGCTAGTTTAAAGTCATGTTACGAACTGTTACGATTTTAAATTTATCTATCTTGTAAAAACACTTCATCGGACTTTTAAAAGTTAATATCTTGTTATTATCTAAATTTATTATTAAAATAAATTTCAGAATTATAGCATGTTAATACTAAAATAAAATATATAAGATATTTTATAATAAAGCATCTTCTGTTCAGTTGTGGTGTCCTTATAATTTAAAATCATAAAATAAAACATACATTTCATTAGACTTTCTCCATGTCAATAAACTGTACTGTGTACATGTTTATATTAGTTTTGGTTATCTTTTTTTTTAATATAAAAATTCTTTATCTTATATAGTACGTCTCATATGTGGCTCTTCGCCTGATTTTATTTGACTTAAATATTATTTTTTTGGTATGGGTTATTGGGTTAGTTGAATTAAAATTTCTGTTTTGTTTTTACGAGTATGGATGTAAAGCATAATCAACTGGTGTTTAATACGATTTTATTATTTTGTACTATGATCATGATTAAGCATATCACTAGTATATTATAGACAAGTAGATAATAATTGAATGATTCAACTTTTGGTTAACGATGAGAAACATAATCAAACTAGATGTGGATGGTGTGAAGTTGAATGTTAGAGATAAGTTCTTTTGGTAGACAATCACAAAGCTCTGGCAGGATTGGGAGATCTAAAAAAAGTTAATTACATGCGCCAGACATTTTAATAAATAATCTTTTAAGTTTCTATTATAAGCTCTATTAATTATTTTATGTCGATTACTGTCGGTTGGCTTAACAAAAATTATAAATTCATTTATTTGAATAATTTTATGATAATTTAAAACGAAAAGGGAGTTTTTGTAAACTTTATTCTTTTTTGTTTTTATAAATATTTCAAGCGGCATCTAATTCTAATAAATATTAATTTTTGTTATTATAATTAAGAAAGAAGGCAGTTTTGGCTCAAACCGGCTATATAAATAAGAACAAATCTGGTGTAGAATCTGTTACCATTATTTGAAATGATTGTTCATAATTAAGTCGTTATCGTAACCAGATATTTTAAAAACTGGAGATTTAATTTAGACTAGAAATGAGTTATGTTGATTCCTTCACATTTCTTCCATATAGAACAATGCATCAATTAAATTATCCTCGGCCCACAAACAACGTTTACCTACCAAGCTCGTAAAATTGAAACTTATATGGGTTAACGTAGAACGTTCCACGAATATGACTGGATGAAAAATTCTTAAAGATTATAGTCAGTTATGTCATTTATTCAACATGCAATATAATAGATATCGCCTTGTACTTTAATTTCTTACTGATTCGTTGGTTATGCATTATCTTTGAGTAAGTGTGTATTCCGTTCAATATTGCATAAACAATAACATACATCTATAATTCAAGTTAAATGAAATCTAATTGAATAACTTAATTGAATATATGATTGTTTTGTATATTCAACTACCATATTTGTCGTCTTAATTTATTATAATAAAATTTTTACTAACAATAAATACTTTGACTAAAATAAATTGATATAATGACGCAGAAGAATTAATGTTTTGCATCAGTTTCGTTATTCTTTTAAATTAAACGAGAAAAGTTTTTATAATGTAACATTTAACGGCTGTTATTAAACTTAAAAATTTTCTTTAACATATAATTCGTTTATACATACGAATCGTTTTATTGGTTGCCAATTGTGATCACCTCTTCAAGAAATAATACGGTTCACTTTTCTTGCAAAATTGCGATTGTTTCGTTGCTTGTGTGGCACGTAGCGCGGTCTTGCTTAAATTAAACTTCGTCCACATCAATATCTTCCAATTCCGGCCATCATTAATCATAGTCCGGTAGAGCAATTCATTCATCGTAATAGTTGCACCAGCTTCATTTGCGAAAAAATAAGGTCCAAACTCATTGGCAGCTTAAAAACCGAACCAAACAGTGGCACGTTGAGGATGGAGAGGCTTTTCAACAATCATTCATGGATATTCTGAGCTCCAAGTGCGATCATTCTGCTTATTAACGTATAGCCTCCGAAGCGAAAATAGGCTTCATTACTGAAGATGATTCTTGGATAAAAATCCAGATCATTTTGATGCATTTGAAGTACCCAATCAGGGAAGATTACGATTCTTCAACATTACGGGATAGAGCAGCAATATTTTCATTTATTATATATATATATATATATATATATATATATATATATATATATATATATATATATATTATAAATATATATATATATATATATATATATATATATATATATATATATATTTATATATATATATATATATATATATATATATATATATATATATATATATAATATATATATATATATATATATATATATATATATATATATATATATATATATATATATATATATATATATATATAATTACAATTCCATTTGATTGGGTGAAATGTTAACTATTTGCAATATAGTATGAAATTTACTAGTTGGAACTTCAAATATA
Organism: Tipula lateralis; assembly: GCA_963932295.1. Taxonomy (NCBI): domain Eukaryota; kingdom Metazoa; phylum Arthropoda; class Insecta; order Diptera; family Tipulidae; genus Tipula; species Tipula lateralis. The sequence continues at coordinate 87,453,245 of OZ010738.1, read as the reverse complement.
TAAATAGTACAATAGAATTAAATCAGTCGCGGTAAACCCAAAACTATTTTATCAGTATAAATCTATTTAAAACTCAATTACTAATAATTCACAAACATTAAAACTGCCCATATATTATAATTATATTATATATCATCCTCATAGTCTATACTACGACTCTAAATATCCAAATGACTTTGAGCTTTTGATTAGTTTGCGATGTGCCCTTGATCTGTCCTTTATGTAACAAAAAAAAAAAAATAACGATAAAAAACCGCGTAAACATCAAATCAAAAGTAATAAAAAAAATTATTTTTTATTGCATCTAAATTCTAATCAAAACAACTAACCAAATTATACTTCTTGTTATGTGATATCCAAAAAGCACGAATAGCTGCTACGAGTTGAAAAATAAAATACAAAATTATCATTATTATTTGAAGCTCGATTAAAGTTTTAATAGAATTTTAATTGTTTTTGTTTTGACAGGCATGTAATTCAATTTGCCAACGACCGTTCTGATTATTGTCTGGTTAGCTATTTGATATGTAAATTAATTAAAGTTTAATTTGCGTATTATATTGAAGAAATATTGGATTATATGGAACAACATGGATTTTTTCTTTCATTCGTCGAGTAGGAGTAGTAGGAGTAGATTGCTAGGATATCAGTTTTATTCTGTTTTTATGTTTGTGATAGATTAGATACACAATCCGGGCAAAATGTGAAAAAATAAGTAATGGCTTAATTTTAAGAATTTAATATTTTTCGTTTAACTTCTGGTATAAACATATTGTGTATTATTATATGTACTTATGTATAGCTTTTCTCGGATTTCATAAATACGAACTAATTATTGTTATAACGTTTTTTGTACTAGCTTGTGTTGTATTTACTTTGAAGATGTTAACTTGATTTATAGTACAAATGTATAATATTACGTATGTGGTTGATGTTCAGGGTCGTTAATAGAAATAGTTAACTATAAAAAATGTAAGATAGCTACATTTTCTATTTTAATAATTAATAAAAGTGTGGTGCTATTCAATAAATCAAACACTATAAATTTTATCAGGTCCATCTGAACAAACAAATATTATGAAACTGAAAATTATCGAATAATTTATTTTAAACGTGTTGGATGCGAATGAATATATAATATATTAAGTGTTATATAATTATATCTAACTTATCATTAGATTAACACCACAGCGTACTATAAATAAAATATAATTTTTCGCAGTTATTCATCATATGCTCACATGATTTTTGAACTTTGAGTTATTCTTTGAGCGCATGCTAAAGTAGTAAATTAATTAAAAATCTTCGTAAAACATGTGAAACATGACAAAATCGTCTCACAAGAAAAAAAAATATATAAAGCTTTTCAATATTATAAACCGTGTTAACGATTTCAATTATCACCATGAATATAATTTTTATAAATAGAATTTTTAAAACACACATAAATTTTATAAGTTAAAAGAGTTTTTGTTTTAATACGTGGTTTTGCGCATATGAATGTAACTTATTAATTTATATATGCGAAATAGATTTTGCAGCACATAGACATACACCAAGATTTATCTAATTGAAATAATATTTTCGGTGGTATGTACATAAATGATTCAGTTTTTAGTTATGCCGTGCTAATAAAGAAATTTTCCATTGGGTTCACTATGTATATTATGTATTTAGCTACTAAACTACTTGCTATATAATGCTCTCGGATCCTATGGTATCGTTGCACGTTTTCGGAAAATTATTTTGTCACTCTATGAAAAGAAGATGAATTGCAATCTATGAAAAGAAGATGTATTGCAGTCTGTGAAAAGAAGATGATAGCCAGACTAATATAAAAGCAACTTCTGTTTCATCGAAACTTGTTTTGGAGACGGTAATTGTTTTGAATCATCTAGGCATATCGACGCAGTCACATAGATATCAAAGGAAACATAGGTGCAGCTTCCAATTTTGTGTTACCAGAGTCCGCTCTAAGAGTGATGTTATTATCTCTCGAGAGAGATATGGACTATCACATTGGTGGTCTGTATCAGAAAATATTGGCAAACCTCATCTCTTGTCGCCTATCCTGGGGAACTTTCGTGTCGCCCGAATTAAAAAAAATGTCTTTCGAAACCAATATTTTAAAAATCGAGATTAATAAAAATATTATCTACTAGAAAATTTAAAACAAAGCTGTTTTCTAGATATTTATTGTGGATTAATGGGATTGGTTATGAAACCTTGACAGACAAAATCTAGATCTCGAAATCTTGAATCAATGAAAGATCGAGATTCAAAACATCGAAATTTCAAAATATCAAATTTAAAACCTCGAAAATTTTATCTCGGATCACGATTTTATCTCGGCAACTCTCACGGGCACGTGAAATTTGAACTTCGGGTGACGTAAGTCGGGATCAGCAAACATGACGCACGTAGGAGCGGATTATACAGAATCTATTAATGACACTTTCGATATTTCGTTTTTCGAGGTTTTAAATAGAACAAAAATTCAAACCGGGATTTTCTGAAAACTGGGATTTTGAAAACCAGGCTTTTGAAAATCAAGATTTTGAAAACCGGGCCTTAGAGTACCGGAATTTTAAAAACTGGGATTTTGAATTCCGGGATTTATTAAAAAACTGGGATTTTGACTAACCGGTATTTTGAAAACGGGTATTTCGTTATACACCTCACGTGACATTGTTTCGTTAATAGTTATATGTTCCGAATAAAAATTCGGAACAACACTAACTCCCAACAGTTCGAGGGAGGAGAAGAAACTGTTGAGCACTTGTGCTCCTGTCTTTCCTAATCTCTCCATAGACTGCACTGCGTTCGATCACGATTCCTATTTGAAGATCAACTGACCACCTTGAGGATATCGAATAGTTGCAGGCTTCATACGAAGAGCAAACAAATTTCAGGGCTCAGGGCGTACGTTTGGGAGGGAATGTCCCTATGGGCAATTAAGCTTGAATGATGGGAAATAAATACTTAGGCCATCGTATCGATGCCAATACTCATTAAACGTCTAAAAATTGCATCTTTCAAACTCGTTTTGTGTAATGAGTTTGTAAAGATAAATATTTGGGTTGCGTAAATGAATAGGACAGTGGAGCTATAGCGGTATGAATAATAATTTACGGCTTGATTAATAATTTATACGGAGGTGCATGTTAATTTTTAATCAACGGCGAGAATCGAACTCGAGACCGCGTCGTGATAAGAAACTCTCTTAACCATTAAGCTACAACCGGCGAACTAACGAATAACTTATAAAATTGGAACTTTTAAAATAACTTATAAAATTACAACTCTGAAGAAAATAAATCCACTTTATTATATTCTTGTAGTTTAATTTTATTATTTATCTTTCAAAACAATACCATCTTTTTATTAAAAATCTTAAACAAATAAAATATATCTGGTGTTGATATTGTATTCGATTATTTGCGACTTATGTGCAAATGTATTTATAGAATTTAAAAAATATTTGTAGTATGCTCGATATATTTATAAAATATTAACTGGAAATTAATATTTAAACAATTCATACTTAAACAGAAAATAAGATATTCAATAATAAAAACAAAATATGGCGCAATGGAATTTTTAACATTTTCAATTACATCAATCATTTTGCATCAATAAAAGGTCCACGGCGATTTGGCATTGTTTAATAAAATTACACCATGAATTTCAGCCTTCGAATTTTGCTTGCAGCGATTTTTCTGTTTCTTATATTTCTACTTAAATGTTTTTGTCCAAATCCGAAATTGTTAAGATCCGAACCATTAAAAATATCTAGCAAACGTTTGTAGTTTGTGCTGATGTGTTATTATGTTGCAGTATTAAATTGCTTCCAATACGATTATCACCACAAACAGTGGCGTGGTCATTCAAAACGATATAGCTACTCAAATGAATGAACATTATCGGATAGCAGAGCCCACACTATTTTCAATCGTTATATCTATTATCACGTGAGCGCAGCAACTCGTGTCGACCCATAAAATTTTCCTTCAATAGTCTAAAGATTTATTCAAAAGCTTTAGAGCGCCGTCCATTCCTTTTTTCTCTTCCGTTTTATAATTCTTAGCTTATAGTAAATGTACTGGTTGGTAAATTTAGTAGTTCACCTAAATCCCGAACAAGTATTCCTAGATGCATATTGCTCCGATATATTTAAGTAATATCTGTGAAATATTATCAAATCACATATTATTAATAATTATTGTGGGACAGTACAGTATGTTGTTCTCAGCTAATAATTCATGAATACGAATCGATGTATTATATTTCGCATGTAAAACACAATTCATTATGTATGACGTGGTACATATTATAATCGAGTATATGAAAATATTTATTCAATTTAATATCACCATATGTCTTGTAGTGGGTGATTTCACATCACGCGCCAAGCCGCCAAACCACATAATCCAAAAGTGCTGAAATGATTTGAATTAGATTTGCTATTACTGCTCTTTTTTTAATGAGATAATAGTTTGAATAATTTTATTTACATTAAGTATATAGACATATATATGATATATATTTGCAATTGGACACATTTTTATCACGTTTTCATTATCGTTTGGTGTAACTACGAGTTTGTACTAACACAAACGGTAAGTACATACATTGAAAATGTGTTTTGTATGTAAAATTTTGTTTTTGTAGCGATAAGCGAATACAAACTTTACTTGTGAGATTTTTCATGGAACAGCTATTGAACACAACCGAGGTACATGTATGTAGTCAAGTTGTTTATAATCATGGATCATATGCAGCAAAACTAAACGTGTAGAAAATTGGCTTTGCAGACTAACACATTTCGTACATTTTATTTACAGAAATAAACTTTTTCAAATCCTTATATAGAATTTTATCACATGCAACCTACGCCAACATAAATCTTAATCGACCGTTTTTAATTTTATTTCTTCTTTCCTAGTGTTTCGATACAAAAATAAACAATCTTATTACGGAAAATAAATAAACAGAGAAAATTACAATGTATTCTTTAACGAAAGACGAAAATTCTAAAATTAGATGCGTTTTAAAAATATTATAAATCCAATTATAAATTGGATTTTCCTACAAACATTGAAAATTGAGAAGTTATGGGCTTGGTTTGTTGAATCTTTTCTTATATACAAATATGGTTAGTCTCGATATGATGATCTTACGAGTAAATAAAAAACATAGGTGTTGGATTTTAATACAAATACATGTCAAATTTGATCGATTGTTTTTAGATTTTAGTCATTAATGTATTGCCTCAAATTTGTCTAGAACTATTTGATATTAATAGAATTGACATTGTTTGTGTTTTTGCGGTTGTTTATTTATAAAACTGTTTTATTCACAATACTAGATATTTATAGTATTTTAAGTAAGTTATCTCGATCTAGTTTATTTATTTGGAAATTTCGTTTAGTGTTGGTTCACTTAGATGTTAGGTATTGTGAAAGCTTAACTATACCATGCTTGGGTTAGTTGAACATGATGACTTAATAATTTATATAGATATATCAACATTTTGGTAAGCTACACTGCGATCGAACGAGTAATATTAATTTTGTTCTTAAATTAATTGAACTTCCCAAGTACGTAGTTTTCTTACTACCTATGGCTTTTATACTTGAATCGTTCCTACCTAGAAAACTAACCAGATGTAATCAAATCTTAAAAGTTAGAATAAGTTCATTTAATAAGACGTTACTTCTTAATAGTAATCTCTGAATTACCTAGTTAGATCCCGAGGATTCATTTTTTTAGTAAAATATATCTTGGCCTATTTAATAGTTCGTTGGCTAATTCGTTGGGGATGGCAAACTAGTTTAAACTGGTATTTTTGGCTGTACTGATAAATTGTGTCAGTTACAGTTTCGATGAGTAAATCTCGACGTAGGTTTGCACTTCGTATATACAAGAGTGCGTTTACCATTGTTTGAAGTATTCGTGACTGCATTCTTTCCAGTATTTTTATGTTAGAAGCACACGTAAAGCCACACAGCTGAATACCATATATGTCCAGATGGGATTAAGTATCATTTTGTACATCAAGAGCTTACAGTCGAGGCACAGATAAGGATATTCTTATCTGTGGTCTAGGTTTAACTTTGAGTGTTTCCAATTAACGAATTTAGTTTAACCCATTTTAATTTGATTTGCTGACGTTTAGCTTCTATGTGTTTTTTCCACGAGAATCTTCTATTTTAATGTAGTTCAAGATATTTAACACTTTCTTGTTGTGGAGAGTGATTTTATTTAGTCTGACAAGGCGGACAGCTGAGTTTACAGAGTGTGAATGTAATTTCCACAGATTTTTGTTCATTGGCCTTAATTCTCCATTTTGTTAGCCATTTTTCGATTTCGTTTAAATGTTCTTGTAGAATTCTTGTTGCTATCGCGAAATTTTGGTGCGCAGCTGGGATTGCAGTATAATCCGCGAATGTAGAGACTTTCACGCAAATTGATCTTGGTAGGTCGGCTTTATAGATCAAGTGCAACACTGGGCCCAGTACAATGTCTGAGGTACTCCTGCATGAATATCAAATAAATCTGAGGATCCGGTATTATATTTCACCAAATATTTTCGATTGACCATATAATTTTCAATAATTTTACAGAAACTTGTCGGCAATTGTGCTCTAATTTTATGAAGTCCTTTGTGCCATACCTTATCGAAAGCTTGGGCTATATCTAAAAACGCACTTTTTTGTTCAGAGGAGTTTCTGATTTCAGATACGACTTTGAGAGAGTGGTCAAAAAACTAATTGGGCTGTGCCAGATTTCGGACTCATTATAATCATTAAAATTTTCCAGATTACTGGATAGAGCTGTTCTCATTATAACGTTGAATATATAAGTTATTAATTTGATACATTTGTCCGGTAGATTTCACAACATTTATCAGATCAAGTCCGCGTGCCTTTTTTATATCGATGTTGTCCTTGATCGTTTGTTTGACATTACACCACTTGTATTTGATTGGCTTACTTTCAGACGTATCTACAAAATTCATTAAAATTTCTTGATTTCCAACTTGCTCCTTAGGTTTAAACACTTCACTAAGGTGTTTAGCAAATATATTTGCTTTTTCTACATCACTTCTTACCCAGCTTCGGCCAGAGAGCATGAGAGTGTTGGTCATTTCAGCTTATGGGTGGCTTTCCATAATGAGAAATCCGATGCTTCAGTAGCTTTAAGTCCCTTGAGGTAATGTTAAAGCTCTTCGTCACCTTCTTTTAACAAAGCGATTTTCAGGATTTTAATCGTTTTATTTAAGCTTGATTTAAAAGTATCTGACCTGTGAGGTGCCACATATAGCGTTTTGTCATAGGTATGCTCTTTGTTTTAAAAGTCTTGTACGTTGGGTAGCCAGTAGATATGTGATCCATCTTTTCATTCTGTATACATTCCCACAGTTATTGTCCTTTCGTTAAGTACGTATTTACGAGAAAATAGCACAATATTAATATTCCTCATACCTAATATTTTCATTTAATAAGAAATGTTGCACATGAGCCATGTTTTCTAAATTAAATGCCAATGTATGATGTATAAATTAATCCAGTTCATATTCCAAACCATCTGAAATCATCACATACAATAATATATATACTGATTACATTTTGATTTCAACTTGGTGTATGACGTTGTACAAAATTGTCTGAAATCTACAAGGATAAATTTAATGATCGGTACCATTATACAAACAAATTATGTTGCTTGTTGATGTCTGTTATTGACTTTCGTTAACAGCGTTAGTTCAGCTGGATGTTCGGTATTGTGAAAGCTTATGGTAGTTAAGGATTAGTAGAACATGATGACTTAATACCAAATAACTTATAATACTATAAAAGAAATCGTGTCAATTTTCATAGTAAATGCCAACGACAGCATGATTTCGTTAAATATAAGTTTTGGAGAAGATTTCTAGATGGCACACCAATACTTTTTAACGAGAACAATAGATGGCATGCAAAGTAATTTTTTAATGAAATAACATAATTAAAAAAAAACTAATTTTGTTTTATGTTTTTATTATTATTTATAATTATTTATAAATTTATAATTATTTATAAGCCCATTTACTTCAAAAATTTCCAATTTCGATTATAAAATAAATTTTTTTTCTCAATTTTAAATTTTGGTTTCGTTAATAATTCGTTGAATATAAAAAATGCAGTTAAAAAATGTAAATATTTCGTTCAACTACTACTAGTGCCATCTTTTAATCTTCTCCGGAATTATATCATGTTGGCACATAATATCGACGCGATTTCCTTTATAGTTATTATAAGTTATTTGCTTAATACAGGTAAACCTCGCTTAACGAAAGGGTTCGGTTCGGTTCCTGGAAATGCTTCGTTAAACGTAGATTCGTTAATCCAGGTATCAAATTATATGGTATTATGTGAGAAATTATTAGTTTGGTTCCTGTTGTGCAAATCAATAAAAATGTTTGCAGTACAATTGAATTTTGTAAAAAAAAATATCTTTTGTAAGTGGTCTTGCTTTATTCTCGATCTCGTCAAACATTTCGTTTATAACACATATCCTTTTGAATTGAGTGAATCACAATACCTAGGGTTTTTAATTTATCATTATTTTTGATAATTTAGAACGTGATTTTTCCACATTACTTGAACATCGCAATATAAATTTCTGCGGGCTGTTCATTGAATAATTATCGAATGCCCTCTTCGTCTATTACATATATATTACAGGTAGTGCGATTACTACCTCGAGCTATAATTTACTTTCTGCATTCATTATGTTATTTCTGATTTGGTTCCACATAGCTCCAATGTTATTTATTGCAGGCTTCATACTGTATTATTTTCATATTTTTTTAGTGGTAACTCTTCATTTTCATATCTCATAAAAAACAATAGCATTATTTTTTTTATTCGTTATTCAGAGATAATCGTTAAGTGAGGTTTTGTATCAAAAATTGATATTCGTAGATCCGAGATTTGGTAAAGCGAGGGTTCGTTAAAAGAGGTTTACCTGTAATTTATATGGATATATAAAGAAAATCAATATAAATCGAGCGCGAGCGATGTAGGTTTTATATTGGTTTTGTTCTTAACTTAATTGAACTTTCGAAGTGTGTTTATAAGATAGATATGCTTTGGTAAGAAACATGAGTCATGTTTTCTTAATTAAATGCCTAAGTATCATGTATAAATTAATCTAATTCAAATTCCAAACCAACTGAAAACGTCACATACATAATATACTGATTACATTTTGATTTCAACTTGGTTTGATTTGAATGACAAATCTACAAGGATAAATTTAGCAACCGGTACTATTATACAAACAAATTACGTTGCTTGTTGATGTCTGTAATTGAATCAAATTACGTACGTTTAATTTCATCATTTAATCACATCTGTTGCTCTATTTTTTTATTTATAAAAATATATTTTTGTTTTTTTTTTTAAATCAAATTTACATAAAAATAATAACATTAACCGACGATTCAAAGTTCAATATCCTTATCCGCAGACGACAAAAATAAAAGTAAAAACATTATCAGTCAGTTGCCTACTCGTATATGTGTGCTATAGTTAAGCTTTCTTGATGTTGTCTAAAGTATTGACCTTAGCATGGTTTCAAGTTTTAATTTTACTCGCACGATGTAAATTTATTGATTAATTTTTTTTGTGAATACGATTAAACTTTATTAATAGAAACCGTGAATTTTTTCGTCTCTTAAATTCACGTGCAAATAGTTTTATATGCCAAACATTACAACAAAAACGAAAAACAGCGGAAATAGTAATTTATTTTGCGTGTCTTTATCGATATACGTCTCTTGTGGTCATCTAACATTTATAATAATACACAAATTGTACACGAATGTTTTTATTATTTATTTAATGGGTTTTTTATGAATGAAAATGTTTCTATTCTCGCATGCAATACAAAACTTAATCAAAATAATTGTGCTTTCAAAGTAAGTTGATTTATTATTGACACACCTCCTAGTTTGAACTATACAAACTCAAGGATCAATTTGGCTCAATCTGGGTACATTGTTACGTAATTATTGTACTATAAATATTCACGATCAAGGTTTAGTTTATTCGATTTAATTGAACGAGACAATATAATTAGTTATGCTGAGTTGCAGACAAATAAACAATTTACAAAAATTTACAACTTATTGTTGCCAAATAAAATTAAATTTACCTCATTTTGCTTATTTAAATTAAATGCAAATTTTAATTCAACTTAATGCATTTGGATAAGGGGTTGATAACATATTTCTTGTCACATATATACTTTATGTGTATGTACTTAGTTTTGATTGACCCAGAATTTCGCGTTGCAAAAACTATTAATAAGTGTTTTTCAATATGGTCGCACAATTTTCAATTTTTGGAATGAGGAAGCAATATGTGTACTAATTAATAGGTAGCAATTCTATGTACGTCTTCGTATGTTGTGACGTTTGGTTTATTTATACATTTCACTTCAATCATTTAAATAAATAAAATAAATGTTGTGCTATTTTATATTCATGTAAGTAAGCACAAAAATCGCGAACATGTGTTATTTTTAAAATCGCGTATTAGTGAAATTGTATCGCTGTCGTAAAAAAAAATGATTTACAATAATGGAGAATTTAACTCTAAAAATAATATTGAATTAAAATCGTTTATGAAAGTTGAATGTAATTTTGAAAATTTAGATGCGTTGGAAAATTAATGATTCTAATATGCCAACGTACATTTCCGACTACGTTTTATGATGTAATGGTGGAGTTATTTCGGATCCAATAAAATAATTTTATGACTATTTCGATCGTAAACTTGTTTACGTATTTTGGGATATTTTATATTGTGGTTTGTTTTGGAAAATATTTGTTATTATGTATGCAACCTACCTTAATCGATAGCCGGTTGCAGCGATGATAGGCAATTATAGTGCGGGGATGGGTATTATTTAAGTTAGTGTGTTGCTTTAGTAGCATCGAAAGAAAAATTACTATAAACAGAATATTGGGTTTTGTGAATAACCACAAACCGAATTTATTACGTTGAAATCCAAATGAAAGTGCGGTGCGGTTGATTTATTTTAGTATTGCAAAGGGTTTTTCAATAAGCGGTTTCATTTTGATGTTTAAAAAAACGAGTATTTTTAGGAAAATCAATGAATATTTATTTTGTTGTAAAGACGAAGGTATGCCATTAACATTTGAAAACAATATCGGCCAAATAGCCGCCACGATTACGCTTGCAGCACCATATCCTTTTCATGAAATTTTCCATGACCAATTCGCATATTTGCGGGTGTATGTCCTCAAAAACTTCACGAATTCCGATCTATTTTGGAGCATTGGCATATACCTAATCTTTCACGTGGCTCGAAAGAAAAAACGGTTACACACACGGTTTCCAACAGCTCACGATCACTAAAACGTGCTATAGTTTGCAGAATTTTCACCATTTTTGTAGTAAATTTTAACAATTTTAATGCTATGTTGAAGCGTGTGTATCGTCCCATTTTTAGTAATGGTGTTGTTTTTCTTGTCAAATGTCAAAATATGACAGCTGCCAAAATAGCAGGCTATTCAAAATGAAACCTCTTATTGAAAACTCTTTATTTTACTTAAAAGATTGTTTTTTCAAAAATACAAATGATTGCTGATCAATATAAATTTAAAAATATGTCATTTGCATGTCAAATATTAAAACTGTACAGATATTTACAAATATTCAGTTTCTGACAGTTGTTGCATAACAAATCAATATTTTTGTGTGAAGTGACGCGACTAAACGAAACGTGGGTTATATTCCAATTTCTGCTGAAGAATTCATCTTCAAAGAAAACGGAATATGTAGATTAGTAAATTATGATTTCAAAAAGTCATCTTAAATTTCCAGATTTCGGTTTCGAAAATTGTATGAAATAGTCTGAAATTTAAGAATTGAAAGTACACTTATACGTATGAAAATCAACTGATTCAAAGGCATCTGGAATATCTGTTATCAATGTTGTCATTCGGAACAGCTAAAGTGTGCAGTCAATGGATCCAGTTGATACTCCGACCGCAGAAACTTAGGTGCTTCTCAACAAAACCCATTTCGATGATTCATGAAACTGGAAATTTTATTAAGTATTTTATTACATTTAAATAAGTTTTATTTATATCGTACTGTTTATAAATTGTTAAATCGAGATTTATATTTTATATAATTTTAATGTTATTATTTTTATTTATAATTGTTATCAAACGTAATTGTATTATATATTATACGACTAGTTTATATTATAGTATTGTGGGTTGATATATTTTCTTATAAATAATATTGTTGGATTTGTTACAACCTCTGTTAAGTTTCCAACAAAATGTTATGTTACCAACTTAATAGAGGTACGTTACATTTGATCGGGTCCAATGCAAATGCAAAACTATTTCAACCATGCTCAATAAGTTATAATTCGTTTTTTATATTATAATTTTAGGTAAATTAATTAAGTAAATATTGAAAATTAACTCATGAATTGACTCATAGTTCTTTTATTAATCAGTTCAGTATTGTTTGTTTTTAGGTTAAATGTGAACACATACTAGTTTTAACATAATCAGTTTTAAAACAGGAATTATGGGTTTATTCGACGCAATTTTCATTTTATTACTAATAATTATGTAATATGTTTTATAAGTTTAGTAGTAATGTAAAGTTTTAAACATATTCATTGTATTTCTTAAGAATATTTATCAGAATTTTCACAATGTTCGAAAATAGGTTAGCGTGCTTGCACGTATTTGGTGAATGTAGTAATGCTTACAAGTTTCTCACCTCTAAGTTTTTCTCACTATAGTTATCTTGATCTGCCCGTTACAAGTCAAATGATTTTTCAGGAATATCAGCTTTGCTTATACCTACTCTAGTTTCAAGTATGTCAAACTTTTACAATTATCAAATTTTTACCAATTTGCTAGTCAAACTAATAAATAACTTCTACATCGAATAGCGAAAGAATAATTATTATTGAATCCAAGTACTCACTTAATTATAATGATCTTAGGAATTATATTTTAAAATCTACACTTGGGTGCAACAAAATCACAGATTGCTCAATTTTCGACAAAAGTTGAAAATATCCTATATTTGTTGCGAATTCAAATTTTATTTTACTACTTGTCGAGTGGTACTTTTTTTGCACTTGCACATGCCAACAAAACGATTTTCTGTCAAATGTATACAGCATGCTTTCGAAAAAAATTCTAAAAATAATTCAACAAGATCAATGCAATAGCATGCCATGAAATAGTTCGCTCGGAATTGTGATCATTCGCTCATTCGATCATTGTGATCATATCGACGCTTAGCCTGAACGGGCCTTTATAATAGTCGGTGGACAGTTAGAAGAAGACTTCAAGAAGTTAATCTGACTGCAGACAGAGCTTAAACGGGTCGAAATTGACCGCAGTCCACCGACAAGCCCGTCGTGAGTGCAATCGAAGCATTTGAATTGCACAGAACAAGAATCTGTTCTCTGGCAAGTGCAGGATTTGTTTATATGGCACCGATGGAGACGGAAGAGTACACAGAAGAACGTGTCTCGCATGGCGGTGGATCGTTCATGTTGAGAGGAGGCATATCACTAGAGGCGAAGACAGATCTTGTATTCATCACCCGAGCCAATACTGGCTGTCCATCAAGAAGAATGACTTCTCAATAGTACATTGGTACTCGAGCAGTACGTCGTACCTTATGCCAGGTTTATTGGTGAAAATTTACTGTTCATGCAGGATAATGCGAGACCACATACGGCTGGTATAATATACCAGTACCTTCAAGAGGTGGATGTACCTGTTATGGAGTGACCAGCTCGAAGCCCGGACCTCAATCCCATCGAACATTTATGGGACGAGTTGAAAAGATCGGCTCGAGTCAGAGATGTTGCTCCAACGAGTATTCAGGAGTTGCTGTAAACATCTGTGCGGGTTTTCGCACCCAAGTGTATTTCTAAATTGGTTTACTCTTTTCTATGTTTCAAACTTATCTTTTGAGACTTAAATCAACTATTAACTTTTTGCCGCTCTCAACAAGTGAGTTTGACAAAAATGAGAAAACGATTCCAACACAGGATGAATAGTTTTAGCATACTTTAACTACCTAAAACAACATGCATTCCTGTCATGTCTTGTGGTGTTTGAGTCAGGTTATCAATTTTGTTATCTTTTTTGTCACACTAGTTTTAGAGGGGAACCGAATTTATTGGAGTTCTTAAAGAAATAGTGTTGGCCATTTACTGTTCGTAATTTAACACTAATTTTATTCTATTGGCTGATTATATTGCATTTATATTGTAATCTAAAATATTTAAAATCATAATATCATCCAATTACACTTTTCCAGATTTGAATAGGGATAAATTACTTCACAATGCATAGTTCTCTAGTATTCTTAGTTTTTAATTGGTTATTTGAATGTTAAGATTTGAAATGTGTTGGCATTCGAAAACGGATATCTAGTCACCTGAATTTGGTTTTAAATTTTTATTACCACTTAAACTTTAATATATAATTAATTTTTTAAACTTGATTTTATTATATACATATTTGAATTTAATTTTATATTTATTTTAGTTTGTTTTAATTAATATTAAAAATATGTATTTATTGATAAAAAACGTATAAAATTAAAATAATAAACTAGTTAAGATACCCATAGACACTGCAAAATTAATGGTAGTCCAAAAGATTTTCTATTAAGATTAGGTCTATATAGCATTAATTTTCGTGCTTTCGAGTGGAAAACAGAACCAAGTTCTATATACACCAATATTTGTTTTAAAATTTTATCGTTTTTTCTTCAATTTATATTCCATTCGAGTATCAAAAATAATTAATTATCTGTCAATTATTTGTATCGTCCATATCTAACGGAAACAGAAAATACTTCGTTTGGTAAATCTTTAAATCTACACAAAATAAAGAAAAAATCCTCTTTAAGTATTTAATAGGTATATAAACTTTTTGTTAGTCTTCAAGCATTTCAAATAAACACATTTATTTATATGCGCCACACATTCTTCAACAATAAGTCATTTTATGACCTATACACTTTTTTAGTTGTTTACATTTCTTAGTTGTCAACCTGTCTTAGCTTAGCGGACAGAAAATGAAATTAATTAACAATCCAAAATTTTCAACTGTAAACAACATTAAGAGTATTTATTAATTATTTACTTTGCAAATATCACCCGACATGTGATTAGTTTATAAATAGACAATATAGACAATCTGTTAATAAGTAAAACAATATTATTATTTACAGAAGCTGCGAAAATTAAAAATCTACAAACGTCTTATTTATGAATAATTAATATGGAGTTACTATTTATAGTCAAAGTTGAATGTGTTATAAGTAAAATTTGTTGCAAGATATAAGTTTAAAATTGCATATACTTTCTCCAAAGTGCCAAAAACAAACGATAAACTAAATATAAATTATTTATATGTTAAATTCCATCAATTGGAATCAAATTTAATTTTTGATCGAATTTCCGAATTATATGTTAATTGGTATATCCAATATAGAAAAATTAGAGCCTAATACTTCTGCTCGTGGCAATTTTGCATCTTTGAATTTAAGATAGCACGATGTTAAAAAATTACATAGAAAAAGTAAGATTATTTTATTTATTATTTGTTTTACGTGTTTACATTATAAATTTTCAAAGATGTTATGTACATTAGAAACTACTTATTTAATTAACAAAATAGAAATCTTGTTAAACTTGGATACTTGGAGTATACAGTACACGAAACTATTTCAAAATCTAGATGAGGATTCAATATGATTTTTGTTAATCAACTGCAACTTTTCCCAAGAAAGAAATTCTTACTATTTTGAGTGGGGTTGGGACATCCATATTTCGTTAATATTTCGAACGAAACATAAGACCCATATAATACCACCACAGTATCCAGAGCTTGTCGTAGGAGGCGAAGAAAATCTAGTTGGACCACTGGGCTAGCGACCCGCATCCTTAAAAAACAACAAATGTTAAAAATGTCAACAAACAAAAAAACTTGGATAGTACCAGGGTAGAACAATAAGTACCAGGACACGAAATTGAGGATGGACACGTGGAATGTGTAGTCACTTAGAAAACCTGGCGATTTTGACGGCGTTATCACATGAATGCGAGAATACCGGCTGGAACTCGTAGCGCTCCATAAACTTGATGGCCTAAAAGAAACAAAGTCCAAAAATGATTGGTTTCACGAGGGGTATCGTCTTGCTGTTGAGCCGAAATATAGCCCACATTGAAGCGAAGACTGTTTTCAGTTGCAAGAAGAAATAAAGTAGTTCTTGCTAGGAGGACAGCCAAGCTCATTTGTAGACAGAAGAAGCGTGAATGGTGAAAGGCTAAGGTTTTAAGAGTACAACAACTCAGCAATGCTCGCAATTCGTTTGGTTTCCTTAAAAGTGTCATCGAATTGCACCATAGCTTAAGATCTCGGTCAACTGCCATTCGGGACCAGGATGGAAACCTCTGTGTTAACGTCGATGCGGTATTCGATACATGGCATGAACATTTTTCTGCCTTACTTAATGTTCCACATGTATCACAAAATGTATTTGAATATTGAGGATCCGTCCTATGAGGAATTCACCATGGCCATGCAGAGATTAAAGAAATCTCCAGGAATTACATTAATTCAGAGCTCTTGATATTCGGGCTAACTTTCTGTAACTGTCTGTTCGACCTTGTTCGATTGGTATGGCGAAATGTAATTTTGCTTGAAGAATGGAAAGTAGCAGCGTTACGCCCAATATTCAAGAATTGCTTGAAATACGAGACTTATCGTAATATAGCTCTCTTTTGCACAGCATAAAAGTTACTGTCATACATTATCTTGGAAAGAATTACTACTCTGGCGGAGGATCGATGAACCAAGGAGAGTTCTGTTCAAATCAAGTTTTTGCATCTGCAGATGATATCTGTAATTGGATTAAATGGCAACGGAGTGAAAGAAATACTTGTCTCAAAATCAACGAGTCCAAAATCAAATATTTGATATCTGCTTTGCGAGGCCGTGACGCAATTGTTTAAAGTAGTGGTAACCACACGATTGAAGGAGTGATGAGATTCAGGTATCTTGGATCTTTCATTACTCACGATAATAGTGTGGGAGAAGATATCAAGGTTCGCCTTGCCGCTGGCAATCGAGCCTTATATCCTTTACGTCAACTTCTGAAAACAAAATACCTTGCAAATTCGGATAAGCTGAAATTGTACAGATAGTTGATCAGACCCGTTGTGATGTATGGATGTGAGAGTGGACCTTGACGGGTGAGCGCGAAAGATTTCTTCTAATATTAGAGAGGAGAATCATGCGTGTGATACATGGCCCAAAACGCGCCGTTAATGGCACATACCGAGTTCTATTCAATCACGAGATCAGGTATTTAATGCAAATTCCTCATATCGTGCATGAAATCAAAGGACAGCGAGTACGATGGCTCGGTCACGTTCTGCGTGCTTATTTGAACCAAATGATGCATCGATTTTTGAAGGAAGAGCCACGTTTCGGTTAAAGAAGAGGTCGCTGTCTCCATGGCGTAGAGAACGATCTGGCATCTTCTAATTGCTGACAGCAGTATGAAGAGCTGGATCGTGATCGAATCCGATTGAATCAGATTTTTGACACGGTACGGGACAGTAATGAATATAAAATAACTGATATAGTTTCTTATATCTCATAATTCTTGACTTGCTATGTTTTAATTTTCAATGTCGTATTTGTCTAACCTTAATCTGTTTATTAGTTTACAGGTTGTTACAATATAATAATCTAATATGTAAATTGAATTAATTTACATGCTATCGATATAACTATATAAGTAATGGTTAGTGAACACATGTAATTAAATTGTACACAGCTAGTATTATAGATTCGAATCGGAACTCTACTCGCCTTTAATCAATTGATCATACATAATGATATCATGTAAATAGCTGTAGGTTTGGGTATGATAATTTCGGAATTTTTAGGTATTTATTAAACAGAAGTCGTTAACAATTAGAAATGATATCATTTTATTAGATTGCCATGCGTTGATCAAATGCACAAATAGTTAGCATGCTAAATATTTGTAACTCGCACATATACGAAGGTTATTTTATTTAGTTAAAGTTAACGAAACCTATTTTTAGAATTTTAAGCACGCATAAATAAGCTTTAATTTAAAACCCATTCAAAACTAAAGTTTGTATCAATTAAGTGATCATGATGAAATGATAATTAAAAATTGCTCTAAATTAATCGTATAAGACCGTTTAAAACCGAATAATTTATAAATTAAAGTTATAAATATTTCAAACATTTTAAAATTTTATTTTGTATATTTCTAGATATTTTGTTGATCAACAACGTTTGTCTTCCGATATAAAAATTGAAAATAATAAAATAAATATATCTTTGTGTTTGAAACTCAAAAAACTATAGTTAAAAATTTTTAGTGTTCTTAAATCTATTATAGTAAATTAGTGAAAATTATAATAATTAGAATTATAAATAGAGTATTATATAATTGTGTTAAGTAAATAAAATCAATAAGAGAACTAAATCTGTACTAATTCCTCTAGTGCATTGAAAAAAATGGCCCCAAGACCTAAAAATGAAGAAATTAAAAATGAAGTCATTTTGGAAGATAAAACGAATCAAGAAGTTCGTGATGAGGTAACAAGTGCTAAGCCTGGAAATAGCTGGGATTATCCAGTTGCACAAGGTTTATACGATCCTCAAAATGAACATGAAGCGTGCGGCGTCGGTTTTATTGTGGCGATCGATGGCAAACGATCACACAAAGTGAGTAAAATTTGTACATTTTCATTAGTTAGTATATAATATATATTTATTACGTTCGTATTTATTTTAGCTGCTCCGTGATGCTCAAAATTTATCAGTGCGTATGAATCATCGTGGTGCATGCGCTTGTGACAATGATACTGGTGATGGAGCTGGGATTCTCTGTGCTATTCCACATGCATTCTATGCTAAAGAAATGTAAGTATTTTATTCGAAAATATAATTTTTTGAGGATGGTGGCATCCATGTTTCGTAAATATTTCAAACGAAACATAAAACTCATAGAATACTACAGTATCCATAGCTTGTCGTAGGAGGCGACTAATTTTGGTTGGTTCGCTGGGCTGACGACCCGCATCCGTAAAAAACAACAAATGTTAAAAATGTCAACAAACAACTCCGCTTAAGTACTCGGAAACGAGATTGAGGATTGGCACGTGGTACGTGCAGTCAAGGTCTTATCACATGTATTTAAAGAGTATCGGCTGGAACTCGTAGCGCTCCAAGAAACTCGATGTTCTAAAAGTAGAGACCATGTGTCCCAAGGCTTTACATGGCTCAAATAATGCAAAAGCTGGCAGATATCATAAAAATTGGTTTTATGTTAGTATAGCAATATTATAGCTGTAACCTATAATTGAATCAACCTTGATACTATGGAATGCCCACTAAGCCATTACTAAACATTATAAATGTTCACGTGTAAAATAATAAAAACTGTGTGTGGGATTTGCGTATTAACGCTAATCGCTTCTTATCTTCTATTTTATTTTTTGTGTGTTAGGTAAATATTGCAATGTACGGTAATGAGGGTGCGATAAACTATTTACTAACATTATTGTGAACGCCTCTATTTTATTCGAATAGTGATAATGAATTTAACCACATTTACACATATAATATAGCAATTTATTTTTTTAAAATGTTGAACAAACTGGATTATAAGATAGCCTTTTAACCTTTAAGCGATAGTACTACTTCAAATTATAATTAGGCATTTCCATCATAATGTATAAGATGCTGGGTTTAACCGATGCACACGTTTGAAAGAAAGTTATAAAATATAATCAATCGATGTTAAAATATAAATAAGATTATTAGATTAGAAATTCATTCAGAAAACGCCAACTTAGTAAAAGGTGACTTTGAATCCTTATCAACAAAAAGATTATTTGCTTTATTTAAGCGCACGCAATATAAACAATATAATACAAAAATGTAAGTCATTAATTGTCGTGCATTATCTTACAAGTTCGAGTGTGTACTTAAGATTTAGATTAAATGAAAACTGAAAAATTCTAGTTAATAAAAATTTAACTTATCAATACTTATGTACTTTTGCTTTTATTTTAATAAGCCCACTAGTTTTGAATCAATCCAAGACTTGAAGGAGTTAGGTTACAGTTGGCAACACATAAATGTATAATTACATTCCAGATGTTATTTTTATATATCCGATAGATTTGTTTAATGTTTATGTCCCATAAAACATTTGGCATGTATACACGTTTTTCGGGTATATTATGCTCGTGGTTTTCTACACGCTACTATGGGCCAGGTGCCAAAATAAATATTATTTTGAAAACAACATTTTTAAGTTCAACACACGCACACATAGTACCACGTTTTTATTGTGAGTTACATCAATCTCGGCGATTACATCAATAAACGATTATATAAAATCTACTTTCGAGTTCAATGTTATTAAGTCATTATTGTTTCACTTTTCATTGCAACTATAATTTATCTTGGAAAACCTTCGCATTAAATCGTAGTTTTACCGTAACTTGTTTTTCTTTAGTCCAATATGCGTTGTAATTTAGAAATATTTGTTAATTGATCAAAGCATAATCGATTTTTCAAGTTTAGTGTGGGCAATGACCTGAATAATTTACATTTCAAGATTTTTTAGGTTTCATAATTTTCTCTATTTTATTCTTAGAAAAAGTTATGTTGAAATGTTTTCCAAGTTATACGAGTACATAGTTTGGAAAAATATATTTTCAAGACAACTGTGCTAATAATTATAAATAAAATTTATCATAATGAACACGTTCAATCCACGTGAATTTTTAATTGAAAATGTTGAATGATTCAGTTATTTATATAAAATTCTGTACGCCAACTCGTGCCAACAATTATTTTGTTAACTGCTATCAATAAATTAAGTGGCAGTTTTACAATTATTTCTTATTTTTTTATTATATTTATAAATGTATATATATGTAGACATGTATACAATTCCGCGGGTCAACTAACTGAATTGCTATACTTAATCATATAAAAAAAATTATTCGCGGTTTAAATAAAACATCTTCTGTTGTTTTAATAAGATATAATTTAATGTTTTATGTAGACTACTATTAGAGACACTCGCTCTGTATATCTTTAATTTGTCGTTCTCCAGATTCGTGTAATTAACATTTCATTCTGAGTGAACGTGATGGTATCGTAAAACTTTAAAATATATAAAACACATATGTATTATAAAACCGAAATTGATTGGTTTTAATTTTTATATATTTATTTTTCAGACAAAAATATAACATAAATTTTATGAATTTATTATGGGAATTGATCACATACAACTATTTTCGTTCAATTATCTAACATACAGTTTTTAATTATCCATATGTCTTATATTTTACACTATTGTCTTTTTTGGACGGTTTTTGCAGACCATCTTGGCCCGTATCGTGTAACAATCTGACTCCATTTGTTTTGATCACAAATTGTTTTGAGCCAACTCTTCAGTGTTGCAAGCAATCACAAGATGCCAAATCGCTCTCTACGCCGTGGAGCTATCGTCGTCGACAGCGATCACTTCGCCTACCGAAAGACGGTTCTCCCTTTAAAGTTTGCTGTATTATTCGGTTCGGTTCAGCACTCAAAACGTGACCGAGCCAGCGTACTCGTTATGACATAACCATTTTAACGTATTAGTGCACATAGTAGGTGGTTAGCCCAACGAATATTTTTACACATAATCGAGTTTTTATGTCCTCCGGTGCATTTTAATTGTTGGTCAACGGTGAGAATCGCACTTGAGACCGTGGCGTGATGAGAAACTCTCTTAACCATTAAGTTTTAACCGGCTACAGTGGTTCCACTACTGAAATCAGTTATGTGTTGGTTTCTAAAACCAGAGATCAGATATTTGGTTTTGGACCCGTTGATTTTGAAAGCTGAACATCAATAATTTCCTCCGCCTGAGGAGTAATTCTTTCCTAAATAATGTATGCCAGTTACGTGTTTGCTGTGCAAAGGAGCGCTATACCGAGATAATTCTGGCAATCACCTTCTGGTTAACGATTTTTCTTTATTCTCTGTATGGCCATAGTGAATTCCTCATAGGATGGATCCTCATTGTACATCGCTGCGGTCTGTATTTGAGGGTACAGTTTATGTTACATGTAGAACATTAAGTAGGTCAGAAAAATGTTCACGCCATGTATTGAATACCGCATCGACGTTTACACAGAGGTTTCCATCATGGTCCCGAATGACGTTCTTAAGGTATGATGCAATTCGATGATTCCAAAAAAGAAACCACGCGAATTGCTCTCATTGCTGTTGTACCCTTAACTTCAACCTTCAACTATTCGCGCCTCTTCTGTTTACAAATGAGTTAAGCTGTCCTCCTAGCAGGAATTACTTTATTTCTTCTTGCAATTGTAAACCGAGTCTGCACTTCATTGTGGGCTAAATTGCGTTGCTCAACAGCAAGACGACACTTCTCAATATACCAATCATTTTTGGTCGTAGTGTTCACTATACCGAGAATGTGCTGGGCAGTATTGACAACTGAGGTTTTCAAACTTCCCAGACACTGTTCACTTCTTCAGATTGGTAATTAGTTCGAAAAATACTATTCCTGACAAGATCTTCGAATCGAATCGGGTTGGATAACACGCCCCCACAGATGTTCCGTTCCATCAAAATTTTTTCCAACTATTTAGAAAAATGCTGTCTACTTGTTACCCGCATATCATACTTATTTTAATCTCTACCAAACCTCTGTTGCACTGGAATGTCATGCATTTTGACTCTCTTACAATAATAAAAGAAGCAGACCAAAAAAAGAAACATATCACGAACAAAACATCTGAAATGGGACTTTGTGATATATTAAAAGCTGGATTCATGCATAAATGTCCCCACTTTCCGCAAAATTGTTACTCTCAATCCCAGAATATTTTTTCAAATTTAATCATTGCTATTTAAACTCTCTAAGTATTAGAGCGTTCATCACTTCTAGATTTAACAGCAATTCGAATGTTTCTATATGATTTCAGGTTTTCCAAGGCAAGAAAAAAGCTGGATAATTGATCCGACAAATCCACGCCTTGTTTAACCTTATTGCATGACAGAATAATGTTCGGTTTTTTAATATCTTGCTTATTTCTATCTTTTCTTGCTACTTCCAGATACTATAGTTAATAAGTAATATACTTCGCGTTTGCCCGTCATGCTCCTACTTCAATTCCATTTTTTCATTTAAAATCTTTTTATATTTTGTAAAAACCGGAATGCTTTTCTCTGCGTGCGCTGTAGATGAGTATTTTCTTCTGAACAAATATTTGGCACTTCAAACGGTATGTAGAAATTACTGGTTGAAGAATACCGTCCAGCATTAAAATAATTTTTCATTAAGTAAGCAAAACCAAATGTGGCTACTGATAATTCAGAACATACAGTTCCTTTACTAATTAGTTTATATTTTATGTAATATTTTTGAGCTTCCGAGGATATGGAATGATAGATTTATCAATAAAACAATGCATGCATGATGACCCGGTGCGCGGTGCTATAGTGCCTTGGTATTAGGGTAAAATCCATAATGCTACAATGGCTTGGTAGAAGTACAAAATGCATCATGTGCGATTGGTGATGTGAAAGCGAAAGTGTTAACATACAATCTGTCTCTTTAATTAAGGACATTGCTTACTTGAACACTGTAGTTAATTATTTTGGCAAAAATACCACGGACCATTTTTACGTATTTTATTCTGCATTACGACACAAGTTGTGTATTATCGAAACTATCCTCCGCCTTACTAATTTTATTTCCAATATTATTAATATGTAGTTCGCATGTAGGAGCATAAGATTTATTTTAGGTAACCAAACATTAATATAAATGACTTCTATAGATGAACACGAACAAGATGACAAAAGATTGATACTTTCGGTAAAGAAGGCTTTTATTAAATAACCAATAATATCAAAAAAGTATATGTGTAAATATATTCCATATATTCCAAATCCTTTGAATTGATATAACAAATTTTCATGTTTTTGTTTCGTGGGTTTCTCTCGCTTGGAGAAAGAGAGATCCACCATTAGTAAATCATTGCCATTAAAATATGAATAACATTATGGGTCTGATGTTTACATTATTAAATTATAAAAATCTCAAATCTTCCCCAAAATTTATTTTATCATAATATTTTCTTATGCGCCAGTCGTATTAAGGAGGCAGATGTGCACATCAAGCTCTCCTATTGACAATGGTCATGATTATGCTGGCTAGAACCAGGCGATTTTTTTTCGACAAAACAAAGTATGCTTTTCCTGATAATAATGAAATACATTTTATTTGAAAATATCTGTTTGAGGGCATCCCGAACTGATAAAGTTTTTTAGGTCGTGATCAGGCTAGACTCGAAGTCTTAAAATATTGAGTTTTAGTAGTAAAGCTTTCCATTCAGTTTATCTTCCCCAAATAAAATTGTTCTTTAATTGTTTTTTTCTTATAAAGTATTTGTTTGTTTTTATATTTGCATTCTTTTTGGGGTTCAAAGGACTCTTTGAACTATTTGACGGATCAATTTTAAACGCCCTATTTTACGCCATTATAGCCAAATCGACGACGTACAATTAAAGGCCCGATTAACATAGAAGCATCTGCATATTGCATGCTCAGTACTGACATGGAAGGTAGGTAGATCCATGAATTTTGCATTGTAATAGGAGATCATCATAGATGTGTTCATTGAAACCACTGATAACGATCGGATCACGGATTCACAAGTGGTGAAAAATTCCTTTTGCATCTTGCTCCTAACCTGGTGTCGAAGAAATTAATGCAGAATCAAAATGGAGCTGTTTTTGTCAGAAAATCGAAATTTCAAAATTAAAACAGATCGCCATTGAAATGTGTTTTTTACCAATTTGAAACGTTTTTTTTATCAAATCGGTAAAATACAAAAATATGGATAACCTAAAATAGTATTTTAAGCTTATTTATCAAATAATAATTAATCAATTATCGATATTGCAATCTTTATGGGGTCAAGATAAGGGTAGATATGGCAGAATTTTAAAAAACCACGTTGACTAAATACTCGATTCGATAACATCACCGATCAAAATCAGATGAAGAAAACTTATACTAAACACTTCCTCTCAACTTGCTCACTTCGCCAGTCCGTAAGTGATTAAACTTTCCATTAGTAACATGCGTATAATTATTTGTTTTGTAATCGATAACCATCGACTTATATAATTCAAAGTTTAAGGTTACACTGTAATTCATGCAAATAAGTAAATTGTGTTTGTGAACTTTACTATCAAATAAGAATTCTACGATAGTATACGTCAATAGTTTCTTTCATCATCTTATCAATCATAAATGAAAAATAAGTCGACTATTTCGCATCCAATACACTTTTCCATAACAGAAGTCAAGTGTTTAATTTACACTTCAACTTAAATTACGATCTACAAATGTTCATTACTTAAGCATGTTGTCGACTTTTATATTTGCCATATCAAGCACATTTCAAAGTAATGTACGATTTTATATCTTTGATTAATTGTTAATGGAAAGTTTTTGATCGTATAATTTTGGAATTGATCGCACGTCGCCATACGTTGATAAATTTTTAAAGGTTGAGTCGCTAATATTGTCGTAGGTCATTTTAACAAGATTAGTTTATTGATTCAATTTTTTTTAGAAATACTGATACCCGATTACATGATACTACAGTATAAAGTGGTTGATGTAATATAATGGCATGATTTTCATTCTGCGTGGAATAAATATTTAAGTGTGCACTGTATATTGCGAATTGCGATGACTTAAAGTTTGTTCAACTGTGTATTATAATTTTTTAGTTGTTTCTTCTATTTTTAATATTTCAAGACCAAAGTCGAGGTTTAGTATTTATATTGTATATATTGAAATTATATGTATCTTCGTGTATTCAAAGTAATTCCTCATAACTTTCTGATTATGTCTAGGACGTATGGTGAATTTGTAATGTAACTTTTTGTTTATCTTCTGATGAATGAAATTTTTTTAAAATTGTAAATTCTGAGTTATCTTGAAATTTGTAAGTGTGATATCGTTTAATCAGAATGTGTTGAATAGTACTTATTGATAGTGAAATCCTAGAATTGATAACAATCAATTTTTTTTGGTTCATTAATTAATGGATTAATACAATTGTGAAATTATGATTCATGTGTAGAATATCTGATCCGTAATAATTCATTTTTGATTATTCTTTATATTTGTGAAAATGCGTATTTTGAATACCTCCACGATAACAACATTCATGAGAATTTAACATATTGCAAGTTGTGATAATCACGATACTAAACCATGGTGAGCGAGGTCATTAAATTAAATTGTTTGGTTTATTATTTATGACTGTTGATTATTACAGTGTTAAACATTTTAATTACACTTTTAATAGAAGAATTACGATGGTGATTGTAGGGAAAATTATCATTCTGTTGGAACGTGAAATGGTTATTCTGTTTCGATTTCCATAATGTCAATCACTAGCCCGCTTTGCATACTGTTGCAAGCAATTGAAGATGCCAGATCGCCCTCTAGGCTATGGAGGCATTGTCGCATACAGCGACGTCCCATCAGCTTTGTGTTTTGGGTCTCCCACATTCTCTTGAATGTAAGAAGCCATCTTTCGTACTCATCCGTCAAGGTCCAACTCTCACATCCATACATGACAACAAGTCTGATCAACATTCTGTACAATATCAGTTTATCCGCATTTACAAGATATTTTGGAGATCAGTAATTTGGTTTTGGACTCGTTGATTTTGAGACCAACGGAAGCTGAACACTGTTCCAGTGGGTCAAGTATCTTGTTTGACTCCGTTGCCATTTAATCCAATTACATAAATACCACCTGCAGATGCAAAAACTTGATTGGATTGTCGGAATAAGATATTGTCTTGAGGTGTTTCACTTTTACGAAGAATGTATTCTAACATCACGTGGCTCACCGATCTGGACGGAATCCTTTTTGGTAGTCACCGATAATTTTCTCCGCCAGAGGAATAATTCTTCCCAAGATAACGTATGACAGTAACTTGTATGCTGTGCAAAAGAGCGTTATACCGCGATAATTCTCGCATTTCAGGCGATCATCCTTCTTGAATATTGGGCATAATGCGGCCACTTTCCATTCTTCAGGCATAATTTCATTTCGTCCAACCAATCGAACTAGGTCGAAAGAACTGTTTCGCAAAGTTGCCCTCCGAATATCAAGAGCTCTGAATTAATGCAATCAACTCCTGGTGAACGATTTGTCTTTAATCTCTGCATGTCCATGGTGAATTCGTCATAGGATGGAACGTCAATAAGCATCTCTGCGATCTGTTTTTGGGGTATTCAAATACAACTTTTGATACACGTGGAACATTAAGTAAGGCAGAAAAATGTTTACGCCATGTATCGAGTCCCGCATCGTTTCCACAGAGGTATCCATCCTGGGAATGGCAGTTGATCAAGTTCTTAAGGTATGCTGCAATTAGGCGATTCTTTTAAAGAAACCAAGCGAATTGCGCTCATTGCTTAGTTGTTGTACTCTTAAAACCTTAGCCTTTTACCATTCGCGCTTCTTCTGTCTACAAATGCGCTTACCTGTTCTCCTATCAGGAACTATATTATTTCTTCTTGCAATTGTAAACCGAGTCTGCGTTTCATTGTGGGCTATATTTCGTTGATCAACAGCAAGACGACATTCCTTATCAAACCAATTATTATTGGACAACCCGAACACGCTTTTTTGACAACAACACAAGTCATGAGCGATCGCAAAGTACATCATTTAGTTTAGGTCTTTGTGGGCGCTTTTACACAGACAAGTGACAGGTGTATAGCTGGTATATGGTATAGCCTTACCGCCCAAGTTGTGCAGTGTTTAAAAAGCTGCAGCTTGGAGCGGTTGAGCTTAGAGTCCGCGTGCCCTTCTTCCATATCAGTACTATAGGCTGGCATGGAACTATGCAATGTGCAGATGGTTCCTACGTAAAATCGGACCTATATCCGTAACTTCAAGTAAAAGTGGGATGTCACAATGGGCCAATTAAGCCTGAGTTATGGATAACAAAAAAAAGGTATAGCCTTGGGGCACAAGGTATCCACTTTAAGCCCATCGAGTTTCTTGAAGCGCTACGAGTTCTAGTCGATACTCTTTCATACATGTGATAAGGCAGTCAAACGCGCCAGGTTTTATAGGAGACTGTGCGTTCCACGTGACGATGCTTATCTCGTGTCCGGGTACTTAAGGGTTTTTTTTTGTTTGTTGACATTTTTAATATTTGTTGTTTTTTACGGATGCTGGACTTCAGCCTAAGGATCCAACCAGATTTACTCGCCTCTTACGACAAGCTCTGGATACTGTGGTGGTATTTTATGGGTCTTATGTTTCATTTGAAATATTTACAGAACATGGATGTGCTCCCACCCACAGGGCCCAATCCATAATGTTACTATCGATTAATTGAAATTATTTTCTTATTTCAGGGCAGCCCAAAATGTCAAACTACCACCATATGAACAATACGCAACTGGTATTATTTATTTAGATAAGGATACTCATACAGAATGTGAAGAAGAATTTACTGCATTGGCACAAACTCTTGGTTTAAGAATACTCGGATGGCGTACCGTGCCAACAAATCCGGCAGCAATTGGTAAATGTGCTCGTAGATGTGAACCTCTATCGCAACAAGTATTTTTGACGGGAGATTTCAAAGATGCTGAAACATTTAAACGACAAGTATTTGTACTTCGAAAACGTGCCACACACGAACTAACCAAACCAAATCGTCGCTTTTATATTTGCTCTTTGTCGCGCAAAACTATCGTCTACAAAGGTTTGTTTACATCGGATCAATTATGGTTGTACTATATTGATTTATTGAATGAGGATTTTAAAACCTATTTGGCATTGGTTCATACACGTTTCAGTACAAATACATTCCCATCGTGGGAACGTGCCCACCCTTTACGTGTGATCGCACACAATGGTGAAATTAATACGTTACGTGGTAATGTAAATTTCATGAAGGCTCGTGAAGGTGTAATGCAAAGTGATATTTTTGGTGACGATTTAAAAAAATTGTATCCAGTCGTTGAGCCTGGTCTATCTGATTCCGGTTCGACCGACTGTGTACTTGAATTTTTGACAATGGCTAGTGATCGTACACTACCCGAATCGGTCATGACTCTTGTTCCAGAAGCATGGCAAAATGATAGAACAATGAGTCAAGAAAAGCGAGACTATTATCATTGGGCGGCGTGTGCAATGGAACCGTGGGATGGACCAGCACTAATCTCGTTCACTGATGGACGGTATATTGGTGCAATTCTAGATCGAAATGGTCTACGTCCTTCTCGATTTTATGTCACCAAAGATAATGTGCTTATTATGGCATCGGAGGTGGGTGTATATGATGTGGATCCTGGAAATGTTATATTAAAGGTAAAAACTCATATTATAATCGTAATTTAAGATGTTTTATTAATTTTTTGCTTTGTATCCAGAGTCGTCTAAAACCAGGTCGCATGTTACTCGTCGACACCGAAGAAAAGGCATTTATTCAAGATGTTGAAATAAAAACAAAAATTGCAAAATCGCGCCCTCATTCGGAATGGATTAAAGAAAAGGTAAGCTAGACCAATACAGAACCAACCAAAAAATTGTTTTTTGCAGATTTCTGTCAGTTTTTATGTAATAATACATATATTATTATTACGTTTGAAAATATTTAATGATACTAACGCCTTATTTTTTTTTCTTTATTTCTCGTATTTCCAATAAAAAAAAAATTATAAAATTTTTCATAAAAATTACATTTATAAAAAATTAAAAATCCGCGCGGATTTTTCGGACACGACCAAATAAAACTAATTTTAAATTTATCTAAAATAAATAATTAATTATTTTTTTTACTATAAATTTAATAAATTAGATGGTAAGTTTTTGAAAATTGAAAATTCGAAAGGTAGAAATTTTGATTTTGTTTTTATTTTAATTAATTTGTTTGGTTTGGTTGTTTTTTCTTTTAATTAAAAAAATTTGTACTGTTTCGATTGTGACGCACCACTCGCTCTTGCAATCGCTCGATGCAAGTTTTTTTTTGGATTTGAATGAGATAAATCACAAATTTTCAATCTAATAATTATTTATTGGCTTTACTACTTATATCTGTGTTTTTACCGTAATTCAAGTTTTATCCGATGATTTCTGATTAAAAATGTTCACTTTTACTTCACTGTGTAATTTCCAAATTCTTAAATAACTCATGTTTTCTTGAGCTCAATTTCAAAACTATGCCTCCAATTGTAATGATATAATTCTTAAAGAGTTATATTATTTTGCCAATTCCCATTCACCTCCAAGGTTATTGAGTAGGGAAATTCAATCAGGTTTAAAGCTCTAAGTATTTTCTTCTTTTCCAATTGTTTTATTTATTTTATTATTACTTGTTATTCTGTAACAAGATTTCTCCTTTCTTAATATATTAAATCGAAATTCATCTGTAATCGCCTTGATTTACCAAAAATACAATTTAACAACAAAAGCATATCTTATTCGAAATCCAAATCCGAACGGCACTAATCCCTCTAAATATACACGCGAGTTAACTAAAAATAAAATATTTTCGCTATTGTTTGTTCTAAAAAAAAAACAAATAAAACTCGTTAGTTTGTCCGACTCG
The DNA here is from genome assembly GCA_963932295.1 of Tipula lateralis. Taxonomy (NCBI): domain Eukaryota; kingdom Metazoa; phylum Arthropoda; class Insecta; order Diptera; family Tipulidae; genus Tipula; species Tipula lateralis. Next base: position 87,422,410 of record OZ010738.1, on the reverse strand, counting down.
AATTAGCGGTTGAAAAGATCTGGCCCAAGAAATGTTTTAAAAAATTCTTCAATCAGCCGCTAAAGTGAGCGGATTCAAGCTACACTGCTCGTTTCGCTTAGTTTTTTTTTTTTAAATATTGTTATTTATCAAAAGTCGTTGACGAGACACACTTATTCAGCATCCACCGATGTTGATCACGTCCGCAGCTTTAAAATTGAATAATACTAAAACAATGTATGAAATATGCACCGCACACAACATAAAAACAGAACACAAATACATATACATATTACACACACACACTTATGCACACTCACACATAATTTTAATAATAATATTTTTGTAGAAATATTTTCATCATTAGTGTAGATTTTAGTAACACATTTGTTCCATCTCTCGTAACTAATACCTCCTTCAATTGTTTACTAATTTTCTTTAATTTTATATTGACCGTTCAGATCACAATTGATGATTTAAAACGTCACAATTTACTGACTCAAAATGAACAAAATGGTACATCTAATGGTGTGGTCGCTTCGTCGAAAAAAGGCATTTTCGATCCGCGACTTTTGCTATTTGGGTACACAACCGAAACTGTAAACATGTTGCTGATTCCAATGATAAAGAATAAGTATGTGGTTTATACTCAACTTCAATAATTAAAATCATTAATCGATTATATTTTGTGTTTAATAAAGGAAAGAAGCACTTGGATCAATGGGTAATGATGCGCCACTTGCATGTTTATCAAATTTCCAGCCATTACCGTATGAGTATTTTAAACAACTATTCGCACAAGTAACAAATCCTCCAATTGATCCATTCCGCGAAAAAGTTGTAATGTCACTACAATGTCCAATGGGGCCCGAAGCCAATATATTAAAACCATCGGCTAGTCAAGTGCATCGTATTTGGTTGCCGAATCCAATTATAAGTATTCTCGATTGTGAATTGCTCAAGCGTAACAATTACCGTGGTTGGAAAACTAAAATTATCGATATTACATTCCCAAGTGATGATGGTCCCAATGGATATATTACAGCTTTGGATAGAATTTGCAGTGAAGGTGAATTAGCCGCTGAACAAGCGTTTCAACTTTTGGTTTTATCTGATCGTAATGCTGGCAAATCACGTGCGCCCGTTTCTGCACTACTCGCACTCGGAGCATTGCATCATCATTTGATTGAGACTCGTAACCGCATGAAAGTTGGTTTAATTGTCGAAACTGCTGAAGCACGTGAAGTTCATCATATTTGTGTTCTACTCGGATATGGTGCTGATGCAATTTGTCCCTATTTAGTATTCGAATTGGCAATGCAATTACGAGATGACAACGTACTTGATCCATCAATTTCGGACGACCAATTATATCGAGCATATTCTGAGGCAATTGAAACCGGCGTGTCGAAAGTTATGGCGAAAATGGGTATTAGTACGCTACAATCGTATAAGGCGGCACAAATTTTCGAAGCTGTTGGTTTGGGTACTGATGTCATTGATAAATGTTTCCGTGGAACACAAAGTCGACTAGGAGGTGTGACACTTCAAATTTTGGCGCAGGATTCACTCCACCGTTATATGTTGACTTATGGAACAGAGGTTGATATGAAAATTTTGCGTAATCCTGGACAATATCATTGGCGTGTCGGTGGTGAGGGTCACATCAATGACCCAGCATCTATTGCAGCACTTCAAGAAGCGGCCGTTAACAAAAATCAAAACTCATTCGAAAAATTCCGTGATTCGACTTTGGAGAGTGTCAAACAGTGTACAATCAGAGGTCAATTAGAATTGGTTAAAGGTCAGCGCAGTATTGATATTTCGGAAGTTGAACCGGCGAGTGAAATTGTTAAACGTTTTGCTACTGGTGCTATGAGTTTTGGTAGTATTTCATTGGAGGCACATCAAACGCTGGCGGTAACTATGAATAGAATTGGTGGCAAAAGTAATACAGGTGAAGGTGGTGAAGATCCAGATCGTTATCTCAGTAAGTACATAGTTACAATTATTTTTTTTTAATCAATATTTATAATGTTTAAAACACCAAACAGATCAAGATCCCGATTTCAATCGCCGCTCAGCTATTAAACAAGTCGCCTCCAGTCGTTTTGGTGTTACTGCATCATATCTCGCTCATGCTGATGATTTGCAAATTAAAATGGCACAGGGTGCTAAACCAGGCGAAGGAGGTGAACTTCCCGGCTACAAGGTCACTAGAGAAATTGCAACGACACGTCATTCAGTTCCTGGCGTTGGCCTAATTTCACCACCACCGCATCATGACATTTACTCGATTGAAGATTTGGCCGAACTAATTTACGATTTAAAATGTGCCAATCCTGAAGCCCGGATTAGTGTAAAACTTGTATCAGAAGTTGGTGTTGGTGTTGTTGCGGCTGGTGTAGCAAAGGTGAGTTTTTTTCTAGGGACATTCATTATTTGTGTTTTTGATGTTACACATTGTATATAAATAGGTTTAGTATCACACTGTTTGTTTTACGGGGTTTTATGAAGTTGGATCAAAATTAGATTGGGATTTTTTTTTTTATCCAAATTTATAAAATTCTATGTAAATATCATTATGCACCTCTCTGAGTTTATATGTAAATTTAAAATTGTAAAAGTCTGCAGAAAGGTTGAAATACGATCGGAGTGGACATTGCGGATGTTCTCGTCGACGTACGTATTTAGGGTCCAGAGAAAATCATAAAACACATACATCTCGAACAAAACCCAAATGGCTTTTTATATAATTATTAAAGGAACGAACGTTTTGTTTGAATTTTATAATCAATTTAGGGTAAAGCTGAACATATTGTAGTGTCTGGTCATGATGGTGGTACCGGCGCTAGCTCATGGACTGGTATTAAATCAGCTGGTTTGCCATGGGAACTTGGTATTGCTGAAACACATCAAGTATTGATTTTAAATAATTTACGATCCAGGTAATATGACCATTTCTATTAATTTTGTTTAATTTAAAAATCGAAAGCTCGAAAAGTCGCGGAAAACTTTTTATTTTATTGTTAGGATTTTCCCCTATATTCTGTTGTATTTTTATAGAAAAAAATGTATGTGTGAGAATGGTTCTCGTATAATATTCTGGGGGAGGATCAAAAATGTGTTTTAAAAAAAAAATAAATAAAATGTGTTAAGTAAGCCCGTGCGCTCTATATCAGATCCCGTGCGTTGTATAGTGAAAGTGAAGTTTCTTGTAATTACATATTTTTTTATTAAAAATTAACTCTTAAACATTTAGAACGGTTTTGAAACTGGAGTAATTTTGTAAATTTAAATTTTAGGGTCATTGTACAAGCTGACGGACAACTGAGAACTGGTTTTGATGTTATTGTTGCAGCTATTCTTGGTGCTGATGAATTTGGCTTTAGTACAGCCCCACTTATCGTTATGGGTAAGTGTTGCATTCCTAGTTCTCAAAATTATTGGGATACTTAATTCGTTGATTTTGTTCATACACAGGTTGTACAATGATGCGAAAATGTCATTTGAATACATGTCCCGTTGGTATTGCAACTCAAGATCCTGTACTTCGTGAAAAGTTTACTGGCAAACCAGAACACGTGATCAATTACTTCTTTATGTTGGCCGAAGATATTCGCAGAATTATGGCTGAATTGGGAATTGCGAAATTCCAAGATTTAATTGGTCGAACCGATCTATTGAAACAACGCAAAGATTGTTCATTTAAAGCGTCACAATTGGATCTACGTCTATTATTAACAAATGCACAGAGTTTACGTCCAGAGGCAAGTATCATTGGAGGGTCAGTAGCGCAAGACTTTGCGCTTGAGAAGCGTTTAGATAATTTGGTCATAAAACGATGTCAGGATGTTATAGAGGGTAAAGTCGATACGGTGCGCCTCGATTTAAACATCAATAATGAAGAAAGAGCATTCACGAGTACTTTAAGTTATACAATTGCTAAGCAGTTTGGTAAGGATAGCTTACCAGATGGCCGATCAATAAACATATTTTTGCGTGGTTCAGCTGGACAAAGCTTCTGCGCATTTTTGGTAAAGGGTGTGAATGTAAAATTGATAGGCGACGCCAACGATTATGTAGGCAAAGGTCTATGTGGCGGTAAAGTTGTAATCGCTCCACCAAAAGATTCAACATTCGAATCGCATTTGAACGTTATTGTTGGTAACGTATGCCTCTACGGTGCAACAAGTGGCACGGCATTCTTCCGAGGTATTGCCGCTGAACGATTTTGTGTACGTAATTCGGGTGTGACTGCGGTCGTAGAAGGTGTAGGTGATCACGGCTGTGAATACATGACTGGTGGTGTAGTTGTCATTTTGGGCTTAACCGGTCGTAATTTTGCTGCTGGCATGAGCGGTGGAATTGCATATGTTTACGATGTGGATAAATCATTCGCAATCAAAGTCAACCCAGCAATGGTTGAACTTTTACCATTGGAAGCCGAAGAAGACGTTGAATTAGTAAAAAAACTTTTGGTCGATTTTATTGAAGAAACGGAATCGGAAGTAGCCGAGTTTATTTTAAATAACTGGGATACAGAACGTGCCAAATTTGTTAAAGTATTCCCATACGAATACCAAAAGGCACTTAAAGCGATTGACGAATGTCTTGTTGAAAAACAAGTTAAACCAATTACAAATGGAGTTGCAAAAGATGAACCTAAAGTTAAAGATATTGAAGAATCGGTTCAAGATGTTGACATGGAACAGAAGCGGTTGGATAAAATTTTGGACAAAACTCGTGGTTTTATCAAATATAAACGTGAAACGGGTATTTATCGTAACGCTGTCGAACGTCAAAAGGATTGGGATGAAGTGTATAATTTCACTCATGTTCGTAAGAATTTAAAAACTCAAGCTGCCCGTTGCATGGAATGTGGTGTACCATTCTGTCAATCGAATAGCCACGGTTGTCCACTTGGTAATATCATACCGAAGTGGAATGACTTAGTGTTCCACGATGACTGGCAAGAAGCTCTAAACCAGCTATTACAAACAAATAATTTCCCCGAATTTACCGGACGTGTGTGTCCCGCCCCATGTGAGGGTGCTTGCGTACTAGGCATATCTGAACCAGCCGTGACTATTAAAAATATTGAATGTGCTATTATCGATAACGCATTTGAAAAGGGATGGATTGTGCCACAAATTCCCGAAGTTCGCACTAATAAAAAAGTTGCTGTTATTGGTTCGGGACCAGCAGGCTTAGGGGCTGCCCACCAATTAAACAAAGCTGGCCATTGGGTTACCGTATTTGAACGTAATGATCGTGTTGGTGGTCTTCTCCAATATGGTATACCAACAATGAAACTTTCCAAGGATGTTGTTAAACGACGCATTGATTTAATGGCGAAAGAAGGCATTGTGTTCAAGACTAACTCACATGTTGGTAAAGATATTAAGGCCAACGATTTGCTTAAAGATTTCGATGCAGTGCTTATCACAACAGGTGCAACATGGCCACGTGATCTACCACTAGCGAATCGTGACCTCAAAGGAATCTATTTTGCTATGGAATTTTTGGAAAAAACACAAAAGAAACAATTGGGTAATAAGATAGAGCCTATTTCGGCTGCAGGCAAAGATGTGCTTGTTATCGGAGGTGGTGATACGGGTTGCGATTGTATTGCTACATCGTTGCGACATGGCGCCAAATCTATAACATCGTTTGAAATTCTTCCACAACCACCAGAGAAGCGGGCCGAAGATAATCCATGGCCACAATGGCCACGAGTATTTAGGTAATTATGTTGTGTTCTTTTAGTTATTGTACATTTCTTTATCGTTTTTATTTCTTAATGATTTCAGAGTTGATTACGGCCACGAAGAAGTCAAAGTGAAATTTGGAAACGATCCACGTAAATATGTGACCACAACAAAAGAATTTGTGGACGATGGTAATGGCAATATTAAGGGTGTAAACACAGTCGAAGTTGAATGGACTAAAACACCAACCGGACAATGGAACATGAAAGAAGTACCTGGTACCGAAAAGTACTATCCAGCCGATTTAATTCTTTTGGCGATGGGTTTCTTGGGGCCCGAAAAAACCCTACCCAACGAATTGAATGTGGCACTCGACAACCGTGGCAATATACAAACACCAAACGGCCAATATGGAACAAGCAATCCAAAAATATTTGCGGCCGGTGATTGTCGCCGTGGTCAATCGTTGGTTGTTTGGGCCATTTCAGAGGGTCGTCAAGCTGCCCGTCAAATTGATTCGTATCTAATTGGAAAACCAAGCTCATTGCCAGGTCCCGGTGGTGTTATCGACAATGGCCAAAATTAAGTCTAAGTATAAGTTTCTCGTCGTTTATGTTATAAAAAAAACCAATATTAGGTTGATTCATTTGTCCATCATATATATATATCGATTTAAATGTGATTTTATAAACCTAAAAATGTCTTGAAGAAGGCATGTTTGTGTGTACCACACACACAGGTAAACTATATGGTCTGAGTAAAAATTTGTTGCATTTCATATGTGAAAATTAAAAAAAAAATTTTTTTGTTTGTAAATTAAAAATAAAATTGAATGAAACAAATACAATAATTAGAGATTAATAGAGTTTAAGGAGTTTATTAGTGATTAGAACAACAAAACATTAGGAATTACAAACCAAATGAAGAAAAAACTATTGTTGCGTACGTTTTCGAGCGTTAATGTTAAAAAAAAAAATTTATTAATTAATAATAATTCTATATTATATTATTGCATTATATGTATAAATTTATAAATTAAAATAAATTTAATTTAATGTTTTTATTTGATTTAGTTTTTATTTATAATTTTATAGTTTTCAGTTTTTTATAATTTTAAATCGATGAATAGTGCAATTTTTATGAATTGTAGAAATTACTTCGATCGGCATGCTTAATTAAATCGATCCACATATTTAATTAATTTAAATATTTGTAGTGAAAATAGTTTGATTTTTGCTATGCGACTAATTTTACATCCCGATTCTCTTAGTCGTGTCACTTCATTCGCCGCGACAGTTGTCGTGTCACGTCATCTAAACATTTGTCTTCAGGAGGCCTAATATGAAATTTTTCGATTTCGTTTTTTTCGATATCGAAAAAATTCGCCCTATTATGAAACTAAAAGGAAAACATGTCAGCGAAATTTTCCGAACGCACCGAAAAAAATTCGACTGCTATTTAGTTGGCGAATTTTATGTACGACTGATCGCCTTTGTCAAACTTAGTAAATAACCATTAAAAAAATTTATTTTAAATTATTTTTACAAAGAATAAGTTTTTAAAATAATAATAATATTATTAATTATTGAGTATAATTTAAATAAATTACTCCGATATTGGTGTAAAAATTTCGATGTAAGTTTTATTCTTAATTATTTATGTTTAAATTGATGATTTTATGCTATCGCGACTTATCGTTTTTTTTCGATTATCGAAAAAACTCGAAACCCAACTTTCATATTAGGACAAATTCGCTTCGAATCGAATTTTATCGATATCGAAAAAAACCGAAATCGAATAATTTCATATTAGACCCCCTGCTAGTCGATTGAAGTGACCTGATGAAACGAACTTCAATCACTGAATTAATCGCGGAATACTAACAATTTCCACTGAATATGTCGACTGAAATTTTCATGCGCCTATAAATGTTGGAACGAGGAAGTGACAAGAAACTTTTTAAACGACTACTAACATATAAAGTTTGTCGCTTCAATTTATAATTGACGAACAAATCGACTAAGAGAATACCAATATTCGTCTGTCGCTACAAGTGACACGACTTAGGGAATCGGGGTGTTAGTTGTCACGATCGAGTGAAATGGGGAAAGATACCGGGCTTATTTTGAACATTAAATTTTGGTTAAATACAATTAGTTGTTTTATCTGTAGTTCTAAGCAGTGACATAATACTTCATAAGGGAGTTGGAGAAGGAAATGGTTTTGGTTTACTTTCAATTACAACGACACAGGTTTTCATCAAACTGGAGCATTTCCATAGTTGGGAGCTACAATTATTTGTCAATTAAAATTGAGTGTCAGTTTGCTGGGACCCAAAATATTGAGATATAATTTAGCTTTTGGCTTTATCAAATATTTATGTCTGTTTTAATGTTTCTTAAATGTTATATAACTGTTACTATAGGGTATATATATTCTCAGACGTTCCAGTTACGATTCAAAATTATTGTTATAAATTTTAAACAATTTAATTAATAATTGGTCAATTAACCGCATAAAATTTTATTTAGATTTTAAGAAATTTTATTTGGACGGTGCTCGCTTGATGCATGTCGTCGAGCCGAGCAAGTATACTAAACATTTAGAATTTCAATATAAACACAAGCTTGTATTTAGAAGAAAAAAAACGGACTGTCTATTACTGCTACGTATATCCGCGCAGTAGTACTGAAATTAAAAGACAATAAATATGTTTAAGGATATTTAAATTATGTATTATTATTGTATAAACTATAATTGTAACAGATGTTAAAAAAAGTTATAAAAATGTCCAAAAATTGGAATTTTAAATAAAGTTGAAAAGTTATTGAATTGATGTGTTGAAAATTAAAAACGAAATAAATTTGTAATTTATTCGAAGATTGGACAGAATTATATCACAACAATTTTGGATTCATTCGCAGGTATTAGCAGTTCTTGTATGTTCCTATCTCTCTTATCTGGGAGCAATATATTTATTCTAGAATTTATTCGATCCGCGTCGTGGAAAAAATTATTATTATTTTTATTGATTTTTATCTTCACAGGTTTCAGATGAACGCTATTTTAGGCTTGCGTTTTGGTTTCTGCCATGAAGGTTGTTGGGCCTATAAGCCTTCATCTCTAATTAGCTGGAACGGCCAGTTAGTAAATCGCAAAAGAGTTGCGGGGAACCTTTTGCAAGACTCATATTGCAATATAGGCTGTAAAGCATTAAATGGTACAAATATTTAAGTGATTTGAATGCTAATAGAGTTGGATGATCGAGATGACCACTGTGCGGTTAGGTTTGGTCACAACACTTGGAATCCTCTTTTTCACTCGGATGCGTCAATTAACGTTTGTTACCTAGTCTCGCTTCGTCTTATAACTACATGTAATTGTTTTGTTGTCATGTGTTGAGAATTTAAATCATGTTCCAAACAATATCGGACTATTTCATGATAGCCTAGTTGAATTTTTCGTTAACCGATAAGCCCGTCCTATTATGAAACTTAAAAGCAAAATCGATTCGAATTTTTCCGAGCGCACAAAACAAAATCCTACTGCTATTAAGTTGACATATTTTCATATCGATTGAACGTATTTTCACTTTTCATAACATTTAAGAATTTATATTTTTTGGATCGGATCGGATTTTTTGGTTAACGGAAAAATCCGAGTTGAATTTGCATATTTCATAATATGCCCTCAGCTTGGAAGAACGAAGAGCTCGAATAACTGACATCATCAATGGAAAACCGTTATACCGGTATATATTTCAAGTTTCTGCCAACAAACAGCACCAAATAAATTGAGGAAATGGAAGAAAAATTTCAAAATACTGTCGGCAATACAGAATTTTGAGATGTAGTAGCTATACAATCAGTTTGAGAAGTCTTATTGAAAACTTTCCGGTATGGTAAAAATTAAACTAACAAATTATTGGGTTGATGTGTCTTCTAGATATTAAGAACAGAGTTTCTTAGACGGAGCTTGTGATTTGTCTGTCAATGTCTATTGCAGTTATTGATATGCATTTATCGAGTCTAGATGTGGTATAACAAAACGCAGTTGCCAATTTATCACTGACCGACCTAAAACAAGTGGGAGGTATCGGGTTCGAATCCCGATAGAGGCGGATACAAAAAAGGATTTTTCTCAATCTGATTACGCGAATAAACACATCTTTGACGCCCTGTTGGAGTCCAGAATTCATGGGACAAACCATCTTCTATGTCAGTACTATATGCTGGCATGGAGAAAATGTTCAACGTAAATTGGTAATATAGCCGTACGTCCTCGATTTAGCCAGGTAATGGCGTAAACTTTGACGCAACTAAGTGTACCACGAAAGAGTTGGGAGTGCCTTGAGCTTCAAAACAAAATTGCAAAGATAGACACATACAGACAGGCTATCGTATATATGCGTGGGATTCAAAGCTGTTCCGTCATATAAGTCTTGCATTAATTTGGAAAATTACTCCTTTGGAAAAGAAAATAATCGGTGACTATCAAGAAAGATTCTATCTTAATTTATCACTAATCAAGTTATTCTTCGCTTCTGATAATTTTTCCAAGTATACTATGAAACATCACGTGATGCACATCAGATATTCCTATAGATTCAGAGGTTCTGTTAAACTGAAATCCTAGACAAGCTCTCTTCGTTTTGGTGATTGCTCAAAGAATAATATCCAGTGAGAAGAAAATGTAAAATTATTCAAGAACAACTATAATATTTCTAAGTTTATTGTTCCAAGAAAGATTTTAATAAGCGCTACATTACATCTCTCCTGAAACTAGGCATTTAATGTTATTGTGTTATACGTTTGTTATACTCCTACGACTAACTGAGTATTTTATATAAATGGCATTGAAAGTCATTCTATTAGAAATTTGAATTGCTTAGGTTTGATCTGATGAGTGAATTGAATAAAAAACTGTTCGAAAATATCTATCTTACAACCTACGTGATGGGTACATTTCTTCAGAATTTCAACGATAAGTAGTAGGTACCTTATAACTGATGTATCGTTATGGTTATAAAGGTTCTTCAGTTGGAGAAAACCCATTGGAAAGTCGATATACTGAAATTAAAGATATGTAACATAATTCGATTATTGCGAAACATGTGGGCTTGTCTGGAATGGCGACGAGCCGTTATGTAATAAGTAGAAGGATTTTGCCAAGTGTATTGAAAATTTCATTTAATTTTGAATATGTAAGTATGCCATGCTTATGGCAATGCTGATTATGTATGCTCGTTGACCAGACGTTTAGTTTACAACAGACTTATTTCTGATTATCACTGGCACGCAACACAAATCTGTTATGGGAATTTAGCATTAAAGTTATATTAACTTATTGTGCCTATTAATAGCCCTCAGCTATAACTAACAACTGGACAAAATAGTTTAACTACGAATCAAAGCTTGATGGAATGTGTGATTCATAATGGTGGTTTAAAGAAATACACAAATTTAAACCAAAAATCATGTAAATGGTTTAAAGCCTATCACAAAATTATTTTCTTTTCCTATATATTGTAAAGTATCACGATAGTTAGTTCGATAAAATTATTACTAGTACTACCATCTAGTGATCAGCATGCGTACTATAAAAAAATTATATTTTTGACCATAAACACAAACCAAAAGAAATCGTTTTCGTAGTATTACGACTATTTGCTCAATTATAGTAGTCATGGTACGCACTAGATGGGAGAATTGATACAAGTTTTGAATCTAGTATAATTATAGTAAGTATAATGATATTAATATAAAATATACTGATATTAAAACTGTCGCGATATGTTTCAATATATTTGTATAATAGAAATTATGTTGCTTTATCGTATCAAATTGTATAAGATTAAGGTTGGAGTCAACCAGACGGTTACATAACCCCCGCATGCTCTTGTATACAATGGCTTCGACTCCCTCTCTTTAGGAAATTATTAAGTGTAATTAGCATCGAACGGTAAAACAGAAACCATTCTATAAATCAGTATACGTTATTATCTGGTTGTTGCCGGCATTGAATTAATTCCTAAGGTGAAATTATCTATCCCTCTTCGTAAGTACTTTCACAGTATTTTTTATTTCATTATGTACTCGTAATCTCAACAGCTCTATGAGATGGAGATAAACTACATATATCGTTGTATCTGCAACTTCTGTGATAGCGAAGCTGCTTTAATAATTCAACATGGTTAGGACATAATAACTACCTTGAAACGACTCATTGTCATCTTCCGAGCGACGTTGTTATCGGCTAGGAGCTTAATCGACAGTTAATTTAACAGTTTGAAACTAAGAGAGAAAGGACAGTCTCATCTCATGTCGCGTTATCCAAAATCCTCATTTAAACAATAAACTAGCAAATGTCCCAGTTCCTGTTGAAATATGATTTTAAGGGTCTTTCTAAATATTCTTACTGGACATTTTTCTTTGAGTTTATGAACAACCGGCACTATCTCATAACCCTAGGCCTCAAAATTCTTGAACCATCTTTGAAAAAAGATTCCAGAGATGGATTATTACTGCGTTTGTTTTGTTTGATTAAAGAAGTAAAATTAGCAGTCTCCAGATTACAACATGACCGGATGCAAGGCTGGACAATGAACCTGAGAAGTTGATTCAATTTTAGAAGGTTTAAATTTTAAAAATTGTCTCGTTTGTATCCTTTAACAGAATGCTGTCTATCCTATCAAAGTCGTCTCAATAGTCAAGGTCCACAAGTTATATTCATATCCTCTTCTACACTACTATCATGATTAATCAGAGATTTAAGATTTCGTTGTCACTTAATCCATTCACCTGGAGACATCATCTGGATATAAGCAAGACGTTTATTGGATTACCGAAATAAGTTGTTTTCTTGAAGAGTTTCAGTTTATCGAGAATATCTCCCACTTAAGATTTAGCAGTATCTGGGACAGCGCATCTCCTGGTTGGTTCATTATTTATATTTACAATGTTGTAAATAAGCTCAATGGTCAATCCTGAATTTCACACAAATCTGTAGGAATTGCTCCAACATTCAAGTCGCCGGGTAATCTTAAATTATGTCCAAAAACGATGGTAGTTGATGTTATTTCCGTTGTATCATGTGTTGCTGACCCATATGCCACTGGGAACAGTGGTATATTTTGATCCCAATTATGTTAGCATCTATATGGATGGGTTTCTTTGAAAAAAATTGCAATGTTGTGTTAAACCGTTCAATCATGCCGTCTGATTGTGGATGAAAAGGTGTTGTTCTTGTTTTGTTGGTCCCAAATATAATATAAGCACATTTCCTGGAGTACCAATGATTCGCAGTTCCATGGGTACCTCATATAGACTTATCCAATTATGTAATTATAGACTTTTCCAATTATGTATTCTGCATCGAAAGCATTCTGCATTTTTTTGGGTTTTGTCAAAGTTTTATTGTTGCCTAGATGACCACCACTTGTTCTCTCAATACTTTTGGAATTCGAATTCTTAGTACCTCCACTAAAGATTGTTTATTCTTACCATCGGAACTATCCCAAATTCGTTTTAAACAGCCATCTTCAATCAAAATGCTATCCCATTGGGTCCAGTATGTCTCAACTATGGGACTCTTATCAGTAATCTCTTTCTATAATGGTCTGTTCAGGTCTTCTACGAATTTCAATATGATTGATAAATCGGGATCTTCTGCTTGCTCTTTTCTGATATCTTCGTTGGTGCATTCATCGGATGGTAGCACTTACATTACTCTCGACCACAATGTTTGCAATGTTACAATGGCCGTATTGACAGAGCATCTGCATCACCCTGAGCACTTCATTTCCGATGTTGAATGGTATAATCGAAGCAACCCAATCCCTCGATCCACCGAGCTATATCTGTTCGTCATGGCGTTTTGAACCGTATTAGCTATACTTTGCCAGCAGCAAAATGTTACACAGTTCTAATCTTAACATTGGTATAAAGCTGGTTTGATGGAGGTTCCGTTTTTGAATACAATATATTTAAAAACGGAACTTGCATCATATATTGGAGCTTCATCGACCCTCAGCTCAGCCATCAGTTTAAGCTATAGGTTAGGTTGAATGGCTGCTACAGCACACTTAGACCGGTGACGGTCCGTCGTGATAATAAAGGATCTTACTTCCCTATTACCTTTATGATAACCAGTTTGACTACTTATGCCGCGTGATTAGTCTCGCACCTTTCAGTTTTCGAGATCAGAGAGGCAGTCCATTAAGAAATTACCCAAATATTCATGTCTTTTGTGTGCCAAAGCCGGGCTAAGCATAGGAGGTGAACTACCTTCTCTTCATCTTCGTCGTCCACACAGCTTTTGCAAAAGTCATTAGCTTCGAGATCTATAGCCTCCTCGCATGTTCTCCAAGTAGACAGTGTTTTAAGAGCATCCCCACGATCGTTTTTAGTTCACGTCTTAGTAGGGAGACTAGTGTCTTTGAGGGTTTCAAATCCAGCATTGGTCAGACTTGTTTTGCTACACTACATGAAAGGGTTTTCGTCCGCCTTCCATTCGTTCGCTGACACTACTGTCTTAATGCTCTGCAGTTCCCCATGACATCCGAGTGGCACAAAACCCAGACTAACTGAATCTTGAAATGCTCCCACATCTCATTTAGAGACAAATGGCAACCCAACGCCACTCTACATGTCAGAGAAACGGAATCCAACGACCTGTCTTTCCACAAAGATTGCGTTATCAGTCGAAGATACTGTACATTATGTCTCGACCAATTCAGGACATCTTCAATCGCTATCACCTGGTAGACACTGCAGTGTTCAGGCTATAGTATAAGCAATGAGAATAACAATCAACCGAGACTGAGGCTTAAAAAGTGCAAGTGTTATAATAAATCAGTGTCAAAGAAGCGAAACCGAATACAGTCTAAGCAAATTAGTATTCAGCTAAGAATTCGCACGCATCTTACATCCTGGTTCACTGATTTATTTATGCCAGCAAATAAATTGTCCGCGCACATGACATGTAAAGTTCATCATAATTTGCGTGGGTGATGGTATCATTCAGCGGGGTGTTTCACAAGATGTATGTTGATTTATACCCATCTTATGGGTAACCTTGTTACAGTATTGTTATTGTTGTTAGTGATGAAATTCCAACAACATTATTTATAACTTTTATCATTCCATCGGCTATGTAGAATTGTTTTATATTATTTGTATGTCTTGTGTGTATATATGAGTATAGAAAAGATGCATTTTAATGATTTGTTCTTTCTTCGTTGTTTCTTATATACATTTGGTTTTTGAATTTTTCACAACAAATTTTAATGATCCCAAGATCCTTCACCGGTGTTATTATATAGCGCGTAAAATAACAGGGTTGAACACAAGCTGATATATAATTATGGTCTCGAATCTTCTTGTATCGTCTCAGCACAAAATCCCAAGATATTGAATAAGAACACATTGGCTATAATTTGCATCACATTATTAAATTCGTTTCCTTATTTATTTAACAAAAAAATTATATAACTGTTTAAAAAATTATGGACCTGGTTCTTAAGAGCAACAAAATAAAAAATCACAAATCTCTAAAATGTTCCAGCCGCTTCGATATTACTACTAACTTTATTGTAACCATTTTCATCGGCATGATAGACGACCGTGTATTTATTACCATCGGACCCGATATACGAATAGCTACCATCGATTGAGAAGAATGCTTCCTGGTCTGGATCGGTTGGTTGGTGGTATACTGCGTCCTCTTTGCGATGTTGTCCATCACTTGTGCTGTACTCAAATGAATAGCCACCATTGTCCGTTGGCTTGTAGCTGTACGTCAAAACCTCAGCCGATTTACCATCGGTGTATCTAGTCACCGGCAATGCATGAATTAAAGTGATGGCCAAACAGGTGAATATGAAGGCCTGTACATACACGAACATAAAATTATTAATAAATTTAATTTATTTTATTATATAGTTTAGGCACTTACTTTGTGGATCATCTTGGACACAATCGAAAACAATAACGTACACTTTTGAAGGAGTTTTAAATATTTTGATCTATCCTCAGACGCGATAGCTCAATGAATGAAAGATTTAGAAATTCTGCAAGACTACATTACCCCGGTAGCCTTGAGAATCAGATCGATATCACACGCGTGTGGTGAATCTTTTCTGTATTTTTTTTTTATTATTGTGATGCCTCCAAGACAAACCAAAACCAAACCAAACCAAACCGAAAAACTTGAATTGTTAGAACTTTAATCGTTTTACAAGTTATAACGATCACATATATGCATATCTACGTTGATATACAAACATGTCCAGAAACTCAAATCGCCTGAAAAGCATCAACATTTCGTTTTTTTAAGTGTGTGTGCGCGGTTAACATCCCGCATATTTGCAAATTGTTGTTTGGACACAAATCAAATCCAAAATTCATTGACTGCAAATTTTCGGTGCAAATATTTGCATTCTTAATGACACAATACAGCAAACTTGTCCATTTATTGATATTGTTCGCGTCTTTCAACAGTAATTAAATCTTATTTATTTCGTAAATAATTTATATGTTATTGATATGCGCGATGGTGAATATATTGGTTTGCGACGCTCCATCCATTTTATATATTTTCGATGATCACAAATAAGCTTCCCAAACAAATCTATACGAAAGCATGTCAATGATCGATTTATTTATGAATAATTTTGATAGAGAATATCAATTTATGAGCTCACCTAGCAATTAACATGTTCGCGTATCGTTATAGGTGCGTATATAACTTGTTCTATTATCTCGTTCTATAATCCCATAGAGAATTTTGGAAACATATTGTATGTCCAGCATTCGAATTTCAGATATCATCATTAACCAGCAACGGATTTCTATTACTGTAGTGTATACGAGTTAGGGCCCTGTAGCTGGGGGCATCCATGTTTCGTCTATATTTCGAACGAAACATAAGGGCTATAGAAACCACCACAGTATTCAGAGCTTGCTAAAGGAGGCGACCATATCTGGTTGAATCGCTGGGCTGACGACCCGTACACGTAAAAAACAACAAATTTTTAAAATGTCAACAAACAAAAAAATCGAAAACTACCAAAATAACAATGAACTCAAATTTAAGTACCCAGACACGAAATTGAGGATCGGCACGAGGAACGTGCAGTCAAATAGAAAACCTTTGATTGTTTTCTAGAGAACATCTCTGTCGCGAAAACTTAAATGGGGGTGGTAGACCATTTATCAAATTGGCTAACTCACACTCTTCGTGCGGTTCTTCAAAAGCAGTTCTTCAACTGAAAATGATGGCAATCTATAATTTAGAAAAATAAAATCAAGCACTAAAACAAAAAATTGAAGACATGGAGTTACTAATCTTCAATCTTCAACGCGAGTTGATATGCCTGAGAACAGATAAAACAAATTCAAAAACGGAAGACAAAACCTTAAACATAGAAGTGGCAGACATCGAAGTACAACCAAAAAGTGCCAAGTATGAATATTCAACGGACGAGGAAGAGTTAGAAAGGGAAACTAACTGGATGTTGAAGAAGAAAAGGTTGAAGGTGGCTGAGACCGTGTGTTACCAAATGAAAACGCTGTAATTTTTTTAATTTTGATTATTTTTTATTGAAAAACATGTTACTGTTCACCTACAATTGCCTTAGAGGTCTTGTTTCACCTTCTCCCCGTGGATATTTATGGTAAGCAGATGGCGGCGATTACGGCCACTCGACTATCAGCCATATCTCAGTGGAAATGTCTTCAAATAGGACACTCGACGATAATCAGATCGCTGAGGAAAGAACTGGCGAATCTAGACTATGTTACACTAACTCTGTGCTTCGAGAAAAGGTTCGGAACCACCTGCCCCTCAAGGGAATCCTGGAGGAGCGGGTTGGCAGCTGAAACGGGAGCATTGCAGTTCTTTACGGATGGCTCCAAGCTAAACGGTAAAGTAGGAGCTGGAGTCTTCTGTGATAAACTAGAGGTAGATATCGCAGTTCGCCTACCTGATCACTGCAGTGTGTACCAGGCAGAGGTGATAGCGATTGAAGAGGTCCTGAACTGGATGAAACATAATGTGGTATCCTCGACTGATATCGCAATTTATGTGGACAGTCAGGCGGCAATCAAGTCGCTGGTTTCTGTTTCTCTAACGTCTAGAGTGGCGTTGGGTTGCCGATTGTCTCTAAATGAGATGAGTGAGCATTTCAACATTCAGTTAGTCTGGGTCCCCGGCCACTCGGACGTCATGGGAAACTGCAGGGCGGACGAACTAGCGAGGTACAGTACAACTCTCCAACTGATACCGGAAAGGGCGAAGTTGGGGAGACCCATTAACGCACTCAGGACTGTGCTTAAAAAAGAGGCGGAAACCTCTGCGAACAATAGGTGGACGAACACCCTCTCATGTAGAGTGGTAAGACAAGTCTGGCCAAAGCTGAACTTGAAACGCTCAAAGGCACTTATCTCCTTGCGAAGACGTGAACTTTAAACAATCGTGGGGATACTCACAGGACACTGCCTTCTTGGAGAACATGCGAGAAGGCTGGGTCTGGAAGTAAATGACTTTTGCAGAAGCTGTAGGGACGAGGAGGAGGAAGAGACGTTAGTCCACCTCCTATGCTCATGCCCGGCTTTGGCACACAAAAGACATGAATATTTGGGTAAGTTTTTAATGGACTGCCTTTCCGATCTCGAAAACTGTAATGTGCGAGACTTATTACGCTAGATTAGCAGCTCTAACTGGTTCTCATAGGGGTAAAAGGGGAGTAAGATCCTGTGGTATCACAACAGACCGTTGCCGGTCTAAGTGTGCTGTAACAGCCACTCAACCTAACCTAACCTAACCTATGTTACTGCTCGATATAACCTCCTTTGGCTCTGATTATTTGATTCAGTCTTCCATAGAAAGCATTGCATGCTGACCGTGCGGAATTTTATTCCAATTTTCGAACAAGAGCTGACTTCAATGCATCAATACTTTCGTAATTTTTAGTGGACACCTTACTCTCCAAAATGGACCATATGGAGAAATCCATGGGATTCAAGTCTGGTGAATATGGTGACCAGTTTCGTTGTATCGAGTTATGGTTCGATACACAAATATTTTATTCACATTCAAATGCTGGAGCTGACGAACTATTGCTGTTTGTGAATTTTCACCCAAATACAGTGCAATTACAATATTAAGTTTGACAAAAATGACAGCAGAGTGAAGTTAGTAACATTTGGTTTCAGCCACCCTGTACTAAACAAAATAAGAGAAATAAAAAAAGAAAAGTTCAGTCCTCACCACAGGTAGCAAAATCACCAGAACGGCAACCAGCTCAAAAAAATGAAGCACCGAAGGTGAAAGCCCCACCACCGATTTTTATAGTAGGAGTAACCAACTATTCAGAAATCCAAAGTGTAATGAGTTCTGTTACGGAACAAGATTACAAAATCACTGCGCTGAACAATAATGTATGGAAGATTAACACTGCTAATCCAAACGCATACAGATACTTGTCAATGAAGCTGAATACGGAAAAATATCAGTGGTACACGTACGAAAATAAACGATCGTCCCATCAAGGTCATGGCAAGAGGCCTACATCCAACCTGTGAAAGTAATTCAATAATGGAAGACCTAGCAAATAATCGATTTAAAATCCATGATGCCGTGAATATTATTAAAAAAAGAGAGACGTAGCGGAGAGAACCGACTAGAAGCAGTTTCAAAAAGAAAACTTCTCCTATTCTTGCTATCGTTTGTTACATCCGGGCTAATAGAAAAAATTTATAATATAACTGGCATACTCAACATGCGAGTTAAGATTGAAACTGTTAAAAAAAGTAGTACAAACATTTTACAATGTAAAAATGTCAAGACTATAACCATACGCAAAGATATTGCGCACGCAAACCAAGATGTGTCAAATGTGCTGGACTCAACACAAACTTGCAAACTATCTAAAGAAGAACCAGCAAAATGTATAAACACTGTATCCCGCTGACCCACAGGGTAGAGTTTAGAAGTCCCACATGGTAGTGTTTTGGGACATTTTCTTTACCTGCTCTACACCAGAGATTTACCTCAATTAAACGAAGTTATCGTTGCAACATTTGCAGATGATACTGCAGTTCTCTAAGTAGGAGACACTATCGAGGAATCTATAACGAAACTTCAAGAAGCATGTGACAAAATCATAAAATGGACAAAAAAAGTGTGAATTTACTAATCTAAAAAACAGCTCCAAGCCTCTTATCATTAACGGCCAGTAGATATGGTATGCAAATAAGGCTAAATATCTAGGGATGACCTTAGATACCAGGCTCAGGTGGAAAGAGCATGTTAAAAAGAAAAAAATATCAAATATCGAAAAATGTATTGGCTGCTCGGGAAATACTCGGAATTATCAACTGATAATAAATTGCTGTTATATAAACAGGTGTTAAAACCTACGGATAATAGCTTTAGGGCTGCACAAAGAAAACCAACACTAAAATAATACAAACTTTTCAAAATAAAGTGCTACGAGGTATAGTTAACGCTCCGTGGTACATAAGGAATGATGACCACCATAGGGACTTAAATATCCAAACGGTTGAAGAAGAAATAAAAAAACTATTTATCAACACGTAAACGAAGAACTTCGTGGTATGTTGGACACTTCACATGCAGTCAGACGATTGCAGAGAACGAAACCACATGATTTAATATATTAAGGACACCAGTGCAAAGCCTATTTCAGTAAATTACCTATAAATGGAGCTGGCCAATGGGTCTCTTCGTATTCACAAGTGACTAAATTAAGAAATTAAGAAAGGAAAATTACTAGATGAATTGTATTAAAAAAAAAAAAACCTGGCGCATTTGCAGGCCTTATCACATGTATGAAAGACTATCGGCTGGAACTCGTAGCTCTTCCAGAAACTCGGCCTAAAAGTGAAGACTTTGTGATGCTATACTTTGCTACACAGTGGAGATGACCTCGAAAATATTGGATTTGAATTTGGGCTAACGAGTCACTTTAAATAATAACACTTATTTTATTTTTGTATATAATATTTTATTTCTTACTATGTTTGTTTGATTAAAACTTGTTTTACTTTATTTTTTTTGTTTTTTATCTCTACGATCTGTTTCGGGGCTCGAGGCACTCCCAACTCTTTCGCGGTTTGCTTATTTACGTCCTTACCTTACGCCATTATATACATCGAGAACGTACGGCTATAGGTCCGATTTACGTAGAACCATCAGGACATTGCATAGCTCCATGACAGCCTATATTACTGACATGGAAGATGGGTCGGCCCATGAATTCTGCACTCCAACAGGGAGTCATAGATGTGTTCATTTACACCACCGATCGTAATCGTAAGGTGAAAAATCCCTTTTGCATCCTGCCCCTATCGGGATTCGAACCCGGTACCTCCCTCTCCAATTGCCGCAGCTTTAACCACTGCGCCACCTGGGTGGTGTTTTATTTTATTTTAACTTATATTATTATATACACTAATTATTATAATTATTATTGTACTCTAAGATTACTCGGAGTAGGTCACCACAGTACCTTCCTGCAAGTAAATTCCCCTCGGATTACACAGAAAATGAAAATAGGATGATTGAAGTATTTTTGGGATAGGCTATTACAGTTGGAAGCGGACTGATTTCTTGGCTATCTGGTTAGTTTTATTTGCTTAGCTGAGATTACCATTAGTCGGCTTTAATCTGTCTATGGAAACATTAATATTTCGACCGGTTTAATCTAAAATGAAATGTTTCCTGAAACGACGAATGACTCTGTATGGTCCTTCGTAACGTGATGAGACGCCGATTCATACTCTATCGATACAAACTCGCAACTTTTTTTGTTCGATTCCCGGGGTGTTGACGATTCATCAATCACGTTTGGGTGTTTTTAATCTGTATGTGTATGTGGGTTGAAACGTGGGCCTCTAGTGGCATTGAGTTGTGGAATTATTTCCGCCTTCTTTAACTATTATATTGTACTCGCAACTTTCTAATGTTTTGGGAACAAACTGGAGTTGAGGTTGACTTGCGAGCGCCAACTGGAACTAATTTGCCTACAAAGTCTGTAGAATCGGGATTTGAATCCTATTCACGAAAAATTATCCTGGAGAATTTTCCTGGAGGACTTGTCCATATACTAGTTCTGTTGGGGAGCACTTCAGTTCATCTTTAACTGCTGCTCGTATTCCCAACAAGATAATGGGTAGCTCAGTGCTCCAATGAATAACATTTCCACGAGCTTTAAGCGATGCTTTTAGTTGTCTAATGAAACCGTTCGACCATACAATTTGCCTGTGGATTGTAGGCAGTGGAACGCCTCCTAGCGCCTACTAAACGCCTGAGAAGAGTTTTGACTCAAACGGACTGTCTTGATTGGTAGTAATCTCAAAGAGTATTCCAAACCTTAATACGTACTGCTCGACAGAAGTCTTAGCACTATCTCGAATGGGATATGCATTTGGCCAACGAGTGAATCGATGAATGTAAACAAAACCATCGGATGGTGGGAGGGGACCCATTACATCCATATGGATATTTTGATGATGGAAGATCGAAATGCCCTGGTTGTGTCTTGGTGTGCCTTTGCACTTTGCTAGTTACGCATCCGATGCAACCCACGTAGACTATATAGTTTGTTGAAAACTACTTGTCTCTGTGACAATGGAACGAATGGTCGTTGAACCCCTGTTGATGTTTCGCAATATAATTTAAGATCGGATAGGATGGTAAGTCCCAGTTTAAATTTAGAACTCACGGGGAGCGATGAATTTTGTAAAAGTTCTCTCAATTCATCATCAGACTCTTGAACCTTGGCTAAATCATTAAAGTTTAGCCTAGAAGTTTTGTCTATACTATCAAGGTGATCACACGGTCGTGACAAAATGTCTTCGACCACGTTGTGCTTGCCTGCACGATAAAGTCTAATTGTCGAGTCTGCCGTGGACTCTTATCACTCAGGTAGTTTATTACCGTGGTAAGAGATTTTTGATCTTTGTGGGTGGTACATTGCCTACCTTCTACAAAATATCTAAAATGTTTTATTGCCAAATAAATAGATAGTAGTTCTCTGTCAAAGACTGAATACTTCTTTTCTGCTGTTGATAATTTTCGGGAACAGAATCCTAAAGGTTGCCAACATCGTTATTTAAACACTGCGCCAACGGTTATATTTGACGCAAACGCACTTTTAATTTGGGCGAACGATTGATCACAATCGTCAGGCCTCGAGAACTTTTTGTTGTTCTTCGGCATCTTATTAAGATATGACAAGTGTGCGTGAATATAGGGGACAGCAACCCGGCTTACTTTGGAATGAATTTATGATAATTATTGACCATTTCGACGAATCGCTGAATTTGTTTAATTGATGTTGGAGCAGGAAATTTATTTATGGCTTCAACTCGTCTTGGCGAGGGTATCGTATGCCATCTGCAGATATGTGGTGGCTGATGAATCCTAGAGCGGATATTCCGAATTCACATTTTGAAATTTGGATGTTTATTACAAATCCGGATAATCTCTCAAACAACTGTTTCAGATGGAGTTTGTGCTCTACCTCGTTTTTACTTGACACAAGAACGTCGTCTATGTAGACGAATACAAAATTTAGGCCTCTTGACCACTTCATTCATGAAGCGTTGAAATGCTTGCGCAGCATTCTGCAGACCGAAGGGCATTCTCGTAAATTCGAATAAACCAAATGGTGTGGTAATTGCCGTTTTAGGCACGTCTTCGACGCAATGGGTATGGGTTTTGAATATGTGGAATTGGATATCGCTCCGGTTCAGTGACGGCATTTAGGCCTCGATAATCTCCATATGAGATGAGCCAACCTGTCAATTGCTGTGTACATGCGTCCACTAATGTAAGCTAACCCTAAGATAAAGTCTCATTTTAAAATAATTTGGATAATCTGATGAGCTCTTTAATCTGATGGACTTAGGCGATAATACAGGTCCGTACTGTGACTGAAAACGAAGAAAGAATGACCATTATCTGACAGAAGAATATACAACGCGAGTTTCCTGTGAAGGTCTGATAAATGAAGAAACGCAACGAAAGTATGAAGATCTTGTCAGCAATAGCATTATGTGATCCAATTAACAATCTGATGATGTGAACAGTTTCTAGGAAGTGTTGAAAACCTCGGTTGACGATGCTGCCCAGCTTATCCTCGGTATAGTGAAAATTAAACCCAAAAATGATTGGTTTGATGAGGTGTGTCGTTTTGCTGTTGAGCAACGAAATATAGCCCACAATGAAGCGCCGACTCGGTTTACAATTGCAAGAAGAAATAAAGCAGTTCTTGCTCGAAGGATAGCTAAACGCATTTATAGACAGAAGAAGCGCAAATGGTACAAGATCTAAAGAGTACAAAAACTTAGCGCAGTTCGCGAGGTTTCTTTAAAAAAATCACCGAATTGCACCATACCTTATGATATCGGTGAACTATCATTCGGAAACAAGATGGAAACCTCTGTGTTAACGTCGATGCGGTTTTTCGATACATGGCGTGGACATGTTTCTGACCTACTTAATGTTCCACAGGTTTCACAATCTGTATTTGAGTACCCTCAAGTACAGACCACAGCGATCTTCATTGAGGATCCATCCTATAAGGAATTCGTGCAGATATTAAAGAAAAATCGTTCACCGGGAGTTGATTGCATTAATTCAGAGCTCTTGATATTCGGAGGGCTAACTTAGTGTAACTGCACGGAAAAAAATATTTTGATTAACATCATTATAGTAGTTTGGTAACTTGATTTTTGTGATGTTCATTAAATTTTTCCTGATTTTAACTTCTTTTTGAGTGATATTGATTGAATGAATTTATTGAATTTTTATTGACTATCGATATTCATAAAGAACGTTTTCTGAAATTCATTATATACATTTTTGAAAAAGTCAGTACGTCAGGAAAAATTTGTGCATATCAGTAAAATCTGGATTGATTTTCATTAAATTCTGTAAACATCAAAAACTTTTGGTGATAGAATATTTATCAAATATTTCTGAACTTCTGTCATTTAAGGACAATATTTTTGTATTATTTCGAGCGTGCTATATTTATTTAATTTAATCATCAATTCAAAAGGTGGTCTTATATATCAGAAGTGTTCCTGGATATATTCAAATATGTATTTTGATACAATCTATAATTATGTGTGTATAAGTATGAAATAAAATATGTCGTGTTATTTCATACGCTCTATTCTGTTACAGACTTCAATTACTGGTCATTTATGGAATATACAAAATATGGAATACCTGGAAAAAAATAGTACCGAACTGATTGATACAGAATCATCTGTACTTGATAGTCCAACATAATCTAAATTTTTGACAGTTAATATAATAAATTGATATAAAAAGTCTCGTTGAAAAGAAATAAGAAACCGTGTTTTATTGAATTTCAAATATATATATACATATATATATATATATATATATATATATATATATATATATATATATATATATATATATATATATATATATATATCATGTTATTCAACATTTGTTTCTATTGGCCATTATAAAAGATTTTCATCAAAATAAATACTGATGTTTACTTATTTTTCAATGAAATTCACTAAAATATCTAATAATTTTATTTTAAAAACCATTGTATTTCACTAAAGATTTAATGCTCGTAGTTTTAAATTTGTTTTATGCGTTGACCATCATCAAAGATTTGATGTAATTCATATATGTGAGGTCATAAATATTCAATATGAATACTTAGTGAATATCATTTACCAGTTTTGTAATATTCACTACAGAAAAAAAACACTAAAGCAGTTTAGTTTTAATCACCATTGAATCGACTGGAGCAGTTTTTAATGAATATTATACTGTTTTTTGGTGATTCTCAGTCTGAATTTTTTTTCCGTGTGTCGTTTCAATCAACTTTTTGCATATGTAGATGTTATAATGAAACACCATTGCATCAAATTTGATATTAAAGGATCTTTGTTTCCATGGAGATGAACGTTGCTTGAGATCCTTGGTTGATTAAAGGTAGGAAATTTTTGTGTTTACCTTCGCTTGTGGCAATGCGATAAGAGCTGTAGGTATTATATTGGGCCCGAATGTATTACTATATACTTTGGAGAAGATATATGCATTGGTATATTATTTTGTAAGTGCAGTTCTGTGTTATGCCTTCCATGGCATATGGCACATTGATTCTGCTGTTTACATGTAAAAACTTCGATCTGCAGCTATAAAATTCCGGCAAAATTTATGCGGCACCACCACGTGCGATTTTTCGCTGGGGTTAAGTTTGTGAGATCCTTCGCATTCATTAATATGCAACGTCCATTTTTACAGTAAACACAGATAACTGCCGTTGTTAAAAGGCTACGTTTAACTATTTGCGGTTTTATTTAGTTGCACTGGTGTAGCATTGATAATAGTGTCATCGTTGGCCTTTGGTTACTAACCTTCCCATGATTTAAATGTTCCTTCCAAGAATTTTAAAAAGTGCTTTGTTGAAACATTTCATAGACTTGTCGTGACTTGTATTCCCGTTTTTGGTCACACTTAGCATTTTTATTGGAATCCATGATTCAATATTTACCCCAAAATTTTGGATTCCATACAGGAATTCGGTTGTGTTATCATACAGGTTCCTTAGGGCTGCAGCAGATTCCAGGTTTATATTTGACTGCTGATTATAACATATTTAAAGTATCAAATATGTTATAACATCAGCAGTCTTTGGTTGTTATATCGTTATCTGGTTGGTTGAAGATGTTTCATTAATTTAATCGCAGCACTTTCGGCCTGATCCTTTAGGTAGTTGTTTTTATGCGTGTCGATGATCTGTATATGTTTTCATGGATTAGCTTGCTGAGTGTGTGTGTTACGGAAATGGGTCCTCTTTTGATAACCACCTGCAAATATTGGGATCCATCTTGGTTGTTATTTCCATGATGGAAGTTTGATAATGTGTATCAATGTTTTCAAAGTGTTGTTTCGTGAAGTACTTCATTTCTTGTTCTTCATCAAGTATGCGGATTTCCTCTTGGAGTACAGCCATTTGATCCATAAGGTTCTGCATGGCCACCACCGATATTTTCTTTGCGGTTTTGTATCGGTCTCCACCACTGTGGTAATGGCATGGTCGTGTTGACAATTTTCGCATGTCGGCAATTTGTTGTACGCTTCTCTCATTCATTTACATATTTGGAAGTAAGGGTGTTTCTCATTCACACATAGCTGCCTTATCTTATCATCTGTTTGTCGAAATTTTATATAAGCATCTTTTAGTTACTGGATTCTGTTGGTGAGATAATTTTTTGTCTTCCTCTATGGGCTATTCTTTTTATATGTAATTTCTATACATGTTCTCAATCTAAGCTGCAAGATCTTCTTGATCAAATTTTGATTGTTTTTGTTGTCGTCAGCTGTGATTGTTCTGACTTAGTTTTAAATAACTTTGATTATATGTAATGTCTATGTAGGCTTAGACAACGACATCTCGCCAGTTTTTCGTCGGCTTCAAGCTCCCCTTTTCGTTTCCACCTGTTCTAATTGGTTCGAAGGACCACAGTTAGTTTCCAGTAGAAAATTTGTTTTATTGGAATCGATATTTAATTTTAGCCTACTTCAAAATATTTCTGGATCGTCAGAATAAAGCCTGTGCATATGGTTCTAGGTGTGTGATATATGGCCTTTTCAATCACATAAGATCAGGAATTTAATGCGAATATCATGAATGAAATCAAAGGACAACGTGCTCATCTGGAGCGAATGGTACAATGATCTTTAAACGGAGAGAATTTTGGTAGGCGAAGAGGTCACTTTCTGCGGAGTATAGAGATCTGACTTCTTCTGATTGTTTATAACAGTATGAAGAGCTGATTCGTGATCGAAACCGATGGAGTCAGATTGTTGACACGGTACGAGCCTGTAAAATCTGTTATAAAATATATCATTATAACAGTTGTTTTAGCACTGAAATCTTCTGTAAAATGCTTAGTACGATAAATCCGTTTTGAACTTCAATTTAACAGGAATATAAACTAACCACATTCAAATATTTCAAAGCTTTAGTTATGGCTTTGAAACACTTAAACCACTACAAGACCAAATTCACGCCAATAACCAGTATAGTTCATATTAGTATGATTTTAGGTTATAACAGTCTCGACCAACGATCGATTGTCTCTCATTGCTCATCCATGTTGCTCAACGTACTAAACGGTTCGTTGATGCTGAATCACATTTTGCCTCAATTAATCTTTCATTGATGAATCCCACAACTATTCTTCATCACGTGCTGACATTCCGAACGATCGAGTTAAGAGCACATTTGAGCTGTATCGTGTGACAGATAGAGTTAATGTGCTTCAGATTAATGTGCAATTATTAATAACCGCCTTCGTGTTTCAAATTGCAATCAATTGAAAATGACAAATCGTGTGTTATAAATCATCGCGAAGATTACAATCACTGATTATATATGTATATGAACAAACACAAAATTGTCTTAAAATCAAATTCATACCCCCCCGTCTTTTTAATTTAACTGCTTTTTATCTGATCGTAAGGGTGCGAAGGAGTTATTGATTAATTGAACTACTATTTTGGGGATCAAGTTATAATTTGCCATCAAAATGAATGACTAATTATAATCAGTGGGAAAACAATGTATGTTAAACTGAGTAGCGGAGATCACAGCATCATATTACCGAAATAAAAATTATTAATGGATCGCGACAAACTCGTTTCGTAATTTTTTTCTTATTGACTTCTTTACATTTATAGTGTTTGTATATAAAATTGAATTTGGCGTACGCGGTTAATCAACTTAGAATAAAGAATTTGACAAATATACATTCGTTTGCATTAAGACAGGTATATGTTATTGGGGTGCGATCTTGAAACCAATTAATTTACTTCCTTCGCTATTTTGTTGCAACTGTGCATATACTGACTCCGTCGTATGATGTCATATAACCGAAAATAAACGCAGTAATGAGAAGAGAAAAGTGAAAGTCGCACTTGATCACCATTCATTTCGACTAGTGTCCAATAGATGGCATCACATTGAACATTCGATAAAAGAAAATGTGTCTTCTTGATTTGTAATGCGATCATCACACCTTGACCTTCGAAGATTTTAAGATTTCATTTAAATTGGTTGTTTATGGTAATGAGCATATCACAACGCATCGATTAGAATTTATAATTTATTTTTGCTATTATATAGTGGATATAACAGCTATATGGAGAGTTGGTTACTTAATAGTTTCGTCGGGCAATTCTGTACGTATATCTATCTTGAATTTCAATCTTCATAGATAATAAATTTTTCGTGCTTAGAAGATGATGAATCGTATAATGTATTTGGTGTTTATAGATCTTGATAGTTTTGCGCTGATTTACATCTCTATAAATACATAATATTGCGGTGATGACGCGGCCGATAAGGTTAGAGACTTTGAATTATGGATTTACATATGCGAGTATATATAAGTTGTTGCCAATTTGATTGGATATTTGATGTCGGATTTTTTTTTATATTTTGAGGGAAAAAATGTCCGATACAAATATTATTCTTGTACAGTTGTGTCTGCGAATTTAAATTGATGTTTAAAAAATGTTTGGATGGGATTAGTCATTGGTTTAGCCAATTATAGACTATATACAGGCATCGTGAAAAATTAGTCATCGATTTTAGGTAAATCGAGGACTTAGAGCTAAAGGTAAGATTTTAGTTAGACCATCTCTTTATAAAGATCTATTAAAGCTTCCTATTTTGTTATCTTATTGGCTGGAACCCAAAAAGATTGCCTACCGAGTATTTTATGCCATAATTCGCAAATGTGAACTGCTGCCTTGGAAAGTTTAAACCAAGCGAGGGACATAAACCTTATAACTGATAGATAGCTGCCAACAATGGCCTCATGAGATTAGGATCTCATTAGGATTGCCACCAAGACCCATATCTTCTTCTTTTCCAAATACAGAGTACAATTGATAACTTCAAATTGGGTTCTATAACAAACATAGTTTTAACTTAACTGTTTAAGCTAATTTAGGACCTCATTCGAGGTTAATCGTGAATCGGATTTTACGAAAGAATCATGACCATCAATGTCATAATGAGTACGAATCCACATACCTGTAACTTTATTATTAGAACAAATTATTAATGAAATGGTTTCAGTCTTAAATGCTTTAAGCATAACAAATTTTGAAAAAGCCAACCGATTATGTAAAGAATTAAGTACATCGTCTGTAGTCTTACTGGATACAGACAAATAAGTTTGTCTACGACAGCGAAATTAAAAGCTTCAATAACACTATGTATAAAAGGTGATATTTCCGCTTGCATAACTGTGCAAAACTAAGACAGACTGCAAGAAGATCGCAGATCACACATAGGACAATGGGTTCCGAAACCAGGACTAAGTGCATAGACATTGAAAGGCATCCGAAACAAGACAAATTTAAAATAAAAAATTGTTTCTGAGATAATTTTGCGAGACCCATAAATCTCAAGAAGGCAAAGTATTAGCAAATAACTTTTGAAGGTGTTTCTACAATTATTATTATTTTTTTAAAATTTATCTCACCAATAGTATTCCACATCCAATACATTTCATGCAAATCACATGAAAGGTTCATTCGAATCCACAGTTACAGTAAACGGTCTCCCAGCAATATTTTAACTTTGTTGCCAGTTTAAGATTTGTGTTAATTTGACTACTGGCCACCACACAATCGAACTATAAGATAACAGCCGTAAATATTAAGACATAAAAGATAACGTTTTGGGTCTAAACTTCAGGATTAACCAACAGCTCTTCTACATTGTCAGAATATTGCAGCATACTTTGAAGAAGTTTTGTAGTAAAATTTCCAGAACTTTTTGTTTGCTTGTTTTTTGTCTTTGCTATTTGCGTTGGGGCTAAACCACTCTAAATTCTTTCTACGTTTCTTTTTAATGGTCTGGCCGAAACAAAATCGAGATTATACGGTTATAGGTCCGATTTGCGAAGACTAATCACAGTACTGTCATGGAAGGTGAATCTTTTCATGAGTTCTGCACTCTAACAGAGGTTGGAAGATATATTCATTCACATCACCGATCGTAATCGAATGGTTAAAACTCATCGTTTTGCACCCAGCAAACTTTATGCTCCAAATGCCGCAGCAGTAACCACTCTGCCATTTGTTTGGCGAGATTAGCTTACAATCCAAGGAAACAAATAGGTGCCTCTTGATGTTCCCTAAAATCAAAAAGAACTTCCTCAGATAAATTTGAAGTACATCTGCGCTAAGTAAAACTATTTGTATTAGTTTTAGAATGATTCCTATCCTAAACCCTTTCCAGAACACCTCGCCTCGATGATAAAGAGATTTTGGCATTAATTCATATAAAACACTCAGACTGCCACAACCTAATAAGGATCTTGTCAGTGACTAGTAGCCAAATTAACTGTTAATGCAAACTTCCTTGAGGGCAAACTTTTGTGTCTTCGATAGATACCGATAAGCCATCTAGGGTTGTCTTAACAATGCTAGATTTAAGACTTAACTCTATTCATAAAGTGGGGAGAGAGATAAGCAATTATCGCTATAATCTTTTCTAGAGTCTTAAGAAAGGTAAAGAACATAGATTAACCTCAAACATTTTTTGATCCGACGCGACTCTTTTGGAATTAAAACAACTCTGCTTCTATTTTCCAAGATTGTGAAAATGTGGATAAACGCAAGCAACCTTGAAAATGATAAAATAATTGGTCATAAATTAAATGGGATGTATGCTCTACTCGAACTGGGTAATTTTCATTAAGACTACTATTCTTATCAGCTTGCGACTTAATCACCAATTAGGAAACATTGAAGATTTTAGGAAACCAAATTACGTATAATCAAACCTGCATAGTGTGGGCTTCTGGGAAAGTTGAAAGTATTTCCTCAGGTAAAGCAGGCTAGAAGGAACCTCTTATACCATAATCAATGTTTGCTGCTTTTCTCCATAATTTGATCCTTATGGAGTCTCGAACAGTTTAAACCGTTTGCAACAGGAATGAAAATTTTAATATTCTTAACCTAGAGTAGATATTTTGATTGTATTCGAATCGGTTGTTAATAAAAAGTGAGAATAAAAGGTGACCTATGTCTTGAGGTACCTCAGATGGAGTATAAAAAGCGACGACATCTTATATATTTTTAAACGTTAAGAGTACAATGACCATATGGAATGTTATTGCAGTTCAAGAATACACTGAACATGATGTCATATAATAGTTAAAAAGTTTTAGGGTTGGCGACAGGGAAGCTAATAAGTGGGTTGTTTGGTTTTGTTTTTTTGAGTAATTTTACTATGAGAAGGATAAGGGGTCGTATCGTTGACCAAACTACCAGTTGAATTGTTGGAGTACTCAGGAAGTTAATGCCTGAAGGTAAAATAATTTTTTGTGAACTCAATGGTGAAATAAATCTGTTTATCAAGTGTGTGCGAAACGTATAAACTGGTTGCTATTGGCGCTATTTGCCACAGACCGATAATTTTACTTATGTGAAGGTTGATAAACTGCCTATATGACGAATGACTACTATATTTTATATAAATAAGTCGACTTTCAAACTATTTCCGATTACTGGACCAATATACAGTGCGTTATATCGTCATGCAAAACAGACAGTGGCAAGAGTTCAGCTTATGAAATACCTATTATATCTATGAAGCACTGAAATCAGCACCCATAATTTGATTATATAAATTCCAACAAATAAAGGAAGTCCACTGTTAATTTATGGTATCAAGACTGCATCTGAACAACTATATTTGAATTAAATCTATGTGGCAACACCTCTGGATATGAAGGGTATTTAACAGGTGTGCTTCAACGTTTTTCCGAAGGGACGGCGAGTGACGCCATATTTTTTATTGTTCTTTTATCATTTGGAAACTTCATTAGTATACATTTTATCATGGAAAGCTACACACGTGAACAGCGATTGCAAATCGTACAAATTTTTTATCAAAATAATCGTTCTGCTACTTTATTAGCATTACGGCCATTTTAAGGTCCATTTAAGTTCGACAATCGACCGTGTAGTAGCAAAATTTGAGTCGACGTTTTCGCTACATAATGTTTCGGTGCCCTCGAGAGCAAGAAGTGCTCGAAGTGTTGAAAACATCGCAGCCGCCAGGGCTTACGATCGCCACGTTACTGTTAATGGAAATCGATACCGCGATATGATAAACGATTTTTTTGGCCGCAATTGAATGGAATAGACTTGGCCGACATGTGGGTTCAACAGGACGGGGCCACATGCCACACAGCACACGATACAATCGCGTTATTGAAAACTAAGTTCGATGAGAGTGTTATTTCGCGAAATGGGCCCGTCCAGTGGCCGCCGCGCTCGTGTGATTTGACAATTGGGCTCAAAGATTGGACTTCGTAAAACGTGCACGCGGTGGTTGAAAAGTTAGTTCAAAAGTCGAACAGTTTGTGTTTTACTAAAAAAAAAGTTGAAGAGCTCTTATTGAAAAACCCGATACTTCTCGATAAATAAAATAGAAAATAGTCGTACGTGATCACGGTGAGTTAAATATCTATCAATTTCAATTGACTTAAATTATTAAGTATATGAAGTCTGCGTACAATAATTTATCTTTTTCTGTTAGGTATAAGTGGTATAGTGTGGAGAGCCCAAACAAATATTCTTAAACATTAAGTGACTATTGGTTATATAATATAGGTATCGCTTTTATACAAGAAGGTTTCCATTCCAAAACTTATCTATTTAATTGCTTCTAAGGGCTGTGAGGGAAACGAAAAGTAGTAATTCTGCACCCCCGGTAAAAATCAAATGACTTAAAGCATACTGCAATAAGAAGCCAACTACGAGTATCAAAAATTAGAGCTGCCAGATCTGATGTTATCAGATCTAATAATGCAAACAAGAGAACGTGAACTCAGGTTAAACACTGCTTGTCCCATCAACTAAGTTTTCAATGCTTGCGGATTAGTCCTAAAGAAGATCTATTAACCTGATCATGATTCATCGTCACCTATGCCTCCTTGGTATGGGTTTGGACTGAGACACAGCGTATTGGTTAGGCATTTTAACATTGATTCGAATGCACAATGCATTGGATATATATATATATATATATATATATATATATATATATATATATATATATATATATATATATATATATATATATATATATATATCTATCTATATATATATATATATATATATATATATATATATATATATATATATATATATATAGCTCAAGCTCTATATTAGGGTTGCTTCCGTTGCCTCTAAATATCAAATACGACCCGGTTTTGACTGCATGAAAGTATCAGTATAAGGAAAACCATAACCCATCTAAAAATCTTAGGGTAATTTCAAGATCACTAACCTACTGGCATCCGTCCAACTGTTGGTATAAAATTTGGATTTCACAAGCGTTTTAATGTGGTATTTTTTGACCGAAATTAATAGAACCGAGGTGGGTCCTCATTAGAACAGAAATCTATGGAATGGTATACGGATGAGTCAAAAACAGTCCGCGGGGCAGGTGTAAGAGTCTTTAGACTTAATTGCGTGACCAACATGAATACGATAATATTTTATATGGGTGACAGAACATGCTGGGACTAAGGGTAACTAAGCCGCTAATGGTTTGACTCATAATGGTTCGTCATAATCATTCAAAGAATTGAAACCTTTCTGCGGAATTATTATAGAAGAGTGGCAAGAGCACTATGCAGCTCCCACAATGCAGCACCTTGTGGACTAACTGTTGAGAAATATAAACGGATTCATTAAAATATATATTGGATGGTCTGCTCTTAATAATAATAAAAGTAACTCCTCTATGTATCAGAACCGTAATATAACTAAATTATTTTCAAGTGACAGCCCACTTTGCGTTAGCATAATATATAACCACCACAACATAACACTACAGCATAAATAACCAAAAGCTTGCACATGACTATAACACAAAGAATCAGTCTATCCATCCACTAACGAAGTAGGAAATTAATTGTATTAAACAGGAGCTTATCACTCAAATTGTTAATATATTATCTCAACTACCGGTGTAACGTACTTCTAACAACAGAAACGAATATTAGACGTGCGACGCCCTTAGATCGGAAAGAAGCAGTTTATATCAAACCAACGCAAACCAAATTATCATTTAACAATTTAAGGTATGGAACTCAGAGTCCATATAACCTTTTCTCTTCGCTTAGTCTTGAATTCACAATGTTTTATGTTTCACCCCGAGTTCGTCAAACAAAAATCAGTGCAAACAGTGCTTTCTATGCTTAGCACTTATGATTAGAATGAACTATAGAGTGGGGTTTTTGCATGACATTATATGCTGACATTAGACATAAAGGTCACATTCAATGGAGACCTGTGGTTTCAAACGGCTTCAATCGAATTTTTAAATACATTGCCCTTTTGTGAATTTAATGGCATCTCAATCGAGTAGATAGTGGATCTTCTCCAATTTAGTTGGTAACCATCTAGTCATAAACCAGACACAAGTCTCATCGTTGATAAAAGTCATGTAACTTGATTGATTGATTGACTCGTATGGATCCTTTCCAACGCTACGCTCTTATCCTCAATTTCTTTGAGAACGCGTATCATTATTTCACGATTAATCGAATTATTTTCTCGTATGGACGGTTGTAATGTACCACGTTAACTCTATTCATGGTTTCTTGGTAAATTTGGCAAACCAAACTATGTATTCAATTGTCAGATGTTATAGCTGTCAAATTGGATGTAGTTTGAAATAATTTGATTTTAGTAAATCCTAACCCCCGGTTATTTCGTCGTTCGACCGCAGAAGACTACATCTAGGTATTGAATAAGGGTCCCATCGCGTTCCTACTTCTTTCGAAGCATCTCAAGTGATTCCCAATCCGAAATACAGCGCAACTCATGGCATTTCATCTATCTTATGATTCCACCAAAAATTTAATAACGTTGTCCGGTGTTAGATAATGACCAGATGCACCAATAGTATTTCTCGCCTCGTTACAACGTGGATACTTTTAAACAATGGTGCACTTTAGGGTAAGCTTCGTTCCAATCGACCAACTGTATCAGTGTTTAAAACTGTTAAATAGTACCAATGGAAGAAATAGCCATAGTAACTTATGCTAGTGATATTCCGATTATGGCAGGAGAGCAATAAAGTATAGGAAAATATATGGCCTCATAGGTAGACACTCTGAACTAATGATATACTCAATAAGCGTTTTGAGTATGGAGTACAGCTTTGGGATTGTACCAAAAAATCGAACATCAAGATAAATACTAAATTATCCGCGGTACATAAGAAATGAAAACGGTCAACGGAATTTAAAGATAGAATTTTTATTTTTATAATGAGGCATGACGACGCTGTTTCCTTATATTCAAGCAACGTTATTGGCTCCTTTATGGTACTTTGCAGATCATTGTCATTATCACAATGATCAACAATGTCTTAGAAGTGGATGCTTTTTGATACTTGACTTTTAAACAGATAAGTTGGTCATTTTGTTCAGTTGTGTACAATGACCTATTTCAGTTCATCTTGGGTATTGGTATTTATATGGAACCGGTGGACAAGCGTCGGTTACATTTTTATTCACCTCAAGCAAGTTGTTTCAATATAGCTAAGAAACCAAGTCGTTAAGAATTATATTATTCACTAGCCTTTAACTTAATGATTGAAGTATTGATTTATATTACTCGTATATAGGACAGACTGAGCATATGGGCTTTAAGATAATGATACTCAGTGATATTGGTTAAATTTTACCAAGTGGCTTTAACATTTATTTCACCTCGGTACAAGAAGTGCAGTCTTTTAACATTACAAGATCAAGACTATTGATCTATTTCCGACCGCCCAGGTGGCGCAGTGGTTAAAACTGCGGCAGTTGGAGCGGGAGGTACCGGGTTCGAATCACGATAGGGGCAGGATGCAAAAGGAATTTTTCACCATGAGATTAAGATCTGTGGTGTGAATGAACACAACTATGACTTCCGTGCAGAACTCATGGGCCGACCAGCACTATAGGCTGGCATGGAGCTATGCAATGTGCAGATGGTAAGTCGAATTGGCTGTAATGGCGTAAAAGTAAGGACGTATCTCATTAACTTCTAATGCCCAAGTATGTTTCTGACATTTAAATAACATATTTCCAAAAAAGAGCCTCCTTAAAATAGGGTTAAAAATTATATTCACAATGGTGTGCTGCTACTTCGTGGAATTTTAAGAAGCATTGTTTGGCTGGTGAGTTGTATAGATTTAGCTTACATTTTGTGCAATACGCCTGCGTTTCTGACTTGCAACCGGTAAATTTGCACTGTCTTTTACCTTTGCGATCGAGAAAAATACACCTGTGACTAATGTTGTCATAGCGAACTTCAGGAGTTGGTCGGTACACCGTGGTGTTCACTCTCTGTGGTGCATTTGTCTCCAGCAATGTTGAAGTTGGACGACCTACCGGTCTTTTGAAATCAATTCGGCACAATTACTCGGCAACTTCCACGCGAAACTTTGGCAGATTTTTCTGACGCGTATCGGGATCTTGTGCAATCGTTGATATAAGATATAAGCGTTCGTCATCGTCACATCTAAAAGATGATAAAATATGCGGTCCATTTATTAGTTTTCATCCTAATATGATAGCGCCCGAGCAAACTGTCCATCAAGTCCACGCCGCCCATGTGACGATTATATTCCTTGATGATATATGGGCAGTCGATTTACACATTTTGCTTACTCGTTCGGTTCCATCGTATTGATTTTTGAGGATGATGTTGTGCAAGGGTTGAGAGGAACGGCAGCACACCGACATAGGTAGACAACAATCGAAAAGGCTTGTTGTCTTAAGGAACATTGGTTATGTCGATACCGAATGCATTACCCACATACTCTTCTGAGTAATCACGCGATACCTTCTTCTTCGAGAGTTCACTATCGCTCGATAGTTTATTATTTGGGACGCGATTTGGTCGCACCGTGCCCAAACTATAGATACCGCGGCTTCTGAGGTACGACAGCAAGCCCAAGGACGTGTAAAAATTGTCAAAATAAACAATATGATTTATGTGAGTTGGTACATTGGCCAACAAACAGATGACAAAATTGGACGAGGCGCCCAAATTTGGAGTATTTTCTGGCACCTTGTTGTCGCCGGTGCCGGAATAAACCTCAAATGCATACGAGAATCCAGTTGAATCGCACAGAACAAAAACCTTTGTGCCCCATTTTATGAGGTTTCGCTGGTATGTATTGTCGAGTAGGATTGTTGAGCACATCATTTCATCAACACAAAGGCGCTGCAACATCGGTACTCGCTGGAAACGATTGTTGAAATGTTCTATCAATGGTCGTAGTTTTTGTTGTTTGTCGTAGCCTTCCTGGTCCGCCCCTTTCGCGAACGAATC
Organism: Tipula lateralis; assembly: GCA_963932295.1. Taxonomy (NCBI): domain Eukaryota; kingdom Metazoa; phylum Arthropoda; class Insecta; order Diptera; family Tipulidae; genus Tipula; species Tipula lateralis. Next base: position 87,384,263 of record OZ010738.1, on the reverse strand, counting down.
GTTATTGAAATGCACGAATAGTCGTACCTCTTCGAATCGCTTCTCTGCAGACATTGTGTTTGCGACTTCTGGCAGAGTGTTTTTCGACCAATAAGAACGAACGTTTGGGTAACGAAAAACAGACATAAAAATAAAATCCCAATGAATTTACGGATTTCCTGTGTATTGGTAGTGAATCGAGTTTCTAAATTCTTCTGCCGAGCGTATAAATTGAATTGATCCGGTAAACTTTGTACGAATTCTTCGGCCAAGAAGAAATCGAAGCACTCATATGGTGTCTTCAATGCGTTCAACTCATTTGGCAATTCTGCCGAGCCACGGAATACAACCTCGTTGATATGCACCTGCAAATTTTTCATTTTCCAACGGATATTTTAGGACTCTGGGCAATCGTTTTTCATTTCATTTACGCCACCGCTGAACTCTCCAGTGCTCGAAATGTTTTGGCCGGGCCCACCTCCTTCTTCTACCAATTCGATTGTTTGATTGCGTTCTCGCATTAGTGAAGCACCCGCAGCATCTAGATATCGTTTAGTTAACGGTATTGGCGGCGACGGTGCAATTGAAGTCGATGGCATTGGTGACGACGATGCATATTGCACGGTTCTATCCAAACCACTGAATTGCTCGCGTGAATTGCATTCGACAAGTCGGTTGGTTTAAATAAGGATTGATGGATCATCAATTCATCCTCTGCACAAATGAAATTTGCATCAGCTACATCGTCATCGCTATCAAAATTTTTCATCATCCAATTCATCGCTGGTTTCCTCTTCGCTGGATATCGAGTCCATGAATTGGGCAATTTGGTCGTCGGACATGTGTGAAAGATTATAATAGGTCTTACGGTGAGACATGGCTAATGGAAAAAATTAAAAAGAGGTGATCGCTGAAAACACGTATCCTAAACACTGAACACAATTTTGTTGAATAAGAAAAAAAATTGGTTCGACTACGCGTCTCCGCCTCTAGACGGTCACCAAAAAATTTAATTATTTTATATAAAAAAATTTCAAAACCAAAATCCAATTACACCAATCGATATTATAACATGCTCAGCTAATTACCAAATAATTTTTTAACTTTATCTTTTTCAAACCAGCGACAGTGAATATTATCCAAACACAAGTCCTAAAATATCTTATGCAGAAGCTGTCAAAGGCAACTCTGTTAATGCAAAAACAAGCGATGACCATGGTATTTATAACATGATCAGTTCTCGAGTTACCTCAAGATCTCAGGTTACAGTATCTACGATACTAAACATCCAAGCGGAAAATCACATGGTGGAACTGCTATTCTTATTAAAAACAGAATAAACCACTATGAACTCCAAAAATATAAGGAAGAACATATTCAAGCAACCAGCATCTGTCTAGAAGAGTGGTCAGGGAAATGCATCATATCTGCGGTTTACTGCCCGCCGAGACACTCAATTAAGAGCGAACAATTTGCGAATTACTTTAAAACTCTAGGAGATAAGTTCATAGCAGGAGGTGACTACAACGCAAATCAAATCCAACGGGGTTCGAGATTAACTTCTACGAAAGGAAAACAACTGTGGGACTGTATACAGAAAGAAAGATGGATCACATATCGTCTGGCCACCCAACCTACTGGCCAACTGACAAGCAAAACATCCCCGATTTACTTGACTTTTGTGTAACAATGGGTATACCTAGAACATTAGTAAAGGCCGAAACGTGCTACGATTTGTCTTCTGATCACTCTTTGGTATTGATAACTCTTAAGACGCAGGTTCTACAACTAGAGCCATCTAGATTCCTGACGAATCAATATACTAATTGGTCTCTATTTAAGTCTACAATAAGCTGGAAGTGTTCGTTAAATATTCCATTAAAGACAAACTATGAAATTGACGTAGCGGTTCAACAACTAACTAGTATTCTACAACAAGCCGCTAAGATCGCTACCCCGATTAATGCTACGCTGATCAAGTCTGCTAATTTTAAGAAACGTAAACTTTCTCCGAATATTCAACAACTACTAATGACGAAGCGCTCAATACGCAGGCAATGGCAACTCTATAGGTCACCTATACTCTTAAATCAAGGTTAAATAAAGCGACTAAAACGGTGAAAATCGCTTTGTTAAATAAACATGACGAAGAGCTTCAACATTATCTCAAGGGACTTACAGCTACTGAAGCAACGTATTTCTCATTATGGAAAGCTACACGTAATCTGAAACGACCAACACTCTCATCCCCTCCAATACGACTCTCTGATGGAAGCTGGGCAAGAAGTGATGTAGATAAAGCAAATATATTTGCAAAACACCTTAGCGAAGTGTTTACACCTAACGAGCACGTCTGAAAGCAAGCCAATCAAATACAAATGGCGCAATGTCAAACAAATGATCAAGGACAACACCGATGTAAAAAAGGCACCTGGACATGATCTGATAAATGGCAAAATGATGTCAAATCTACCTGATAAATGTATCAAACTATATATTCAACGCTATAATGAAAACAGGCCATTATCCAGAAATCTGGAAAACTTCAGTTATTATAATGATTCCAAAACTTGGCAAAGATGAAACAAAAGTTAACTCATATCGCCCAATTAGCTTATTACCAACTCTCTCAAAGCTTTTCGAAAAAATGCTTTTGCAAAAAATTAAGCCAATTTTGAACAAGAAAAACGTCATACCGGATCATCAATTTGGATTTAGAGAAGATCACGAAACCGTGGAACAAGTTCACAGAGTCGTATCTGAAATCAGAAACTCCCTTGAACAAAAAAAATATTGCTCTGCAGCGTTCCTAGATATAGCCCAAGCTTTCGATAAGGTATGGCATAAAGGTCTCCTACATAAAGTGAGAGCACAATTACCGTCAAGTTTCTATAAAATTATTGAAAATTATTTGCTCAATCGAAAGTTTTTGGTGAAATATAATACCGCATCCACAGATTTATATGATATTTATGCAGGAGTACCTCAAGGCAGTGTGCTGGGGCCAGTGTTGTACTTGATCTATACAGCAGACTTACCAACTTCAAATTACCTGAAAGTCTCTACTTTCGCGGATGATACTGCAATCCTAGCTGCCCATCAAAATCCTACGATAGCAACAAGAATTCTACAAGAACAGTTAGACAAAATCGAAAAATGGCTAATAAAATGGAGAATTAAGGCCAACGAGCGTAAATCGGCGCACATAACATTCACACTCCGTAAACTCACCTGTCCGCCTGTCAGAATAAATAACATCAAACACTCTCCCACAACACGAAAGTGTTAAATATCTTGAACTTCATTTAGATAGAAAACTCACGTGGAAAAAACACATTGAAGCTAAACGTCAACAAATCAAATTAAAATGCGTTAAACTAAATTGGTTAATTGGAAAACACTCAAAGTTAAGTCTAGACTGTAAGGTCTTGCTGTACAAAATGATACTTAAGCCCATCTGGACATATGGTATTCAGTTGTGGGGCTCCGCGTGTGCTTCCAATATAATAAAACTGGAAAGAGTGCAGTCACGAATACTTCGAACAATGGTGAACGCACCCTGATATGTACGTAATGCGAACCTTCGACGTGATTTACTCATCGATACCGTAACTGATACAATTCAACAATACAGCAAAAAATACCAGTTAAAACTTGTTTTTCATCCCAACGAATTAGCCAGGGAACTATTAAAAAGGGCAAAAAATAGGCGACTAAAAAAAAAGGGATCCTTTGGATCTAGCTAGGTAATTCAGATTTCACCGAGTGCACATTAATATTAAGAACATAGGTTAAGTCTTATTAATCGAATTTATATTAGCCTTTAAGATTTGATTACATATTGTTAGTTTCCTATGTAGGAAAGATTCAAGAATAAAAGCCATAGACAGTAAAAAAAAACTTTATCTGATGATATTTAACTCACTTATGAAATATTTAAAAAACGTTAAATCTGGCCTAACTGTAAAACCCTAAATGCTACAGCGCTGCGCGTGAAAATTACTTTGTGAGATATAGAGATTTTAATTTTGCCTGCCCTTAGACGGAGCAGCGCAGCAGAGGGTGAACTAGCCAGATATCCAGTTTTAACACTCACCGGTGAAATCATCTATACTCGAGATGCCCGACAAGGTAATGGAAAACGTAGCAAAAGCGGCACATTTTACATTGTGACATAAAGATGGCGCACTTGTTCCTGCGTGACAACTGAATGGCACCTACCAAATTTTCAGAACAAAGAAACCGAAGTCACATTGAAAATTTGAGATTTGAGGGTTTTTGACCCTTCATAAATTAAAATGTGATGACTATTTAGATACGAGTATGTGGACACACGATCTGGATATATAAGAAGAATTGTTTTTTTTATAAATTTCAAAATTATTGTTTATAATAATACAAATGGGGAATTTAAATTTTAGGTTTTGTTTGTTATTGATTCAAAGAAACAACTGTCATAATTTTTTTTTGCCAATCCGGAGAATTTATCATTATTTAACTGTTTTATTTATATATATAGTTGTGGCTTCGGTCAAGAAACACATAAGTATTAATTAGTGGTCTTGAAATACATAGGTTGATTCAACTCTCTCAGGTTCAACGATCCATCGTTTGAGAACACATGTATGGAAATTTACCGATGACAACACATTTTCGCGTGTGATATCCCACAATCAATCGAACCAAATTACACGAATACGAATTAGTCGATACAATATTCAACCAGCTGGATATTGATTGGACACTGGACCGTAATTAATCGTGAATTTGTTATCAATTAATTTTAATTGGATTGCAATTTACAGATTTCGAAAACAAATTGCCATACACTCGATGAAACAATGAATCACTTGTTCTTCATTTACATATATATCTTGACAATGTTTGATTGTGTCATATACCATTAAGTGTACTCGTACGTGGACAATAAACCATCAGACGTGTATCTATTCCCAGGGCTCATAAAATCACATCAATTATTATAAATAAGTGATCATCCAAGGTTATATAGCAACATCATTTAAAGGTAGAATACCACTTTCGATCTCACCTATGTAGGTGATTACAACTAAACACTTCCACCAAAATAATTATCGTGTGCTCGCTAATTGCGGAACAATAAATACTTTCTTCAACGGTTTCGACTTTGTGTATCGTCACAAAAAATTATATATTCTCCGCAGCATCCACGCAATTTATGCAACATTCAGATTGCGGTTAAGTGCCAAATAAACACATATATTATCGTTATTATTAATGTTATTGCTATTGTTATTGTTATTACGAATACTTCAAGTATTTATTTCGATCATTACGTTTATTTATTCATTAGACCGCGCTCAACTGGGCCTGCAGTATATAAACGTATGCAGGCACAAATAATTCCGGTCAAAATATCAATATATTATGTCAAGTGATGTGTGTGTGTGTATGTACGAATGTGCAGAATCTTATGGGCGAGGAACAAAAATACTTTAAATTAAGACTAAGATCAACAAAAGACCAAACTGAGATAAATAGCGATTAAATGTTTTTTTTGTGGTTTTGAATGTCTCCAAAATAAAAGAATATTTAAATTTGGGTATATGCTGTTGTTGGTGTTTTATGGACATGCAATATCCGAGTTGAATTTTTAACATTTTTAATTTAAATCCAGTCAAATAATTAATTATGTATATAATGTAACATATAACATGTATTTAATTTGGTTTGTGTCGGAATTTACGAAGGATCAAATTTTAAATTTATATAGTCGAGTGGGTGTATCATAATTTATATGCAGGGAAACGTTATAGTTGGGAAACCTGGATGATATGAACGGTTTTTGCAGGTCAGGTTTAAGTCATATAAGGTCTTCATCTGGTTTTAAGCACCAGAATATGATTCTTCCCATACTCATAACTCGTATCTCAAACGTTGGACTCCATTACTCAGGCTAATCTGTTTAATCAACAATCTGTACAATTTATCACTGTCAGCATTTGCATAACAATTGCATCAGAATTATGACCTGTACTTGAGTCTCATTATTATGTGTAGTTCCCGCTACTTAGGGGTTGCATTTTTACCGAAATTTTCATATACCAGTAAATGATAAAAGCTCACTCGGTATACCGATTTACCGATATTTTATTTTACCGGTAAATCAAAGCATATTTAACATAGTTTTCAACCAACAACTTTAAACGTTTATGAGGTAATCGAGTTTTTCATGTCGGTTAATATTTTATTTGGGGCGGTCTCCACGTTTTATTGTGAACAAGTGTTTATAAGACCAGTGTCTTTAAAATTTCATTAATTAGCAGATTTTAATTTGAAGAACCGTTTCAGCATAGCAATAAGCTGCGAATTTTGAAATATCTACTCGTCGTATTTTATTGATAATCGGTTATAAGTCATTGAACTTGCGAATCATCTGTTACTATTACATTTAAGCCCTAAGAAAAATTATGATCACTCTCATCTTCTTCATAGCCTTTAGAAAAAGTAACGCATCATTTTTCTTGAACAAAACTTAAAACGCCATAGTTGGATACCATGCGTAAAACAAAACTGATGATGCACCATCGGATCAGTTACTTAAATTAATTCCAAATGCTTGCAATTTGTTTCTAGAATTTCGACGCACTTGCAAACATATTTCCCCGTGCGAGCCTAAATTTGAAAATTTTGTTTGCTATATATTTTGATGCATTAGTCGAGTTTGAGGCTAAACCTGTCACCATTTTGATCTGGCTTGCAATTTGCTTACAATTTGCCTTTATTGAATTTTATTTTGGGACGAACTAACCTTTGGCGGTTAATAACTTTCTTAAACCATAAGAGGTACAAAATGGTTCAAAAAACTTGAAATAATTTTTAATTAGTCCTGATGTAAGCCGACTGTTTTTGGTTTAACTGAATGTTGTGTAACGAATTGGCTCATCTCGTTTGAACAAACTATTTCTTTTATTTTTTATAAAATTGTTAAGCTTAAATTGATCGGTAAATATTTGATTTTACTGGTAATTTGGTTAAGATATTTGGGCGGTAAAACCGGTAGATTGATTTACCGTTTACCGGTAATGCAAGCCCTACCGCTACTCGAAAACATTGGTAAAAATTGAAATATGTTCAAAGAATAAGTGTATTAAGAGTAATATGCGCATATCGAACGGTTTCGGATGACAATGCTTGTGCTCTTGCGGTAATGTATCCAATAGATAAACTGTCTAAAGAGCATTAAAATATATATCTAAGATCTGTTTTTTGTGGTTTTTTCAGGCCCGTACCGTGTCAACAATCTAACTACATCGGTTTCGATCACGAGCCAGCTCCTCATACTGTTGCAAATGATTATAAAAGATGCCAGATTGCGCTTGTATCATTTGAATTAGATCAACACGCAGAACGTGACTGAGCCAGCGTACTCGCTGTTCTTTGATTTCATGTGTGAGGTGGAATGAACTGCCAATTGGTTCCATTAATAGCTAACATAGCTGCAATGTCGCTTGGTAATGTTGTCATTTTTTTTACGGTTTTTACAGGCCATTATTGGCCCGTACCGTGTCAACAATCTGACTCCATCGGTTTCGATCACGAGCCAGCTCTTTAAACCGTTGTAGGCAGTTTGAAGATGCTAGATCGCTCTCTACGCCGTGGAGTAATCGTCGCCGACAGCGACCTCTTCGCCTACCCAAAGGCGGTTCTCCCTTAAAGGTTCGCTGTATCATTCGGTTCGGATCAGCACGCAGAACGTGTCCGAGCCAGCGTACTCGCTGTCCATTAATTTCATGCACGATATCAGGAATTTGCATTAAATTCCTGATCTCGTGATTGAAAAGAACTCGGTAAGTGCCATCGACGTCGCGTTTTGGACCATATATCACACGCATGATTCTTCTCTCGAATGTAAGAAGCCATCTTTCGTACTCATCCGTCAAGGTCCAACTCTCACATCCATACATGACAACGGGTCTGATCAACACTCTGTACAGTTTCAGCTTATCCGTATTTGCAAGATATTTTGATTTCAGCAGTGGACGTAGTGGATACAAAGCTCGATTGCCAGCGGCAAGGCGGACCTTGATATCCTCGCCCACACTATTATCGTGAGTGATGAGAGATCCAAGATACTTGAATCTCATCACTCCGTCAAACGTGTGGTTACCACTACTGAAATCAATTGCGTCTTGGTCTCTAAAACCCGAGATTAGATATTTGGTTTTTGACTCGTTGATTTTGAGACCAACGGACGCTGAGCACTGGTCCAGTGGATCAAGTATCTCTTTCACTCCGTTGCCATTTAATCCAATCACACAGATATCATCTGCATACGCAAGAAGTTGATTGGATTGTCGGAATAAGATATTGTCCTGAGGTGTTTCACATTTACGAATGATGTATTCCAACATGAGATTAAAAAGTTTTGGGGACAGCGCATCTTCTTGTCGAACACCAGTAGTGATTGCAAAAGTTCTCGATAGCCTGTTCTCAACTTTTACACAGCATTGTGACTGCGTTACGGTCATTTTACAGAGATGTACATATTTTTTCGGTATTCCTAAATATTCAAGCACGTACCATAATCTCTCTCGATTGATCGAGTCATAGGCTTGCTTGAAATATAGGAATACCTGGTGAACATCGCGAGATGTTTCGTAGTACTTGGAAAGAATCATCCGTAGCGAAAACACTTGATCAGTGACTGACCGATTTGGACGGAATCCTCCTTGGTAGTCACCGACAATTTCCTCCGCTAGAGGAGTAATTCTTCCCAAGATAATGTATGACAGTAACTTATATGCTGTGCAAAGGAGAGCTATACCGCGATAATTCTCGCATTTCAAGCGATCACCCTTCTTGAAAATTGGGCATAACGCGGCCACTTTCCATTCTTCGGGCATTACTTCATTTCGCCATACCAATCGAACAAGGTCAAACTCCTGGTGAACGATTTTTCTTTAATTTCTGCATGGCCATTGTGAATTCCTCATAGGATGGATCCTCAATGAACATCTCTGCGGTTTGTATTTGAGGGTATTCAAATACAGCTTGCGATACATGTGGAACATTAAGTAAAGCAGAAATATGTTCAGGCCATGTATCGAGTACCGCATCGACGTTAACACAAAGGTTTCCATCCTGGTCCCGAATGGCAGTTGACCGAGACCTTAAGGTATGGTGCTATTTGGTGATTCCTTTAAAGAAACCACGCGAATTGTGCTCATTGCTGAGTTGTTGTACTCTTAAGACCTTGCCCTTCCACCATTCTCGCTTCTTCAGTCTACAAATGCGTTTAGCTATCCTTCTAGCAAGAACTGTTTTATTTTTCCTTGTGATTATAAACCGAGTCTGCGCTTCATTGTGGGCTATATTTCGTTGCTCAACAGCAAGACGACACTCCTCATCAAACCAATCATCTTTGGGCTTAGTTTTCACTATACCGAGAGTGTGCTGGGCAGCATCGACAACCGAGGTTTTCAATACTTCCCAGACACTGTTCACATATTGCTGACAAGATCTTGATATTTTCGTTGCGTTTCTTCATTTATCAGACCTTCACACGAGAATCGCCTTGTATTATATATTCTCTTGTCCTCCCTGACTTGTACGAAAATTTCCATCGTAGCTTTGCAGCAACCATAAAATGGTCACTGCCTACGAATTTGGTTGACGACCGATTCGATCTCACGTCTTGGACAACCCGAGCCCGCCCTTTTGAAATCAACACATGGTCAATTTGGCTTCGGAATGTTTTACGTGGATGTGTCCATGTTTCTAAGTGGATATTTTTATGAGGAAAGAATGTACTTGCTACTTTGAGATCATGAGCGATCGCAAAGTACATCATTCTTTCCCCATTTTCGGTCGCAGTTTCGTGTCGGGAGTACGGACCTATATGGTTACATAAGTCGGTCTGATTTCTGCCAACTCTAGCATTAAAGTCACCAATTACCAATTTGACATCGTGCTCAGGTATAGAACCCATCAGATTATCTAGATTATTGTAAAACCAGTCTTTATCCTGGAATTGGCTTACATCAGTGGGCGCATGTATACAGACAATTGACAGGTTGGCTAATCTCATGTGCAAGCGAAGCTTACACATTCGATTATCGACGGCTTGAAAGTCCAGTACAATTTTTTTTACCTGTGGCCCAATGAGAAATCCAACCCCAAGATTTCCGAGTTCATCTCCACTGTGTAGCAACGTATAGCCTTGGGACACATGGTCACGAGTTCCAGCCGTCGCGCCAGGGTTTCTTAATGACGATCCTTAATCTCCTGTACGGGTTCTTAAGCGGGGGTTCCTATTTTTTGTTGTTTTGTCGGTATCCGATTTTTCACTTTTTTTACGGATGCGGGTCGTCAGCCCAGTGACCCAACCAGCTTTAGTCGCCTCCTACGACAAGCTCTGGATACTGTGGTGGTATTCTATGAGTCTCATGTTTCGTTTGAGATATTTACGAAACAGGGATGGCCCACACTCTTAATGTGCTCTGTCCTTAGTATCCGTGATATTCTCGATCCATTCTTTGTGACTGGAATGTCAAAATTTATGAGGATCAGAGTTTTTCTCGATTTGTTATAACAGTGTTTAAATGGCTCACGAGAGTTCTCTATATAGATATAGTCCTATTAAGGTAAACCAGCACCCGTTGAAATAAATTTCAAAACCTCGTTCCATCAAATTTTTTTATTGTGAAATAGTTGGAGGTCTGGTTTATAAATTATAGACTTGTGCAAGATTCTTATGTGTTCATACAGATCGTTACTGAATGCATATGGGATAGGATTTAATATAACCTTGCAGCTACCCAAGTGTGACTACCCAGACATAAGCTCGGTCTACGCGGGCACATTTTCTTGTCTCCATTCTATACCTGACTAAACCTTGGATCACTATCCAAAAATACTTTTCTGTTAACAGTTGGAATTCTTGTATGTCAATCATGTTCGGTTATTTCAGACGGTATCTTTCCAAGAAGGTATAGAGCTACATAACTCATGTTATATGAACCGTGGACTACACAACAAAAGATACATTTCAACATAACGTAATTTATAAGGAGGGCTTATATAAATTTCGACAGGTTGAATTAGCGCATCCCATTGTAGGAGTAAATATATGTGGACAATTCTAAATTTCAGTCTTCATATAATTTCACTAATTTTTTATAAATACAAATTAAATTACCATAATTGGAAGACGCTCTTAAATCATTCGAGCTGAACTGTTGGGGGTACTTTAGCATATATATGTACATAGATATATACATTTATTATGTCTTGCCTCAATATTAGAATATAAATGATCGTTGACTAATTATTATGACACCATCATCAGCATGCAACCCTTTTGACATTTTATTTGTCGGCACAGACATAATATAAGACCAAATTAAAAATTAAAATCCGTATACATGAAGCAACGCACTAACCTTGATTAATGTTCAATAAAAAACACTGTCAATCCCAAACCATCCGTGACGTATTAATTAAAATCCGCGTGTGGGCAAAATGAAAGGTTGTGGCCATATGAACACATTTTTGACCCCCTATTGGAGTGCTGAATTCACGGACCTACCGATCTTCCATGTTAGTAGTATAGGCTGGCATGGAGCTATATGGAATGTGCAGATGGTAATAATGTGTAGGATTTGGAAGTAGACCAAACTATTACGTCTATCCATGCCTGAATCCCAACCCTATTACGAAATCATTTATACAATATAATCTCCCATAATATGATATGCGCGAACCGCGAAGCTAAAAAATGTGTGGTAGAAATGGAAATAAAATAAAACCATCAAATTCATAAATCAAAAAATGAATGAATCCGCGAAAAAAAATTGGTATTCTTGTCCATACCTACCTGTGTGTATGAGTGTGTCTACGTATGTATGCATATAAGATGATTGTTTCTTTTATTTATCTTTTTGATTTAATGTAACAGATAATAAGAAGAATAATCAACCTTTTTATGTGTTATATGTTGCGCGCGGATCTTTGTCACACACATCTACCACTTTGAATACCAATTTTCACCATTCGTATGTGTATATACGTGCATATATGTATATAAACCAACGACAACAACAACAATGAAAAAAATCTTTTTAAATTACCCAGCCAATTTCAAAAATACCATCATTTAAAGTTAGACCCTCGAAGGAATCAGATCATCGTCTGAAAATAAAAACAAAAAAATTTAATTTGAGTGAAATTGTGTTTGAGCCAAAAACGAAAATGTTTAAAGTGAGTGAAATTTTTTGGCACTCTTCTGGATTACCCACAAGTGTTTTGAGTGGAAATTAATTATAAAAAATATTATTTTCTAGTTCTGCATTGTTGCTCTAGTCGCGACCATAGTTGGAGTGAACTCGGCCCCACAATTGGGCACACAACAATCGTTTACATCACGAACCACAACACAATACGAGGAACAACCGGTGCCTGTTATTTTGAAATATAGCTACGAGCCAAATTCCAATAACGATGGTGGATACAAATTCGAGTAAATATATCCACACACGAGATAAATTTACGATATATGTAATAACCTTTTTTTTTATGTTCGATCGGTCTAATATAGATACGAAACGAGTGATGGACAATATCGTCGCGAAGAAGCATTCTTGAAATATGTTGGCGAAGAGAATACACCCATTCTAGCGATATCTGGTGCCTATTCGTATATCGGCAGTGATGGTGTCCAATATGTCGTCAACTATTTATCGGACGAAAATGGTTTTCAACCCGTGGGCAATCATATACCGACAGCGGCGAGTACGGCGGTCACCCAACAAACACAATTTCAACAAGTTCAACCATCGCAACCCCAATACAGCAATGTGAATACAAATGGAAATTATCAAGTGTTGAATGGATAGGCCGATTGAGATGGGGTGGCACGTTATAAATTAAGAAATGTGAAAATTAGATGTTAGAAGTCAATTTTTTTCATTTGGTTTGAAGAAAATAAAAGTGAATTTTTTTTTTAACTAAATTGTTGAGAGTTTATAATTTGAGTCACGTATGAAATAGCAAACCTTTGTCTTTGTTGGCTTTGTGTATGGTGTTAAATTATTATTTGTTTGATTTGAATAGAAACGGTTTTAGACTCAAAATTTAAGTATTCGGTAAAGTTTCTTAGCACCAACTTGTTGTTAGCAAAAACAATCGGAAGGCGAGTCGTGGTTCAATCGTCGTCTCTAACATTTCAAAAGCTTACTAAAAATATAGATTATATCCATCTGCCGAAGGTTCTGATTTATGTAGAACTCTCAAATTTTTATATCGTAGAAGTTGAATCGAGTATGGATAGTAAACCTTAAAACTAACACTTTTGCAAAAGACTCTTAATTCTGTTACCAATGACCTTCATGTAATTGTTAAAGCACGAAAGCACGTTTTTTCCTATTTTCTGTGGGTGTCATTCTCAGTGATACGCGTTGACGTTCAAGCATTGGAGTATGCTTTTTTTATGGTGCTGCATTTAACATATTTCTTCAATTTCAGTTTAGATAGATGCTTATTTCCAAAGTAAACGTTCTCATTTGGAATATGCCTTGTAGAACGACTTAGCAAGACGACTCTCTTGCTATGAGACACGTTTTGCTGTGTGGTTTTTGTGTGGTACTTGTGATATATCATAAAGTCTGTTCTCGGCTATTGTCGCTAAATAATAAATTAACAACATCTGATCAGTTAGACGTCAAGGGTTCACGACTCCGTGGCTTGATCTGTGGTATGGCAAACACGATTTGGTATGCCAGACCTAAAATCAGCCAAAAATTAGGAATAGTGGAAAGTTGCTGCATGTGACAGAGACTGTGCTAATAGACTATTAGAGTCAAGACTGCTGCAATGGTCATATAGAAATAATCAAAAGCAAGCATTGAATCTTATAGCTTTTAGTAAGAATGACAGCATAATTCTATCACTATAATTTAATATACAGAGTTTTTGTTAGTGATGGTTTCCATACATTGTATCGTATCTCCTGCTGTGTGCGTGACGTAATATATATAAATGAAATTGGTAAACATCGACTTTATCTACCACTTTGCCATAATGATACTGAATATTTGAAATATTGAGAATGAGGACATATATGAAAGACTATTCGAACCAATTAAAAACTTCTTTCGCTTGGTGAACCCGACAATTTCGTCGCCGTTGTAGATATCAAACTATTTGAACTTATTGTTTTGACAACAAGATGGTGAAGTCGTTACGTGGACATAGCTGAATAATTACGTGTGATATGTTCTGCAGATTTCATTTCTGAATTGAAAAAACAGCAACTGTCGAATGTACTCTGTTCCATTTCTTTAAGGTGGTAACTTAAGGCAATGAGAGCTTTAACTTTGCTTCTTTTTTCTACCGACCAAGCGAAAGATTAGAATGTTTGAAACCGGGATCCATTTTGGCTTAGCTATCAGAACGGTTCCATGTATCCAAATAACAGTTATCTCAGCGTTTTTAAACCTGCCTAATTGTGCGATAGAATATAAACCCGTATGGTTTTGGGTAAGATCGGCTTTTGGAGCTCTATCGCATTCGTTTCTGCTTGAAATTGAGTTTATCTATGATCCGTTCGTATTCTTTAACATAGATCTCTATTCGAATGAAGATCCATCTCTATTCTACTCATCCCGATCAGAAAACACTATATTGAAAGGCTTATGGAATTCTACTTTGTGCGGAATATTGTCGAATAAAATGATTAAAACCCTATAGACATGTTTAGTTTAATAAAAAAATTCGGAGGTACAGTATATTATCATGGTACATAATTAATATCTGAGATACCAATCTCAAATAATATCTGAGACCAAAAGTGTTGCATAGCAAAGATAATAGGGCTATTGGAAAAATACGTCTCGCAATTACTCATTTTCTACTGTATAATGGATTTTTAAGACTCCACATTATAAGTGAAACCTTTCGAAATACGTCATGCGTCGATATAGTGAAACATCGCCGGTTGTAGCTTAAGGGTTAAGAGAATTTGTCATCACATTGCGGTTTCGAGTTCGATTCTCGCCGTCGACCAAAAATTAACATGTACCACCGTATGACATAAAAAGCGATTGTGTTGTGTAAAAGCATTTGTTGAGGGGTTACCTACAATGTGCACCAATAAGTATTTTCATTTTAACGTTCGTAAAATCTCAGTTGAAACGCGGTTAGAGCCGCTTACGGCTTTTTAAACCATAGACTATTATTTTATGTATAATAAAAGAAATAAGAAGTTATATATAGTGGAAGAAATAATGGTGGCAAGTATATTTCCCGCTTCACCATGCCATAGAGAAATAAAAGCTGCATAGACACCTTTACCGGGTTAATTTTAAGGTGTATCTGAGTCGTAGAGTTTATTTTTTTTTTGTTTAAGAAATCTATATTTCTGTATAATATTACAACTAATCTCAGTAATTATTAAGTAAATGTTTTGTATTTTTAAGCAGTGTAGCATCTTATGGGATGAGAAAAATCGGTCCGTCCCATTTCGTCCAGTCCTTTGATTTCAGTAGTTCAGGGAACCACTAATTATAAAGGCTTTGTTCGTTTTAGGCTCGTTAGTCCATTGGTGTGATCCAGTAGGTTCCGCAGCTCCTCGTTGTCATGTTGCTGCAGTCGCAGTACATGACTCCTTGCAAGCTTAATTATTTCATCACTGACGTATTCCATGTTAAGGTATCGATGGAGTTTGTCATTTCTGATATACCATGGAGCATTGACAATGCTACGTAGTACTTTATTTTGAAATGTTTGTATGATCTTAACTGTAGTTTTCTTTGCACATCCCCAATGTTGAATGCCGTATGTCCAGATAGGTTTAAGGATTTGTTTATATAATAGTAGTTTGTTTTGCGTTGTCAGCTCAGAATTTCTTCCAATAAGCCACTGCATTTTTCTGAATTTAAAATTCAATTCTAGTCTTTTCTTTTTAACATGTGCTTTCCACCTAAGCTTAGTGTCTAGTGTCATGGCAAGGTATTTCGCATTGTCAGAGTAAGGAATTTGTTGAAAATTCAGTCTAATCGGGATGTATTCCACTTTCTTGTTGGTGAAGTTGATGTGTGTTGATTTTGATTCGTTTAGCATTATTCTCCAAGTTTTTGTCCAAGTGTTTACTGTATTAACAGCATTTTGTAGTTTCTGTGTTGACTCGAAAATACTAATATCAGTGGTCATAATTGCAGTGTCATCACCAAAAGTTTCTATTCTGACTTCTGCTATATTTGGTAAATCATTTGTATACAGAAGGTATAACACAGGGCCAAGCACACTACGTTGTGGGACTCCTGTCAATATTTTCTTTAGTTTTGAGTACTCCTCTTCTTGTCTCACTCGAAAATAACGGTCATTTATGTATGACTTAAGCAATTCAAAATGTTGTTTTGGTAGATCTCGTTGAAGCTTAAATTCCAGATCATGGTGCCAAACCTTATCAAATGCTTGGGCTACGTCTAGGAATACTGCTGAACATACCTTCTTCTCTTCCAACGCCTCTTCAATCGTATCAGTGATTCTATGTACCTGTTCTATTGTTGAGTGGCCTTCTCGAAACCCAAACTGATGTGGTGGTATAAGTTTTCTAGTCTCTATAATTGGCTTAAGTCTCTTCAGAAACAATCTTTCGAAAATTTTTGATGTGGTTGTTAATAAAGAGATTGGCCTGTATGATGTTTTGTCATTTAACGGTTTATTAGGCTCAGCAATCATTATTATTTCTGCTACTTTCCACTGTCTCGGAACATAACTTTGTCTAAAGACAGCAATGATTATGTGCTGTAGCTTCCGTAGTGCTTTTTCTGGTAGTGCTTTGATTATTTTTGCTGTTATCAGGTCGTAACCAGGAGCCTTTTTATCTTTAAGATTTTTTACTTCTTGTTTGATTTCTTTCACAGTGACTGATAGGAGAAGTACCTCGTCTATTTTGTTGACCGGTGTTAAATATTCATTCTCTACCTGCTCAGTTGGTGGTTTGAAGGTAATTTCTAGGTGTTCGGCAAACAGATCAGCTTTTTGTTTATCGCTGCGAGCCCAGGTTCCATCAGCTTTTTTTATAGGTGGCACTTGCAGTTTAGGTCTTTTCAGACTTTTAGTGGCCTTCCACAACGAACAGTCCGTGTCAGGTTTACCTGTCAGGTTACTTAGAAAGCAAGCTACTGACTCATTCTTGATCTCTTTTATAAGCAGTTTAAGTTTGTTGCACAGATTATTTAGGATTGTTTTATCTTCAGGAGCTCTAGTTCTCTGCCAAGTCTTACGAGCTCGTAGAGTTTATGATAGAGCAAAATAACTTCTGACGCTTGCCAATGCTGTTTATCTCTTTGAAATTAGCTTTATTAAGGTAATTTAGCCTAACCAATCCCTAAAGAGGATAGAGAATTAAAAATTTTTAAGAACTATCGACAAGTAATCCTGTTTAGGCTTAAATTATGGATCATGTCAAAAAATAAGCTTTTGAAAGATAACCAATTTTGGTTCAGGCACTACTGCACATAAGTTGATGTCTGATTCGTTATTTTGTTCTGCCTGAAATGAAGGGCAGGTATTCTATGGAGAAAGAATTAAATTTTAGTAAACATACCATCTACAGTATATGTGGTTCTCGAGATGCTAACTATTCAACTTTTATACATCTGTGATAAAATAAAGATAAAAAATTACAAGGCACAGATCTTTAAAACGCTCCAGCAATATATATACCATTGAGACAGCTCGTGAGCATGACTCGTTTTTTTAATGATTTTATAGCATGATAAAAGTGATTTGGTAATTTCCATTTACTCTTATAATAACCTAGTGTAATTCGTATAGGTGGTCTCTTAAATACTGAAATACTGAGTTTGATCGCAGATAATCGAGAATATATTATTTTAAATGTCCTATGAATGTCTTTTCGTAATTTCATTAAGAAATCAAAAGCTCTACATTTTCGAAGGCTACAGTACTTTAAATGCTAAAATTCAGTCAGGGTTAGTATAGCAATGTAGAACAATCTTGATTATCTGGACTTATAATCTATATACTACAAGAACCAAAACACTGTCATGCTCTGCCGGAAGCTGAACGATTGTTTTCTAAGCTGGGAGTTTCTATACTTTGTGAATGTTCTGCCTCATTACTCATTGAATTCTTATATGTTGGTCATGCCAGGAAGGAGCTGTACAGATCAGCACTACACGTATCATAATATTACAGTTGGACTTCATATGGACAACATATGGACATCATGGCCTTAGCTACTTTCCGTAGACTTCGAACGTGCATTTAACCCAATCAGGAAGGCACTTTGCAAATGAGCATACTGATGAAATATTTGAACCTATAAAAGAGATGTATAAAGAGGCCAGAAACCAAGTTCAATAGAAATTAACACAAAGTGATTCTTCAACTCGCGATGGCTAAAGCAAGTACAATTCCTATTAACGCTTGATAGGATAATGTGCCAACTCGACGCCACATCTCCAAATTGTATATTCAATGGGGATCACTTATGCGACTATGCAGATGTCTACTAAAACATAGACATGCCGAGATGCATCAGAAGCTGTCAGATCACGAAAACGAAGTTGGTCTTAATCGACGTCAATTAGAAATTCTTAACATAAACAGGCGGCACTGAGGAAGACATCAATCAACTCATCTACAAAACCAGAAAAATGTTAATAATGCTTTACAAGGCATGGAATGCATCCGTGCTGTTGTGAAAACCAAAGCTAAGATTGTTCAATGTGTACGTGAAAACAGCTCTGTTGTATGGGTGTGCCATAAAAAGAAAAACCAAAGCTGTTTGCAAACAAGTGCCTGAGAAGAATGATAAAATGTTTCTCACCAGATAAAATTAAAATGAAGAGCATCTGCGGCTAACAAACCACACAGACACTGAAACTGAAATCACAAAGCAGAAGTTAAAATGAATCGGTTGTACGCTGAAGACTCCGAATGACATAACACCACGAATATAATTGAAATGGAATCCCAAGGAAAAGGGAAAGAGGGCCTGACATCGAAGAGAACGGTGCTAGTCAAAGTGAAAAATTCGATAAAATTGAGCTTAAAACAATAGCCCTCAACAGAGTCAGATGGTCCAGTCTAGTGGATGCCTCAAAATAAATCGGAATGCTCAACAACAAATAAATAATCTTCTTAAACGAAAAGTAGTCGTTAAGGCTGCGGTAATTGGTGCGTAAGGTACTTGGTTCGAATCCCGCAATAGAGGCAGGATACAAAAACGAGATCGGTGGTGGCAATGAATTCATCTATGCTCTCTTGTTGGAGTGCAGAATTCAAATCCAACCCATCTTCCATGTCAGTAATATAGGCTAGCATGGAGCTATGTAATGTGCAAATGGTACTACGAAAATTGGTCCTAAGCCGTATGTCCTCGATATTTGGCTTACCTCTCAGATATTCATCATTGAACACGTATATGCTTGGAAGAATCTTCTTTTATCACATTATGAGACACCCTACTTATTCTAGGACTAAATAGTTTTTATAACTATGACTGTATGCTATATAATTCACTCTGACTTGTGAAGCTAGAAACTTTAGAATACCATCGGATGCTGAATACAGTAAAAACCATCATTATACTAAAGATCGGGGTTTTTGTTAGTCAAAACTCGACATAACAACATAAAATGGTTTCACTTGCCACCTTAAGTCAAACGTTTCAAAGCAACATTATTTGTATGAGGTTTATACTCATTGAGCCCTTTTATGGCGGTTTTATCTCAAAGTTTATATGAAAACCAAAGAAAATAATCCGAAAGCCCAGAAGCTGGTTTAGACTATTACGAAGGCCAGAGAAGTGACAGTTGACGTAACAACAGTTGAGCTACCAAGAATGGTAGCGGTCAAGTTTGTAGCGAAAGAGATGTGTCGAGCCATAGAATAAGTCCTTTAAAGATAGTTTAGACTGCGTTTATCGAGTCTTATTCACATTGTGCCCAATTTATATCAATGTTGGAATCCAAAAGAATTTAGTAGCAATTCAATATACATATACAGGAATAACATCAAAGCTAATCGTTTATCAGCATTCACATGCGCATACAGCATAACATACCGAACATAATTTATGCTATATTAAATAGCTGCAACAGGCCACCAATATTAATTCCAATCGAACTGTTTGTTTTGTATATATGTACCCGTATCAATAACAATCACAACCTTGACGATGAACAGTGTACGAAATCAATAGCGCGCGAAGTGACTAATGTTGCATACGAAATGAGATTGAAATTCAATAAGCGACAACATAAAATTTATTAAAACTACTTCCCATAATACATTACACACACACAAGCGAATATATCGACTAATTTGTCGTATAGTTTATCCACGCGACTATTGGTCTGCGAACTAATAACCATTTATTACGTTTTATGTCTTTGAGATTGGTGTCTATAGATAAAACAATATTAATTAGCTTAAGATATAGCGAACTACTGTCCGATTGGATAGTGAACGATAAATCAAGTCGCGATATGTTGGCGTTTGCGCCCAATATCAGAAATGAATCGTCGATGTTGTATCGTATTATTCATATTTCGCCTAAATGTTGATGTATAAAGCTCTATACAACGAAAGCTTTCATTTACGTTGTTGAATTCTTATATAATTCGATACGTTTGCATGTGTGAGTCACGTGGTTAGTTACGTATAAAAACTGTATATGAAGCAAAAATCTGGTTCAATGATGCAACTTTATAAAATGACTTCGACCTAGAATTTCGTTCAGTAATGGTTTAAAATGTGTTTAAAGACATTGATAAGTTTTGATAGTTTCGGGGGTCAAAATTCAATTTATAAGTTGTTTTTTTTTAAATATAGCTTTAATTGGGAGCAGGGCGCATTTTTAGACTGTCCTAGCTCCTGCACACGACGCGCGATCCTTCAAGTAAAGGTTAACAGCTGCCTTAAACTTGTGCATTTTATACTCAGACGGATATTCGATTATTCCTGGATATTCGATAAATAAATTCGCACTTTGCACCTTCTGTTAGAGCTTTCGGGAGTTTCACCATAAGCCTCTATAAAACATTTAACATTTATGAATCTATAGGACACGCAGAGTTCTGCAACATCTCTGGGGTGCCGTAGGCTGTCTAGATCTTTCGTAAGTCTGGAGTTTCGTATTATTCGGATGGCACGTCACTGAGCTCTATCCGGCAACTGGAGAGCAATGCCATTTGCTCCACCCCAAACCTGACAGCAATATTCTATACAAGGTCTAATAAAGGTTTTATATATCTGGAGAACCTAAGTTTACGTGAAGCTGATTTGGCCAATACTATAATGTTTTCATTCCATTTTACATTGTTGCTAATCTGAACACCAATCAAACGAATTGAGTCACAACCCACGAGAAAGTGGCTATTTTTCCACAAAAGGACTTTTTGTGACTTTTTTTACGCGAGAACGTTAAATTTGACCTGATTTGTTACTCCCTACTCAAATATTGTACTCAAATCAGAATTAAGCAAAGTGACAACTTCAAGTCGTTTACCATTTAACCCAAGGTTGGGTTAGGATCGCCGACTTAGTGTAAGGCTTATAGACTCATGCGGTTCTCTACCTCTTCGACTTTATATAGTTTTGACAGTAATCATGTGAGAAAATGCAAATCTGTTCAAATGATCAGCAATGAGATTGATCCCAATACATACGCCCACAATTTGCTGATGTTATCACCGTAGCATCGATATTAGTTGATTAGAACTTATCAGTCCAGTTTTTACCAGACATGCCTGTAGTTATACTAAAGGGTGATTCAATAAGAGCTTCCGGAAGCTCTTTTGAAATAAAACGCACAATCAATTTAATGATGTCCGCGACTGACTCTTTGGCTTCTAGTTCAGAAACTCTTTCGCTTCTAATGCAGAAACTATGGTTTATTGATATAATTAAGTGAGCTCAGATACCCCTATGATACCGATGGTTCCATATTGTGTCGCACGTTATGGAACCATCGGTATCATGGGGGTATCTGAACCGAAACATGGTATGACATCTGTCCATATAAACCTCACCCAACAGTACATTTTTCAGGATGCATTGGAAACTCTTTTCTGGCTGTTCATCAGCCCAAATACAACAATTTAGTTTGTTGACGAAAATGAGCCAGAAATCAGCCAAAAATAGGGTTAACCGTTGAACACAATTCATCGATAAAATATAAAAATGGATCAATTTGGAGCTCAGCCAATTTGAAAGGTCAACCAGCTTCAATTCTCATACAATCTGAATTTTGTTTGTCTTCAAAATACGCCACAATGTGCCATATGAGAGACCCATAGCTTGAGAACGGTGATGAATTGATTAATTGTGAACTTCCCGTACACATTCATCTATAGCAATATGCACATTAGATCGACTTGTTCGCACCCTAGTTGGGTGATGAACATCTAATAATGAAAAAGTGGTTCAGTTGGACGATTATGAACACCGTAAAATGCATGAATCCCAATTGGAAAAAATACGTCATAACCGAGAAAACTCATAAGCTTCAAAGTTCCCTGTAAATAAAAATGTTCAGGCACTCATTCAATATACAAATTCAACTGATCAGCAGTCTTGTTAAAAAAAAACGATAAAAAAATTTCTTAACGAGCTAATAGGCTTCTTTCGACCTATTAAGCCTAGACATTTAATTATGGGTTACAATTAATTAATGTTTGTAACGTGCTCTCGGTGTCACGGTTGTGGCTTGAGTAGACAACAAAAAAATAACGATAATTTCCGTTGGGCACTAGTCTACCAGCACGTGTGTGTGGCTTTGCTCTTTGTTTGAGCGAGTGGACTCGGGCGGGGTACCTAATGGAATGACGGGAAAATGTAGGATCGGAAAATATAGGGAAAAGAACAAAAAGTAGAATCTCGGAAAGTGGGATGAAGAGACAAAACTCACCTGTACCGCTGTCGTGTGACCGCTGCACCCAAGTAACCGCTATCATCCACGTGTCTCTGATGGCGAACTACTCTATGTTGGAATTAGCTTACACTATTGTACTTGTACAATAAACACACAATCTTTTTTGTCTTTCTCGTTTTTGGTTGACAATTGTTTTGATCACACCAACAAAAAAAAGTTTACTCACTGTTTATGATCACACTGACTTCTCACACCACTTTGTATCCTCACTTTCACACTCAATGGTTCTTAACTACTTTATTGGTGTGCTTCTTCATGCGGATGTATCTTATCTCTATCTCCACCGTCATACAACACTTGCCCGTAGTCTGTTTTCGTTTTCTTCTTTTGTTTCGCCACTTTTGATGGTCCAAATCATTTTCCCGATTTTCTGCCTCGCCACCTCACTCGTTTTTTTCGTACTTTTTCGCTCCTGGTTGGTGAACCGAGAACTTTTCAACTCAGCGGCTCGAGATTTCGTGACATTTCGAAACTCTCAAACGACGTTTTGTTTCGCATATCACCTACGCCATCTAGTCTTCACTAGCTGAAAGTTGATGCCTGAATCGAGACCCTCGATTCCTCTCGCTGCTATGGGCACCTCTTGTGGGCTCTCACAGCATATGTTACTTGAAACTAACAAGTTCTAGTTTTAATTTAAGCTGTTATACACGTGAGCTTCGTATTTGGGTGAGGTACGATTTTAGAAGGCGGATAACAACATCAGGTGTCACCGATCGATTTTGCATGGTGACTGAGTTTGCTCGACCGAGTCCACTCTGTATTGCTACATGTTCTAGATTAGGCTTGATCCAAAACCAAACCCAATTAAATATCAAATATTTATGAATGGAACGTCTATTGACTTGACTTTAAAATCTTCTTGATAATCAAGAGCCGTGGGTTGGGAATAAAATTAGACGACTCAAACCAACTACCTAGGACAGAGCCAGTCCTGCTGAGCAATAAATGCTTAAGACTTAGAGCCTATGTCTATGTTAACACAAATATGAATTATGGACTCCTGAATAAAATTTGTTGCAATGACCTGGTAGAAGTCAGAGCTTCATCTTCAGAGATTCAGAACTTCATATTCCTCCTGAAAACTGCTGTATATTATCAAAACTCTATTATTGCCGAATAAAATGAAAAAAAACTCTATTATTGCCGAATAACCGAATCTATTATTGCTCCCATCATGTATGTTGGGGATAAAATCCAAGATGGCGTCTTTCACCTGGCATACTTATTAAGATTTGATGTTGTCATCTAAAATGTGGATTTTTTTTGACATCCTTAAACTAATAAACACTAATTTTCCCTCACGGAAACTGAATGGGAAAGTCTACTACTGGAACGTTTAAAATAAGGCAACTCTCTCTGACTATCGCAAAATTTCCTTTTATCTAAGTGGAAAGTAACCTGAAATTAGAGAGTTTATAGGAACCCAAAAAAACAAACTCTGAACTGACGTTCTTGAAAAATCGCTAAATAGCTTTTATAAGCTAAAACGGTATAATCTGACTACTGCCGGACTATACGTGCTAAATCTTGAAATGAAATACTTTATCCCTCTTGGTATAGATAAGCTAACGCTTTTTAGGCGGAAATTACAGCAATTTTGAGCTCAACAATCTATGGGATGGAGATGTACTGCAGATATCGTTGTATTGGCAACTCTGACAGCCAAGCTGGTTTATGCGGTATTGACTCCAAAACTGTTTGTTCGAATTAATTTTGACAGGCAAAAACCACCTTAAATCGACTTGGCAGTCTGACTTCACTAGATAGGCAAATGGATATCATAGAGATCGTTTTCCGATAATTTGGTTCGGGTAGGTGTATCTTCCAAATTTGCGGAACCTGAGCTAGCCCTAGGAGTGACGTTGTTAACTCACGTTATCGCCTTAACGGTTTAAATCAGGGAGGTGAAACAGTAAATCGGCAAATTCTAGATCTTCTTGAACTGTGACAGACGTACCATGAAAGTTTTGCTGGGTATTCTTTCCTGGAACTGTCCAATTCCAGGTAGGCCAAAAATGACCATATATAGTTCAGTTAATCCAAATTGCCGAACATAATCAGTATTAGTGGTCATATGTGCATTTTTTGTAATACATGCGTAAGGGCATAATATTTATTGAATGGCTTAAGCTTTCCAGTATGGACAAACCACTTCGTTGAGTTATTGAAACATGCTTAGATACGATTAAGATACTTCTATTAACTCGAGAGTCCATTGATTGATGCAAAGATGATTCCAAGCGTATAGAGTATAAACGATTTATAGTTTACGCTGATGATACGAAGTCCTTCACCCTTTTGCCGAAGTGATGTGGAGTTCGGGGACCATGATATCTCTCACTTCGATTCTGACACTAGATAAATATTGAATTCTCAGAATTGATGTTGTCGCATAGCTTTTTACTGCAGACTTGAATGACAGACGATATGTGCTTAAGACGTATGGTTGCCAAATCGGTAACAATCTCAGAAACTCACGTGAAGATTGTGGTGAATATAAAGCAAGGGAGGTTTAACTTTTATTTCGGTGGTTATAAGATTAGTGGTTACGTGAATTTGAACTGACCGTTTCACCTTGATGGTCGTAATCCAATCATTATTCAGTTTCTGGCTATTGCCTTTTCTCCTCTTTATGAAGTACATAATTGGTTTTACGGATGAGGGTCGACCACACCCCAATTCAACTAAGTTTTACCTACTAATGGGGAAATTGAATTTTTATATGATATGAACAAACTACTATGTTGATCTACCCGGCTGAATAATTCAGTTGAGTTGTTGGAGCACAAAGGCGAGTTGGTGAATATAAGAGCCTGTCCATTTTCTAACAAAAATTATTCCTATTGGAATAGTAAATGTATAAAATTCAGTTAGATAATATGGCGGCTACGTAAATCAGAGATTTGGGCTACAATCTTGAAGGCTTATTATAGACCCAGGTTGTCCAACCAACCAAGATTTGAGTTAACCAGGTTCCATTACTTTCGCGTTGAACGGAAGGCTAAAGCTTTTAAGAGGTACATGTGGCAGTCATAAAAAACACCGATATGATTGATTTGAAGAGCCTCGGCACTATATAAGAGGAATAGTGGATAAAATTGGCAAAGAAAATGAGAAACTCCTCTCGAGGTGTGAAGGAGTTTAGCGAATATGTTATTTGATGCCAAAACTAAGGCAAATATTAAAGTGCTGTTTTATCGACAGCGGAACAAATGTAATCTGCTGTGCAGGAGGAGGTTGAAAGTCCATAAAGAGTTTGGCCGAGAAGAAAAGCGATTAATACCCCAAAACTGATAACTAGAGAATAAATTAGAGGCTTATTATATTGAGGGTAATATAGGCATAAAGGAAGGAGGAGAAACAGAAATGAGTAGACACAGTGAGGGTGGAGGGGAAGTCGTATGCTGACTTGCAAAGAACTGTGAAATCAAGTGTCGATATTAACGAGGTGGAAGAGGCGATAACGAAAAAAAACGAAATCAAATAATCTCATGATCACCAAGGGTGGTTAGAACAATGCCGAGACTGTTAGGAATCTATAGAAGAATGAACTACAGACTCTAATGTAAAACAGGTAGTGCAGGCAACTGTTGATAAGAAGAATTTCGAGATATTATTTACTTCAATAAGTACGGCCTACTTTGACTTGAAGAAAACCACTATAAAACTACCCAAGGAATGGACAAATCAGATAGTCAAGAGAAAGCGCATTATAATTGGATGGATTTCTTGCCGACTTCAAATATGCTCCGACGATTGGCCATATGAGATGTGGGCATATAATGGGAGAATGTAGTATGGCCTTTTGTCGACAATTCGATCACAACCAAAAGATGAGGATGTTCTCTGAATTTCATGGCCCAAGGACTCCAAGCTAGTGGGATATGCGGATGACCTGGCACTTATATACACCGGCGAGTTACGAACAACAAGTTGAAGAGAGAGCCAAGAGCACTGTTAAAGTAATCTCCGAATGGCTCTGCACTCATCGGTTACAGTTAGCGCCGTAAACTTCCGAGGCAGTTGTAATGGCGGATAGCAGAATGATTTCGTCAATGTAATTTAACATTGGAGGAATAAGAATAGTACCAACAACAAAAATTAACTACCTATATAAGTTAAGGGTGTATGGCTGGATCATATAGACCGACGAAGCTTGAGCATATGAGACAAACGGTGGTAAAGGCGAATATAACGACATCTGGTCTTGTTTGATGAATGGCTAACCGAGTGCAATTAAGAACTGATTGCTCTTTTCGGTAGTCAAATCAGTCACTGCATAATCTCGTGATCAGCTAGAGCGCGTACAACTAACTTTTGCACTCCGGGTATGTAGATCATGGCCATCGCATGTTTGGTAACCATTCCAATGTCAACGAAATCTTAAATATTTTACAAAACCGAATACGTGACCACAACTTTTATGGTTTTAGCGAATTAACTACACTCCTACACACAGACAGAGTCCACATTACAATGCTAGTAAAAATGGGGAAAACCTGTTGGTAAAATATTTAATGAATGATTTTTGATCACTTCCAACAATTCTTATATGACCAATAAAATAGCAAACACTTTGTGTTAAATGCGAGTTATGCAAATGATTTGCCATTCAATGTTGCGTGTGAAGCACATAAAATCACGTTTATTTTATGCGTTTTTGCACATATCAAAATCAAGACCGGATCATGAGAAAAAATTATAAATCTTCGTCAGTTGCACCTTATATGACACATCATATATAGTGGTAATTATATATTTATAGAAAATGTCAAGGAGACGAATTGATGTAAAAATTTCACCATACGATCACACCTAAGTAGTTCAAACAAAGGTAGTTGCAAATCCATCCTAATTTTTGATATTGGCAGCTAATGTCTTGTTTGCCAATACATAAAATTGTATAAGTCTCAAATATTTTATTAAGAAGGTGGATTAAACTTATCGTTTTTGTATAAATCAAACCTCTAGTTATGGTAAGTTAAGATGACGTATATTTCTGTAAAAGTAATATATTGCGTGACGCAGTACTGTTGTTGTTGTGAATGATAATATAAACCTGTTCGGTAGTATTGATTGAAAATAAACTTGCCCGGTAGCATGATGAAGGTTCAAGACATGTTTTCTGAATATATGTATGTATATATGAACGGGTAATCCAACCATTTCGATATACCAATACTATACCTATAGGTTTGTATGTATAATGAGCTTTGCGAACGGTCGTTGAAGCTTTGTTTGAAGTAATGACTATACTGTGTCACGAAAAGCCAACTGTAGATTGCATAGCTGCATGCCCCATTTTGTAATGGCATGGAATATGGGTTGGCATATTTTCCAACAGGAGGTCGTGTTCATTACACCACCAATCGTAATCAAATGGTGAAAAATCTTTGGGTGGGAAGTGCGACATTGAAAGCGCGTATGATTATGTATTGTGCCAGGGAAACTATATCAAGTTCTTCTGAGCTTAGGTTTCTCTGGAAAAATTTGTTAATGGGTATACATGATTTTATGACGGTTGAAGTTGGTTTACAGCGAGGTAGAAAAATTTCACCAATGCTCTTCAATCTGTATATGAGTTCGATTCTGCAATTTGCAGATGAATTTGTCTGATTAGGCGAAGGGGAACCCATCGAGTTATGTTTCGTCGTACCGAAACAATTTATTTTTTTAAAACTCAGGAATTGATTCCTGAGTATTATACAATTTTATTATTTTATTTTTTATTGAAATACAATTGAAACACTTATTAACTACAAAAATGATTATTCTATGGATAACTTATATGTTGAAGATAACGATGAAAAAGAACCCGTCCGGTTATCTTGTATTGTCTTTTTATATGATTATAAAAAGACGTAATTGAAAACATCAGCATTGGAATAATGTTTGCTGACGCTGCGTTTCCCACACTTTGAATGGTTGGGTCGTTGTTCTGTTGCAACCCGAGTCAGCAACGTGCATTTTATCATGTTGCTGAGTTGGCAATTTATCTTGTCTGGTGTGTTGCTTTTTGTTGTAAAGTATCGTCGGATATGATTCCTCCCCTCTTAGAGTAGTGCATGTCCTGTTAAGCGGGACAGGAACGGCTTTAATTCTAATTCGTTTGTACCTTCTAGTTATTCTGTGGGTTGTAAAACAGATAATTATTAAAATTATACTAATTATTGATATATGTCCTGTTGAACTATGGAGCATGTGATTGTTGCGCAGTAGCTCTATTTCGTTTAAGTTGGTTATTGAATAGTTCTTTAATTTTTCCAGCGTAATTTCCGGTTTGATGGTTATGATGTTTATCTCGTTGAATGGAAGGTTGATATCTCGGATTTCTAATTGTGTCTTCTCTCTTGTAGAAAAGGTTTCATCTCTGATGGTAATTTCACAGTTTTTAAATCTGATGAGAGTTTGTGTCTTGATGTACATGGATTTTTGATTACAGGTTGAGTTGTATTTTAGAGGTTCCAATGGTTGAATATATAGTTGCCCATATGTAAGGTAATCAATTTCGAGTGTAGGTGATACGAGTTGGAAGGAACAATTTGCAGGCCTTTGCGTTATAATGGCTGCTTCGCATGATTTTGAAATTGGCTTGATTTCTCTGAATGTTTGTCTCAGTCGGTCTAATTTGTATTGCGTAATTATTTTTTTGTCGTTTAAAATAATTAAATAGTCTTTATCGGTGGATACTATGGTAGATAGTTGATCTAATTGGGTTTTAATCTGGTCTATTATGTTATAGTAAGGTTCTAACTGAATTATGTGAAGTAACTTGGTATATCCGTTGAAGATTCTTTTCCGTTCCTAACTTGATCGGTATAAGTCCGTTATTCGTTTCTAGGGATGTTGTCACTATGTCTTGTCCTGTGGCGTAAGTTGACCTGGAACAGATTTTTAATTTTATTTTTGTGTACCTTTCCGCGATCTGTATCTATGGTAATTCCATTGTCTCTAAGAATTCGGTGTTTCCTATAGGTTGGTTCAATTTTAGTTCGTCTAACTACTTTAACAAATACAGGCTTATTTGTTTCTAGTGTGGGTACTTTCTGTTTAGTTTCATTTAGTTTGTTGATCAATTTTTTCTTTTTGTCTAACGATAGTGAATAAATTTGGTTGCAAAGAAGTTCGTAGTCAGTTTTGCGTTGTTCTAGGTAGTCTGTCTCGTTAGTAAACTGTATTCGGTTTTTGGCGTAATGCCCATTAAGCAGTTCAAATGGGGTTAATTTTGTAAGGGTATGGATTGAATTATTATAGGATAATATGGCTTGGTTCATTATCTGTTCTATTGGATCGTCTTTCTGTTTATAGTGAATGATTTGGATTAGTTCTTTAAGTGTAGAATGTAGACGTTCTACTGGAGAATTTCCGGTTGAATTGTAAGGTGTAGTAGAATGTGTTTGAATGTTATGTTTTTGGGAGAATTTTATGATTATTGTACTTTTAAAGCAAAGTTCGTTGTCGAATATTATTTTATTTGGTGTTCCGTGAAGGCTACAAAAATGAATAATTTTTCCTAGTACTGTTTTGTCCGTTTTGTCTTTTAAATCGTAGGCTGCGGCGAATTTACTGAATTTGTCTATTATTGTTAAGAATAAATGGTGTTGTATTTGAAATATATCCATATGGAGTATCTCCATGGGTTTACTTGGAGTTTCGGTCAATTCTAACTGTAACTGTGGAGGTTGTCGGTCGTATTTAGTCTTCTGACACACAATGCATTTATTTATGTATTCTTGAATAAAATATTTCATATTAGGGAAATAAAACGTTCGTTTGAGATGTTCGTAGTTTTCGATGATACCTCTATGATCTTGTTGGTTATGTTGTTTAGATATTTCTCTTTCCTGGTCGTCAAGAGTAGTCAAATCGATTAGTAAAGTGGTTGATCTGAGTAAGGTAGCCTTAGGACTTGTCTTTCGAGGTTTGTTTCCAATCATTGATTGGTATGCTTGAATTACATATTGGAAACACTCATTTGTGGTGTATATACAAGTTTGCCTTTTGTTTAAACCCGTAAGTTTCCTAAGTTGTTGTGTAATAAGCATTTTAATTCCTCTTTTCCTAGGTATGTGAAGTGTTACTCGTTTCTTTTTATTGAACAGTATTTCTTCTTTTATACTTGCTTCTTTAAGGGTATCTGATAAGTATAGGATTAGTTGTTGATCGAAAGTGTTAATGGAACTTTTAGTTACTGGAATTAAGTTTTCTGGGGTAGAAAGAGTGGTAGATCTATCAACTTCATTTGATGAGTTAGAATCAGAAGTGTTTACTTCGATAGTATTTATTTCTATAGGAACAGCTCTTGCGAGTGCATCTGCGTTAGAATTGAGAATACCTTTTTTATTCTGTATATCATAATCGAATTCTTCTAATTTTAGTCTCCATCTTACTAATTTGCTATTTGGTTCCTTAAGTGAAAATAGCCACGTTAACGGCTTGTGGTCAGTAACTATGGTGAATTTATGCCCGAATAAATATGGCCTAAAATACTTAGTTGCCCAGACTATTGCCAGTAGCTCCTTCTCTATGGTTGAGTAGTTCTGTTCACTCTTAGAGAGGGTTCTGGATGCATAACATATAGGCAAGTCCTTCCCAATTTGCCCTTGTGATAGTACAGCGCCCAAAGCGACATTGCTAGCGTCTGTGGTCACAATGAATGGTTCATTAAAATCAGGGTATGTCAGGATAGGTTCATTGCAAAGTAATGTTTGACATTTTTCAAAGCATTTAATGTATTCCTCATCTAGGATGATCTTCTTATTTTTTCTTAGGCATTCGGTCATTGGTTTAGTTATATGAGAGAAATTAGGAATAAATTTCCTATAATAGCCCATCAGGCCAAGAAAGCTTTTAATTTGCTTTTCTGTCCTTGGTAAAGGAAAGTTTTTAATTGCGGCTATTTTATCGGGGTTTGGCTTCACTCCCTGAGGTGTTACAATGTGGCCTAAAAACCCGATTTCTTTATGTAGAAATTCCGATTTGTCCAGCTGTATTTTAAGATTGGCTGTTTGCAGTTTCTGGAATACTTTACTTAGGTTTTCAATATGCTCTTGTAGCGACGTGGAAAATATAATAATATCGTCCATATAGCACAAGCACGATGTTCCTTGTAGTTCTCCGAGTACGTTGTCCATTACTCGTTGGAACGTACTTGGGGCATTTTTCAGACCGAATGGCATACGAACGTATTCATAGTGGCCAAAATCGACTGAGAAAGCTGTCTTTGGACTCCTTCTATCCTTTGGACTCACTTCTATCTGGTGGAATCCAGATGCTAAGTCCAAAGTAGTAAAGTATAGGCATTTACCCAATTTATCCAATATATCAGTTATATTGGGTAACGGATACCTGTCGGAAATGGTTTTATCGTTAAGCTTACGATAATCGATGACTAGGCGCCATTTAGCTTTTCCGCTAGCATCTGCTTTCTTTGGAACTATCCAAATTGGAGAGCTCCAAGGAGAATAGCTGGGTCTGATAATTCCCTGTGCTAACATTTCCATAATTTGCTTTTGTACTTCAGCTTTATGTACATGTGGGTAGCGGTAGCTTTTCGAGAATATGGGCTTTTCGTCTTCGAGATTTATTTCGTGCTTAACTTGATTTGTGAACGTGAGTTGTTGCGCATTCTTTTGAAATATGTCCTCGAATTTAAGGCATAACTTTTCAATGGATTTTCTCTCTTCATCGTTTAGATGATTTGTTCTTATCAAATTGGTGATTGATTCGTTTATAGGTTGACAGTCATAGATTTTTTCATCACTGTTCTCAACATGATAATTTTCGAATCTTTCGCCTTCGATTGGATGTTCAATTATAAAAGTGTGTCCTTGGTTACTATAATTGACTACCTCTACGTTAGCATAGTAGTTAGTACTATAGTAAACACCTTCGGGTATTATTAGATTTCCGTGAAGGATCATTGGTTTTAAATATATTTCTCCGTTTTCAATATTAACCGGTACCTTGGCAATAAGTTTGCTACGAGGTAAGATATTATATTGTTGAGATATGTGGTTCAATTTAAATTGAAGTGGAATAGTTACTTGAGGTAATATTAACTGAGATTGTCATAAGGATTGGATTCGACATTAAAGAGTTCTTGTGATTTAAATTTAGGAGGTCCTCTTTGTTGAAATTGGAATGGTGTTCGAGGTTGGAAAGGTCGCTGACCATAAGTAGGCTGTTTATATTTTTCTAAGTTGGATGACGTATCCATAGGTTCAGGCTTCGAATATTGTTGATGATTAGGCGGTATATTATGTCTGTTAAGTGGAATTGGATTTTGATGGGTAAAAGGGCGATGATTAAAGTATTGAGGTTGGTTGTATGGGTAAGGTTTTCGTTGATGTGGCGTGAAATTATTTCGATATTGTGGATTGTACGTTATTAGAGGTTTTGGTGGTAGTCTTGGTGGAATGTTATGAGGATGTTTATATGGTTCTATTGATTTTTGCTTCATGTACCCAATGTTTTGTTCTTTCAAGCAGAAACTGAGTGCTTCTGGTAAGGTAGTGGGTCTCATGGCTCGAATCATTGAACCCATTGGTTCTCTGAGTCCAGCCAGAAATACAGAGAGACACATAGAACTATATAATGATTGTTTAGCTGCCATGATGGTTGTTCTATTCTCATTTCGAGGAGTGTTGATATTAGCACTGTTAGTCATAGTGTTTGATATATCGACAACTCGTGAGAAGAATTTTTCTACGGTTTCTGAGCCTTGGGATAATCTATGTAGATCTCGTATGAGACTGGTCTCATCGCGTTTATCGGCATAGTGGGTAATTAAATTGCTACGAATTTGTTCCCAGTTTATTTCTGTTCCATACATCAATAAAACATCGTTTGCATCGCCAATTATTTTGTTGCGGATTGCTCTGATGATAATTGATGTGTATGTAGGATTATTAATGCAAGCTGGATTGCATATGGTTAAGATTTCCTCTACATTTTGGATGAAATCGTAAAGTCCGTTTTTGTCGCCTTTGTATGAAGGTAAATCCTTGATGGCGTCAGGGATTTTTAATTGATTTATTACTCGATTGACCGAGTCAACTCGGCGAGCTTCTTCATCTTTTTCTAACATGATTTGTTGTGCTTGTATTCTTCGGTGTTCGTCGATACGATCCTGAAGTCTTTGAGCACCGATTCTTTCTGTTTGTTCTTCCAAAAGTATCCGTTGAGGATTAATTTGGTTTAAATTTAGCATGTTTAGACTTTCTTCACTCATAATTTTTCTTTCTGTTTCTTAACTATTTAGAATTTACTCAGGTTACACAAATCAAAACTATATATATATATATTTATCAAAATTTGTTTTAAAAATATTTACGGACGAGATAGAGGAGTTTAATAATTTTCTTTAGGGGGTTTCAATTCGTTACTTACCAGAGAATAATTACAATCAGTGTCTTTTGATATACCATCATCAGAGCCTATATGATTGTTTACTAAAGATGTTTATTGCTTCCTCCCTTCTAGTTTCGTAGTATACACTTATTTTAACTTTTATTGATTTTTTGTTTTCACTGTTTTGGTACTAACGCCAAGTCGTTTTATTATTATTTATATATGTTTATTATTTCTCTATTTTGCTTACCGCTGGTGGGGGCAAAGATAGATAATCAGGAAAAAAAAATATTATTAGTTTGTTATTTTATTCACTTAATAATTATCTATTATAGGTTGATATTCTCTCAATCTATAATATTGTTTGTGATCTGATTATTGGCACTATTTCTCGATATTCTTTCGAGATTCACTATGGTGATAACCGATATCTTATTTATGATCACTTAAATATAGTTAATTTAGCACGTTTTCACAATATTCACTTGTTTATTATATGCATAAATTAATTTATTTTCTATTTAAACAATTGTATTTTCGGTAGGGACAGATTATTAAAATAATCCGCTATCAACTGCGCCAGTTATGTTTCGTCGTACCGAAACAATTTATTTTTTTAAAACTCAGGAATTGATTCCTGAGTATTATACAATTTTATTATTTTATTTTTTATTGAAATACAATTGAAACACTTATTAACTACAAAAATGATTATTCTATGGATAACTTATATGTTGAAGATAACGATGAAAAAGAACCCGTCCGGTTATCTTGTATTGTCTTTTTATATGATTATAAAAAGACGTAATTGAAAACATCAGCATTGGAATAATGTTTGCTGACGCTGCGTTTCCCACACTTTGAATGGTTGGGTCGTTGTTCTGTTGCAACCCGAGTCAGCAACGTGCATTTTATCATGTTGCTGAGTTGGCAATTTATCTTGTCTGGTGTGTTGCTTTTTGTTGTGAAGTATCGTCGGATATGACTATCGGTGAGGCCCTGAGTCGAGCTCAGGAATGCGTAAATCAGGTAACTATGACTAGGTATTTTGAAATATGACTAAAGACTTAATTTTAAGGTGCACATCGAAAAATTAGCAGATAATTGCAAGAGTAGGCTGAATACAGAGAAACGGGTGAGTAAATCTAAACGATTCTCACCCGAGTGTAACCGATAAAATGTGAATGATGCTTGTGTTCCTCTAAAATTTCGTTTGGGTTAAGCGAGTATGGTGACGGATCAATGGTTGGATTTGAAATATTAATGAAAGTTGAAAACGCATGTGCTAGAGTCTTTGAACGTCAAAAGAGAATGTATTACTGTACGTGAAACTGTGCGAAAATTATTGTCTGATAAATGAAATGATAACAGCGTTGCGAGGAAACTCTTAATATTTTTTCCAAAATTCGACGGGTGGGTGCCAAAGTTCTTCTAGACAATCATGCAATCGTTGGAGCGCGACACTGCACACGTTGATGTGTATACAGATGCAAGTGTAAGTCAGGATCAAGTGGGTGTAAAGAGGAAATGTTCAGACTTATTGACAGTATAATGAATGCCGAGTTGATTGGAATAATTGAAGGAATCAAGTTGGCTATGATTGGAGGGAGGGGAGAGTAGTTATATTCTCTGACTCCCTAAGTGGATTAGAGGTAATAAACGGGGAGTGGGTACTCAGGGAAATTTGGATGTAGTCTGTATGAGTACCTTCAATGTGGGAACAAGGTTATACTTCAATGGATATCTTCACACCTACAAATTGAAGGTAATAAAAAAGATATGCTTGCGAAAGGGACTTGTGCAGTTCGAGCGGGACGTACCGGGTTCGAATCCCGATAGGGGCAGGATGCAAAAGGGATTTTTCACCATGAGATTACGATCTCATGGTGTTAATGAACACAACTATGACTCCCTGTTGGAGTGCAAAATTCATGGGCCAACCCATCTTCCATGTCAGCACTATAGACTGGCATGGAGCTATGCAATGTGGAGATGGTTAGGAAAATCGGACCTATATCCGTACGTCCTCGAATTGGCTGTAATGGCGTAAGATAGGATGTTAATTAGCGAACCACGAAAGAGTTGAAAGTGCCTTGAGCCCTGAAACAGATTAGAGATTAACCCAAAAAGAAGTTACTGGTGAGATACAATTTAATCTGAAGTCAGCAAAGGCACCTGGATATGACCTTATAACGGGAGAAATTTTAAAGCAACTACCAAAGAAAGCTATCGCTAAACTAACTCACTTGTTTAATGCTGTTATTAGATTAAGACATGTTCCTTCGGCCTGGAAAATTGCGGAAGTTATTATGTTACCGAAACCAGGTAAACCGCCTAATGAAGCTAAATTGTATCGTCCGATATCACTGCTCTCTATCATTTCAAAGCTAATGGAGAGACTATACTCTTGAAGAGAATGAAGCCAATAATAGAAAGTAGAGACATAATACCGGGTCACCAATTTGGGTTTAGATGCAAACATTCTACAATTGATCAGGTTCACAGAATAACAGACATTATAGAAAAGGCGTTAGAAGAAAAACAAATTTGTTCGACCTTATTTCTGGATGTGGCAGCAGCTTTCGATAAGGTATGGCACGAGGGTTTAATACATAAACTTAATGCTATGCTTCCGGGGCCATATATTGATCTTTTGAGATCATATTTATCTGAAAGGCTTTTTACAGTAAGACAAGAAGATGAGTTTTCTGAACTGAGAGAGATAAGGGCAGGTGTTCCACAAGGCAGCGTTCTAGGTCCAGTCCTTTACCTACTATATACAAGTGATATACCACAGTCCGACCACGTAAGTATAACAACGTTTGCTGACGACACCGCGATACTATCAACAGAGCAAACTGTGGAAATGGGCCAAGCGATGGAAAATCAAACTTAATGAATTTACGAATAAATCATTGGTTAATCCGCCGACAATCAGCTTAAACGATGTGATGGTGCCGAACGTGAACTCTGCTAAATACTTGGGTATGACTCTGGATGTTAAACTTAAATGGAAAGAGCATGTGAAAAAGAAAAGAAAAGAGCTTGATCTTAAATATAGACAATTGTGCTGGCTAATTGGGCGAAGGTCAAAATTAAGCATATGCAACAAAACACTGATTTACAATCAGGTTCTTAAGCCGATCTGGCTATATGGCATTCAGCTTTGGGGCTCTACTAAGAATACTAACATTAAACTTATACAAAACTTCCAGAATAAGGTACTTCGGAGTATAGTCAATGCACCCTGGTACATTCGTAATAGTGATTTGCATCGTGACTTGGAGATTCCAGATATAAAACTCGAAATAAAACGATTTGCATCGAAGCATAAATCAAGACTAATGGAACGTGTCAATGCGGAAGCCTCTCGGCTACTGGATAATGAACATTTGGTTAGGAAACTTAAAAGAACCACACACTTCGAGCTCGTTAGTATGTGAGCAGCTACCTACAAACGAACAGGCACTGTGCATCGCTGGATCAACAGTGACCACATTATATTTTAGTTTGTAAGCATTCAGATGTAAATTGATGGTTAGTCTGGAAAGACTAGTTTCAATAAAAAAAAAATCGAGAGAGACTATGGCATGCGCTTAATATTTAGGGACTCTGATTTTCGAGACCAAGACGGAATTGAGAGAGAGGAATCATGCGTGTGATATATTGCCAAATTTTTGATACCGTGCATGAAATCAAAGGACAACGTGTTGGCTCACTTAGTCACATACTGATCCGAACCGAATGATATGGTGATCTTTAAAAGGAGAAAAGCCTTTCGATAGACG
This sequence comes from Tipula lateralis, assembly GCA_963932295.1. Lineage (NCBI taxonomy): Eukaryota > Metazoa > Arthropoda > Insecta > Diptera > Tipulidae > Tipula > Tipula lateralis. The sequence continues at coordinate 87,346,193 of OZ010738.1, read as the reverse complement.
AATAGGTCACTGTCAGCGACGATGGTTAAACGGGGTAGAGAGCGTTCTGGTATTTTCTAATTGTTTACAACAACAAAAGACCTGGTTCGTAATCGAAACCGATAGAGTCAGATTGTTGTAGTCATAACTCCACTATTTCTTGGATCAATATAGTACAGTGGTTTCATCAGACAAGCAAATCAGACGAGGAGGGTTGAGCCATAAAATAACATAGTTACCACCACATAGGAAGAAATTAAAATTCCACACACTTAAATATTCAAATTTCCGGATTCAAAATATTCAGCGGTAATCTACTCTACCAGAAATGCGCATATCAATCACACTGACTGCATACCAATATAGTTGATAATAAAACAAAAATTATCATATTATATCCACCCGAATCTATAATTGATGACATAATAGTTTCGATTAAATAAGACAAAAGACGTCACAAAGTCGCAAATACAAGAAATCAACGAAACGGTGCCGCAACCAACCGCAGACCAATAAATAGCATAAAACGTGTATCTCATCGTAAAATAAATTCATTTTAAGTTTTATCTCAGCTACTTAAAGATCAGTCATCATCTTTGTGTACTATAAATAAGATTTATAAATTTGTGTTGTTAAAGACGTTTCAAAATGTATTCTAAAGTGAGTGTGATATAGTTTTGTGCGTGTATGTGTGTGTTCGTTACTAATCGATAGTTTTTCGTTGTTTCGCAGATTATAGTTTTTATTGCCCTAGCAATTATCAGCGTGCACACAGCGCCTGTCGATGATAAATCACCGCCAGTCACAATCTTGAAATACAATTATGAACCAAATGCTAATCTAGACGGAGGCTATCGATTAGAGTAAGTTGTTCATGATCGCGATTACAATTGACATTGTGAGTGTGTGAATTAATATTTTGTTTTCTGTTATTTTCCCTTAAAGATATGAGACAAGTGATGGACAATCTCGGACAGAAATCGCTACGATAAACTATGTCGGTGAAGAAAAAGTGCCTGTACTATCCGTCAATGGTATCTACTCGTATGTTGGACCCGATGGTGTAACATATACCGTCTCATACTTAGCCGATCAGAATGGTTTCCAACCGTACGGTGATCATTTACCGGGTGTGAATACAGGCGGTGATTCAACTGGACCACCACCAGATCAACCACAATTTCTACCAGCAAATGCGATTGCATCGCTTATAGGTTAAACATTGGACTTAAATATAATTTTTTTGTATAAAACGAATGTATGTTTCAATTCAGACGGCGAGTGATTATATCACAGACGAACATACCCTTTCACTGTATGTATACTTATATTTTGCTACATAACGTAAGATGTTATGCAACATCTTTTAAAATATTTTGTTTTAAAGACCAAACGAGTATGGGCACGATCGTAATCGTCCAACATGAATTTGGTGTTTGTTGATTTATATTTTTAATTAAAACATCACACACGTTAACTTTTGCTCAGGGGCGAACAATAATTCTTCGAAATGAAAAGTTTTATGCGAAACACGCTTAATCCACACAACATCCACTGGTATGCCAGACAACTTTGTATATAGTTTGAGATTTATTTTTAAAATTTTGATTAAATTTTGTGTTTCTCGTGTTTGCCAGTTCCTGGTTTTTCTGGTTTAATTTATTGCAAATTTTGTATTCAAATGGCCAATTTAATTTTTTCTCATCTTGATTATGTATCTTCTGCTTTTTCGCGATGCTGCGTGTGGATGTAACCGTGAAAGTATATTCTTATTCTTAATTAACATCAATCGGGTCATTAAACTTTAAGAGAGATATTTATACACAATTTAAATTTCGATTTTAAGCGTCTCTTAAGCGATTGTTACTGTAGTCATGACATCATGGTAATAGTTTTCGACTCTAACGTTAATATATACGGTTTTCCAATAAGAGGTTTCATTTTGTTATTAAAAAAACGCAGCACCATATGCTTTTCATGAAATTTTCCATGACCACAATCCCCACATTTTCGGCTGTATTTCCTCGATAACTTCACGATACCATCTTTAAGATCTTGTATCGATTGTAAAGCATTGGCATAGACTTTATCTTTCACGTGTCCCAAAGAAAAAATGTCTTAAGGTGTTTAATCACTAGCACTCGGTGGCCAATTGTGAACACCTGTTCGAGAAATAACACGGCCAGAAAACTTTTCTTGCAAAATTACGATTGATTCGTTGCTTGTGTGGCACGGAGCGTCGACTTGCTGAAAATAAACGCCGTCCATATCTTTGTCTTCCAATTTTGTGTTGGTCTAAAACTGTACAATTACTTTGAAATAATAAATTAGAGTGCTTAAAGCAGGCCATTTGTGCCTAAATATTCTCTGCACAGAATAATGGAATAAGACGACTATTCTATATTTTCAATTGATTTTTAGTTCAAGACGTAATGATTAATAAAAGAAGATGGAGGCATTAGTATTACGGCGCGAGAGGTGAAATACTTGAACCGTCGTAAGACTCGAAAAAACCATTTGATAGTTCTTACCATAAGCGATGTCTTTTAGTCGCATTCTGGGATCCCAAGTTTTGGGGTCCGGGAAAGTATGGTTGCAAAGTTCAAACTTAAAGTAATTCACGGTAGAGCACCACCAGGAGTGGAGCCTGCTGCTTAATTTGACTCAACATGGGGAAACATGACGCAGTTGGAGCGGGAGGTACCAGGTTCAAATCCCGATCCGGGGCAAGATGCAAAAAGAGATTTTTCACCATCAATCATTCGGATGGTGCGATCGGTGGTGTGACTGAACTAATCTGGATCTTCTGTCTAGTTTAGAATTCATGGGCCGTCCCATCGTCCATGTCAGTACTATAAGCTGACATAGAGCTATGCAATGCGCAGATGGTACTACGAAAATCGGACCTATAGCCGTACATAAAGTGATATGACAACGGATCATCGCCGGTCTAAGTGTGCGATGGCAGTCATCAATCTGCACAGAGTAAGGCAGATTAATAACTCTTTCTCGAATCTATGGGTGGTGGTGCATGGCCGTTCTTAGTTCATGGAGTGATTTGGTTGGTTAATTCCGATAATGAACGAGAACCAAATTTCTTATACATTGCCAGCAGGGTTATGGTGTAGAAACTTTACAGACTTTTTTTTAACTATGTTAGATATATTTCTAACGCGATGTGGGTTTAATACGTAAATCTTGTCTGTAAGCGGAATCATAGCTGGTAAATTGTCTTAAACTTGCTTCTTAAATAGATAACTTGCGTCTATATAAGTGCAGGTACCAACGTGTCCTCCTAGTGTAAACTGCTTAACAACATTCGTGGTTATGATTGTGGACTGAAACTGTACTCATAAATTTGGAATTCTCAGTAAGTGTGGGTCATAAACTCGCATAATTATACAATTTAAAACAAGCCATATCGAGTAGGAGGGAACAACAATATGAGTTAAAGTGTTCGGTGTAGGCCTGCATTGAGCTGTCATTGTGAAGTCGCCACTGCGGATTATTCTTGAAAAATATAAATATAAATCATTTTATTCTTAAACGAACATCATTTTATGGTAAGCAGATGGCGGCGATTACGGCCACTCGACTATCAGCCACATCTCAGTGGAAATGTCTTCAAATAGGACACTCGACGATAGTCAGATCGCTGAGGAAAGAACTGGCGAATATTGACTATGTTACACCGACTCTGTGCTTCGAGAAAAGGTTCGAAACCATCTGCCCTTCAAGGGAATCCTGGAGGAGCGGGTTGGCAGCTGAAACGGGAGCATTGCAGTTCTTTACGGATGGCTTCAAGCTAGACGGTAAAGTAGGAGCTGGAGTCTTCTGTGATAAACTAGAGGAAGATATAGCAGTTCGCCTCCCTGATCACTGCAGTGTGTACCAGGCAGAAGTGATAGCGATTGAAGAGGTTCTGAACTGGTTGAAACATAATGTGGTATCCTCGACAGATATCGCAATTTATGTGGACAGTCAGGCGGCAATCAAGTCGCTGGGTTCTGTTTCTCTAACGTCTAGAGTGGCGTTGGGTTGCCGCTCGTCTCTTAATGAGATGAGTGAGCATTTCAACATCCAGGTAGTCTGGGTCCCCGGCCACTCAGACGTTATGGGAAACTGCAGGGCGGGCGAACTAGCGAGGCACGGTACAACTCTCCAACTGCTACCGGAAAGGGCGAAGTTGGGGAGACCCATTAACGCACTAAGGACTGTGCTTAAAAAAGAGGCGGAAGCCTCTGCGAACAATAGGTGGACAAACACCCTCTCATGTAGAGTGGCAAGACAAGTCTGGCCAAAGCTGAACTTGAAACGCTCAAAGGCACTTATCTCCCTGCGAAGACGTGAACTTAAAACGATCGTGGGGATACTCACAGGACACTGCCTTCTTGGAGAACATGCGAGAAGGCTGGGTCTGGAAGTAAATGACTTTTGCAGAAGCTGTAGGGACGAGGAGGAGGAAGAGACGTTAGTCCACCTCCTATGCTCATGCCCGGCTTTGGCACACGAAAGACATGAATATTTGGGTAAGTTTATAATGGACTGCCATTCTGATCTCGAAAACTGTAATGTGCGAGACTTATTACGCTACGTAAGTAGCTCAAACTGGTTCTCATAGGGGTAAAAGGGGAGTAAGATCCTGTGGTATCACAACGGACCGTTGCCGGTCTAAGTGTGCTGTAGCAGCCACTCAACCTAACCTAACCTAAACGAACATCATTTAACAATTCATTCAGAACTGGCACGGATCAGGGGAATCCGACTGTCTTAATAAAACAATCATATAAGTTGCGACTTTTCCAACCCATTCTTTTTTAACCCAATTTCAGATCGCTCTCTATGCCGTGAAGTCATCGTCACCGACAGCGACCTATTCACCTACTGAAAGGTGGTTCTTCCTTCAAAGATCGCTGTATCGTTCGGTTCGGATCAGCACGTAGAACGTGACCGATCCAGCGTACTCGCTGTCCTTTGATTTCATGCACGATATTAGGAATTTGCATTCAATTCTTGATCTCGTGGTTGAAACGAACTCGATATGTACCATCAACGTAGGGTTTTGGACCATATGTCACACGCATAATTCTTTTCACGAATCTTAGAAGCCATATTGTGTATTCATCCGTCAAGGTTCAACTCTCACATCAAAACATGACGACGCCGGTCCAATCAACACTCTGTACAGTTTCAGCTTATCTCTTTCACTCCGTTGCCATTTAATCCAAACACACAGACATCATCAGCGTATGCAAAAAGTTGATTGGATTGCTGGAATAAGATATTGTCTTGAGGTGTTTGACTTTTACGAAGGATGTGTTCCAAGATGACATTGAAAAGTTTCGGACACAGTGCATCTCCTTGTCGAGCATCGGAATTAATTTGACTCAATTTTGACACAGCATTGTGACTGCGTTACTGTTATTTTACTCTCTGATTGATCGAGTCATAGGCTTACTTGAAATCTAGGAATACCTGATTTAAATCGCGAGATGTTTCGTAGTACTTGGAAAGAATTATATAGCGAGGAAATTTTATCAGTGACTGACCGATGTGGACGAATTTCTCTTTGGTAGTCATCGATAGTTTCTTCCACCAGAGGAGTAATTCTTTCCAATATAATGTGCGACACTAATTTGTATGCAGTGCAAAGGAGAGCTGTACCACGATAATTCTAGCGTTTCAAGCGATCACCCTTCTTGAGTAACCTTTTTGAATATTGTTCAGGCTTAATTTTACTCCGCCTATAGTATATCAAACCAGGTTGAAACGACAGTTCCACAAAGTTAGCCCTCCGAATATCAAGAGCTCTGAATTAATGCTATCATCTCCAGGTGCATGGCCATGGTGAATTTCTCATAGAATGGATCTTCCATGAACATCTCCGCGGTCTGTATTTGAGGGTATTCAAATACAGCTTGTGATGCATGTAGAACATTAAGTAGGTCAGAGAAATGTACACGCCATGTATCGAGTACCGCAACAACGTTAGTAAAAAGGTGTTTCCATCCTGGTCCCAAATGGCAGTTGACCGAGATCTTAAGGTATGGTGCAATTCGGTGATTCTTATGAAGAAACAACACGAATTTCGCTCATTGCTGAGTTGTTGTACTTAGTTGTTGTACTAAGACCTTAGCCTTCCACCATTCGCGCTTTTTCTGTCTAGAAATGCTTTTAGCTGTCCTCCTTGAAAGAACTGCTTTATTTCTTCTTGGAATTGTTAACCGAGTCTACGCTTCATTGTGGACTATATTTCGTTGCCCAACAGCAATAAGACATAACACTCCTCATCAAATCAATCATTTTTGGGCGTAGCTTTTACTATTCCGAGAATATGCTGGGCGGATTCGACAACTGGTGTTTTCAATACTTCCCAAACACAATTCTCTTCATCAGATTGGTAATTAGATCGCAAAACCAAAATATTATGAGATGGCTAATGCCGAGTGCCGACCAGAAATCTTTCGGTATTGTGTATAGACTCTAATGAAGCAAACACTTTATTTAAAGTAAACCACATTGGCGTTGACTATGCAAATTATATAATCTAAATCCAGAAGCTCCTTGTCCAAAAACACAAGCACAGGGTGGAATTCGAAGCTTAAGACTGAAGCTAAAAGATTTTTGATGAGAATACCAAAGATCAGGTGATCGGTAATTAACTATACAGTATTTGTTTAGGTAGAATGGTAGAAGCTAGGAATGGTAGAAGCTAGGATTTGAGGAAGGTTTTTGGTTAAATTATGTTAATGATACTCAGGAGAACCATATGGTAACATCAATTTGTCAAATCATAATAATTGTATAGTCTGTGCTGTAGGAAAACAAAGTTTATGATAGAAAAGTGGTAAATGAATTTAGGTTAGGAGTAAGAATATATGTAAACACGTTGCTGGATCGAGACCCCGTTTTTTTTATTTCTGCAGAACATAGTGAAACGAACCTTTCAAAAACGGCTCCGAAAATGCATGAATCCGGTTATCCTAATATAGCAACCTATGACTGAAAAATTGCCATGTTGGGTGGTTCAAGGAATGATTATTGACCTGATTGTCATCATATAGAGTCGTTGCTATGCTTTTAGTGCTTTAAATACATGGGACATTTAATTTAGTGAAATCTCTGGAGCTTCTCGGGTTAGATTGGCTACTTATTTCCGATGTTGTTCCCTAACTTTTTCAACACGATGAAATAGGGCTACTTTCCTTACACTACAAATTGCAAAATGTTCGATTTGAATCTGCAGATTTTATGACAGTATCCTTCTTTTTGACATGTAAATGTAACAAATCATTAACCTAGCTGGGTCCTAGAAGGAAGTGATTTTCCTTATCTTATTCCAAAATAGTGAACTGGAAAAAAGTGATTTTTGGCCCCTCTTATTCACACACTCTAAAAACCATAAGGCCCATTGGCTTATCATCTAATGGACAAGTATAACCTTATTTCAAGTGTGCCTTGTAAGAAACTGCCATCTTCTCAGAGTGCATACTGCAAAGGGAAATACGTGGAAACTGCTCTGTATTCCTCCATATAGAGATTCTATTGGGAAGTTCTCGGAAACACAAGGTGATGTATTGTCAGAAGACAAAAGAATTATGATAAATTTTATCCAATTATTAAGTGGGAAAACTCGTAAGTTATATGATTTTTAGATGTTAGTGGTTCACTGTATTGAACTTTGGCCAAATCTCAGAGATGTTCCTGGGGTATGGCATATATATGAATATAGGTTAAGGTACACTTTAGCAAGCCATTATAGTTCGACAAAAAAATTACGATAAATTTTATCCAATTATTGGGTTGGAAAAGTCGTGACCTATATGATTGTTTTATCGAAACAGTCGGATCTCTCTGATCCGTGCCAGTTCTGAATTAATTGTTAATTGTTAGAATAAAATGATTGATATTTTTATTTGGCAAGAATAATCCAAAATGGCGACTTCGCAATTACAGCTCCATGCAGGCCTACACCAAACATTTCAACGCATATTATTGTTGCCTCCGACTCGATATGGCTTATTTTAAATTGTATAATTATGCGAGTTTATGACCTACACTTACTGGGAATTTCAGGTTTATATGTACAATTTCAGTCCACAATCATAACCACGAATGTGTTTTAACAGTTTACACGAATGTTGTTTAGCAGTCTTTTTAGACTATAGGAACACGTTGGTACCTGCAATGTAGCGCGTGTGTAACCCAGGACATCTAAGAGCACCACATATCTGTTCTTCTGCTTGACACAACTACGAACGTTTTAACCGCAAAATCTGTAATTTAGTCTATTGGAGTTGAAATTACCGTGGCTGCTGGCGCCAGTCTTGCTCTCTAATTGATCCTTGTTAAAAGAATATAAATGTACTCATTCAGATTAATGGGCTCGAGATTAAAGAAAATTACCCTATAAGTTTATCGTTTTTGTTTATGACAGCTTTTGCATAGAGCTTAGGAACGACTAACTTGTGATCAATAACTGTTCAAACGAAACCCTTCTCCACATCAGTCCACCAAGATCTCATTCGATTATTTGCTACTATACCACCAAGATCTGTAACAATGACAGATGCAGTCTTATACCAAACACTTCAATGAAAGTCGAGGATCTTACCCATTTAAAGTTTGAGAATAGGTTGAGGTTGTTTCGGCCCCAATTCTTTTAATCATTCGCTTTATCAGATAATAATATTTTCCCAAATATTAATATTCACCAGCTAATTCGGCCAAAATTCAATACAGTGAACTATTAAATTTGTATAAGATATATGTAATTCATTTAAAACAATTTAATACTTTTGAAATACTATTGAAATCATTTGAATATATTATTTTTAAACTGTGGTTTTATGTGTTGGTATTTTAAAAAAACATTACAATTTATTTATCTACTGTACAGTTCTTATACCAATACTCATATTTTTGTCGATTTCTCGGAATCTTCACAACCGTACGACAGTTTTATATATTCTTGTAAAAATGCTATTGGGATAAGATAGAGACCTTAAAGCCTCACATTGTCGGTCGGATAAAGTTATCTGTTGTGATGTCTAACTTAACAATGACAATCCAATAACCCTTGATGAGAATTGAGAGAAAAACTTCATTGGCTATTATTTGTATTTAGTTTTGAGGACTAAATCCACATAATTATGTCATGCAGCGGGGAAAGTAACGAAATAGTTATGATTTCAGTGGCTTTAAATTTCTACATAATATAATAATTTGATAGTTGGTCTTGGTAGTAGGTTCAAGTGTGAAGTTTTCTTACTAAAACTTGAGACTTAACTAGATGTAGCATTATAAGTTATAGGTTATAAGGCCGACTTATGTAATAACACAGGTTCGTAGTCACGTCACGGAACTGGGATCAAAAAATGAGTTTGTATTTTACGATCGTTCATGATCGCAAACGAGGCAATAACAGTTTTCCTCACGAACACATCCATGTAATTTCAAAAAAGTGGGCTTGGGTTTCTAAAACGGGAGATTGTATTGGTCTTCAACGAAATGTGAAGGCAGTGACTATATTCTGGTCATTGTGCGTTGCAAATGATTGGTTTTGGGGATGAGTGACGTTTAACAAGGAGAATAGCTCCAAACACTTTGTTATCACACATTTGAAGACATCTTTCGTTAAAATGAAACAACTCAAGAGAACTTATTTTGACAATCCAATTAATTTCTTGCAATTGCAGATGATATCTGTGTATCTAGAAACGGAGTAAGAACAATCAAACTTTTCTGAATAAACTTATGGTATAGAGTTTTGTCTACATTCCAACTTGGAGAATATATCAGATTTGATCTGTAGCTACCAAGAAAATGGTATTTTCCGTGTGAAAGGAAACTATTGAATGAATGCATTAGGAAAATATATCATATCCGAAGTTTTACATTATGGATTTTACGGACACCTTCGAATATATTTAATAGTTAAAAGAAAAACATACAATGTGCTATGTAAGAATTGTGACCATTATTAGAGCCATTTACAAACTAGAGCCCATAGTTCCCTCTAAGCACGCATTGTTCGGAAGAAACCAATAAAAGCAGTATATATATATATATATATATATATATATATATATATATATATATATATATATATATATGAATATGTATATAATACAGGTTGGCGCAAAAGTCCCGCTACCATTTTAATTGCGCGCCATCTGGGTTATGTGACGTTTAGCTCAGATTCACTTTAACCATTTTGTTGTGTAGACGGCCCAATTTTATAATGAATAACTATACGCCACAAGAACGAGCTGAAATAATGACAATATTTATTAAAAATAATCATTCCATAACTGCCACTCAGTGAAAATTGCATCCAGTGCATCACAAAACCACAATTTATCTTTTACATGCGAATTTTCGACAGTACGGTATGACAGCAGACAGACCTCGTTTGGTAAAGAACGGACGTCTCGTAATAGTGCTGCAGAGTCTCCAGAAACATCAGTTCGGAGACATGGTTCCCTACACGCACATTTCTGCACGCAGTTTAAGGCGAATTTTAAAACTGATTTGAAAATGTTTCCATATAAAAATTCAATAAGTCTAAAAATTGCTACCGAGTGATCTTTATCAACGAGTTGAGTACAGTAATGCAATCCTTAGGCTGTCTGATGAAATTGAAGATTTTTCGTTTAAATTGATAATGAGCGATGAATGCCATTTTCATCTCAGTGGCCACGTCAATAAACAGAACAGTCGATTATGAGGGAGACAGAATCCTCAAATAATTCATCAGCTATCATTGCATCTTCATAAAACAATTGTATGGGGTGATATTCATGCTGGAAACATCATTGGTCTCTATTTGGTTGAAAATGACCAAGGTGTTGACTAACATTATTCAAAAATGGAAGAAATGGAAGACCAAGGACTAGAGGACATGTGGTTTCAGCAAGATGGGGCCACAGCACACACATCCCGTTCAACAATTCAATTATTGAATGATATTTTTCCGCGAAGAGTAGCATAGTGAAAAAAAGTTGCAAAGTGAATCGTGGTCACCATTTAGCCAGTATAATTTTCCAGTCATTACGAAAAAAAATGTAAAGACCAAATAAACTTTTTATGAATACTAAACCTACTTATCTGTTCTCTGAACAAAGTTATAGGCAATCAAAATGGTAGCGGTACTTTTGGCCCACCCTGTATATAATACAAATTCGTTATGTTAATATAATCGTTTTTAAAATAATTGACCTCGACAATACCGACATGTGACAGAAATCACTATTAAAGATGCTTTTAATGGCCAGTTGCACATTATGTCACCTATATACATTCCATAGAGATATAAAAACTATATATAGCGTATAAACTATAAGGTCGACTCTCGAAGTCATTATATTTGTATAAAAATAGATTGAACTTGGGACATTGTATTATTTTCGAGCAGGTGTCGTCTGTAATCGTGTCAAAGTAATGAGACCAATAATTTTATTAATTTTTGTAAATTGTGCTTTCTTCCAATTTGCAACGGCATTTAGTGCAAACTTTAAAAATCGAATAAGCGGGGATGGCAATGCTGAATACGTTCTTGAGTGAGTATAATATCGTCTTAAATTCATTAATATAATCACTGCACTGTATACCCATCGATATTTAGATCTAATTTACCAGGGGGTTTGTATCGTTGGGAAACAAGTAAAGTAATAAAAATGGACGATAATAATACAGTGTTGCGATTCACTGGGTACTACAACTTCATTGATAGGGATAATCAAGAACATCAGGTCTATTATGAGGGTAATGAAAATGGTTTTAAATATATCGACAGTGTATTGTCGAGGGCAGCCGATAAATAAATTGATCCATTGTGTAGTTATTAAACTGAAAATTATCAATGAATAAAGTTACTTATGGCCTAGTTATTATATATTTGTAGTAATTCACACTAGTATTTTGAATAGCGAAACCCCAAAATTGTTTCTTGGTTTTTAACACCATAGATCAGATATTTCATTTTGACTCCTTTATATGGAAGCTATAAGATGAGGAAGCTAGGTCTAACTGATCATAGCAGATTAACCGATATATTGATGATTAATTTGAGTGAAATTAGCAAGTTGTTGATCACGTTGTGTCCAAAAACCACCTTTTCATAGAGAAACTGAAACCGATGACAAAAAGAGATTTGGCGCCTATCACGACTAAACTTACCTACTTAACCATGCAGACTACAACCTTATTTAAAAAAAATAGTTTTATTAAACGCCTATTCAATATGCCCCGATAAACCTAATCTGTTGGTTAGATTAGGTGTCGTGACAGCCCAATACAATTTGGTTCGTAGCCATAATCCATAGAATGTTCTTCCTCTTTCTACTCGAATCATCCTCAACTTTTGATGAAATCTTAAATATCCCTAATTTCACTCCAGTTGAGATCTGTCAGTTCATTTACGAGAGGTACTCTCAGATATATTTCATTCAGCTTTGCTTAATACGGAGTATTGTTTCTTCTTCTACATTATCAATGTCCGTAACAATGATCTAATGTCATAAAACTTCTATTGGCTGTCCGGATCTGAAACTATCTAAAAAGATTTCTGAAAACCTGCTTTCTCGTTATAGTGAAATGAACTTGAACTCATGGCGCATATCCACTGATCTACCGCCTACCGGGGTGAGACATCTAATTTAGAAATGATAAACCATAATAGTCTGCCTTCGATGTCCAAAAGATGTGATTGAATTGCGTCAAGAATTAAGAACGTTGACTTTAATCTTCTGGGTTTGAGCATCCTTTAATGCGCGTCCGTAATAGGAAGTATGTATAAGAATTTCGGAATAGGGCTAACCGCCGTATGAAATAGAATCGCGTAATTGGTTTGAAGCTCTATGTATGGAAGATCACAGTAAAGAAGAGTCTAAAGAGAGACCTCCGTCGATTTACCTGAAGAGAGGCGCCATCGAAACAATTGGTAACTGCACTCAACACGGAATCTAACGGTGAATTCTTTATTGGCCAAATCAAACGTAGCAATATTAGTGAAACTAGAATTCAAGCAAAACATATTGACGGCTATTCAACAATTATAGCCATCTTAGAAAAAAAAGCAAATCAATATAATAAATCGCGAGAGGAAACCACAACCTTTGTTTAAAGTTGAGTTGGAACCAGAGCCAATAAAATTTAAGTGCCATCATCCGATCTATAATTTTAGATATTTATTGTATCAAAAAATCGTAGTGGAAGAACCACAAAAGCGTAAATCTGTTTTGCAATGTCCCAACTGCCAAGAATATGGCCATTCAAGAAATTACTGTAAACTTCCAGCTGTGTGTGTTATATACGGCAACCTTCATGAAACCAGCAAATGTGAGCTGGATAAAAAAACCAGAGGTTAGAAAATGTAGTAACTGTGGAGAAAATCACACTGCAAACTATAGAGGTTGTGTAGTATACAAGGAGTTAAGCAAGAAAATGACTCCACGACAAAGAATCGAACAACAAAAGTTAAATTACATATACAAAAATCAAACCAGTGATAGTGAATTATCTCCTAACATAAATCCTAAAATATTTTATGCAGAAGCTGTCAAAGGCAATTCTGTTAATGTAAACACACGCGATGACCATGGTATTTATAACATGATCAGTTATCTCAATGAGTCAATGGAACGCCAATGGGCTAGTGCAACATAAACTTGAAGTACAAATCTTATTGAAAATGATATCGATATTATGCTAATTTCCGAAACTCACTTTACAAATACGAGTTACCTCAAGATTTCAGGATATAGTATCTATGATACTAAGCATCCTAGCGAAAAATCTGGAACTGAAAATTTGGAAATGGTGGGACTGATATTCTTATTACAAACAGAATAAACCACTGAACTCCAAAAATATAGGGAAGAACATATCCAAGCGTCCAGCATCTGTCTAGAAGAGTGGTCAGAAAAATGCAACATATCTGCGGTTTACTGCCCGCCGAGACACTCAATTAAAAGCAAACAATTTGCGAATTACTTTAAAACTCTAGGAGATAAGTTCATAGCAGGAGGTGATTACAACGCAAAGCATATTCAATGAGGTTCGAGATTAATTTCTACGAAAGTAAAACAACTGTGGGAATTGCTCTTGGAAAAAGATAAGCCAATCTTGAACAAGAAAAAAAAATCATATCGGATCATCAATTTGGATTTAGAGAAGATCACGGAACCGTGGAACAAGTTCACAGAGTCGTATCTGAAATCAGTAACTCCCTTGAACAAAAACAAATACTGCTCTGCAGCGTTCCTAGATATAACCCAAGCTTTCGATAAGGTATGACATAAACGACTTCTACATAAAATTAGAGCACAATTACCGTCAGGTTTCTGTAAAATTATTGAAAATTATTTGCTCAATCGAAAGTTTTTGGTGAATCTGCATCCACAGATTTATATGATATTCATACTGGAGTACCTCAAGGAAGTGTACTGGGACCAGTGTTGTACTTGATCTATACAGCAGACTTACCAACATCAAATTACGTGAAAGTCTCTACTTACGCGGATGATACTGCAATCCTAGCGGTCCATCAAAATCCAACGATAGCAACAAAAATTCTACAAAAACAGTTAGACAAAATTAAAAAATTTTTTTTTTTTTTTATTTATTTAATAGTACAATCTTACCACATGATAATTTATTATTAATGATCATAACGCACTTATTTGAAACAAATAAGTGAAACGAGTGTGGGTTTACAAGAAATCAATATTCTGCTCCCAATAATGAAACTTTGTTAATTAGATGACTAGCTCATGCGGTTTAATTCTTTTAAGGCGTCTCAGTTCTTGTGTTATGTCAAGAAGTTGTATTGCTTCACTGTTAGTATGTTGCAGTAATCTTCTTTCATGTTGGATGGCAAATTCCTGGACCACTTCATCAATCCATTTAACATTAAGGTCGTTGTGTAATTCCTCGTTGGTAACGTAGCGGTAAGCATTTGTTATTGCCCGTAGAAATTTGTTTTGGCTGCGTTGAATAATTAAACGATTTGATTGTTTAGTGCATCCCCAGAGTTGGATGCCATACGTCCAAATTGGTTTAAGTATCGATTCGTAGATGAGGCGTTTACAGTACAGGCTTAGCTTAGAATGTCTTCCTATCAGCCAGTACATCTCGCGTTGTTTTATTTTAATTTGCTCTGCTTTTTGTTAAACGTGGTATTTCCAGTTTAGTCTTGAATCAAGATGCAATCCGAGATATTTAGCAGATTCAGCTTGGGGTATTTGTATCCCGTTCAGAAATGTATGGAGGTTGCTATTTTTGTACCGCAACGTGTATGTAACCTGTACTGATTTTAGCTCGTTAAGCTTTATTTTCCAATCCCTGGTCCATTGGCTGATTTTATCGAGTGCTTGTTGTAAGTATTCAACTGCTTGATTCAGTGATTCACTTGATGCCAAAACTGCTGTATCATCAGCAAAAGTTCCAATGAAGGTTCTTTCCGTTGTCGGTATATCGGAAGTGTAAATTAGATATAAGATGGGCCCCAATACGCTACCCTGGGGCACCCCTGCTATGGCTGGGTAAAAATTGGAGTACGTTTCTTCATGAAATACTCTAAATTTTCGTTTGGAAAGATACGACTCGAGCAATTGGCAGTAATTTTGTGGCACTATTTTACTTATCTTGTAGATAAGACCCTCATGCCCTACTCTATCGAAAGCCTGTGAAACATCTAGGAATACGGCAGGACAATATTTCTTCTCTTCAAGTGCTTGTTCAATCTTTGCAGTCACGCGATGAACTTGATCAATTGTCGAATGTTTATTTCTGAATCCAAACTGGAAGTCAGGTATAATGATCATTGGGTTTACTCGCTTCAATAACAACTTCTCAAACAATTTTGAAATAGTTGGTAACAAAGAGATCGGCCTGTATGATGCAATTTGCTCTGCTGGTTTGTCTGGTTTTTTTATCATGATAATTTGTGCAACCTTGAAACACTCAGGCACATATGTAAGTCGAAAGCAAGCATTATATATATATGTTAACATAATAACTCCTCTCTTTGATAACTCCTTAAACAACCTTGGAGAAATTTCATCAATTCCAGGTGACTTTTTGGGATTCAAATTCATATCTATTTCTAGTACAATTTCTAGTGGAGTGATACTTTTGATATTTAATGGAGATCTATAGACTGGTTTAGGATCAATCATAGATTATATGTCGTGCGGTTGAAATACTGATGCCAGATGTTGCGCAAACAGTTCTGCTTTTTCTTCATTACGTCGCACCCACTCTCCGTTTTTGTTCCTTATAGGTGGCATTTGGTTTATTGGCCTCTTGTATCTTTTAGTTGCTTTCCAAAGAGAATAATTTTTGTCAGCTTCAGGACCTAATCCTTTCAAATAATTTTCAGTGCAAGCTTATTTGTGTTCTTTAATTAATCGGTTAACTTTATTACTTATCTGATTAAAATCTCTTTTGTCAATAATGTTTCTGGTTCTATGCCATATGCGTCTTTTCCTACGCCTTTCTTTTATCAGTTCTCGAATCACCAAGGGGTAATTAATCTCCTTTATGCCTTTCTCGCATAATACGGGTGTAGCCTCTTTAGCTGCTTCACGCATAGATTTAATAAAATATTCAGCTTGTAATTCAAGTTCTTGTTTATTTTTCAGACTAACTTTTAACTCAATTAAGTTGTCCAGTTTCTCTCTAAATAAAAATTCCCAATCAGTAAATTTATTAGTAAGATTGAGTTTCATTTTCTTTTTTATGACTAATGTACTCAGAGTCATTAAGACCGGTGTGTGATCGGAAGTAAGATCGTCAATTCCTTCGACTTCAATGTAATTGGAGGTTACTCCTTTCGAAATATAAAAGTCAATCAAATCAGGAACCTTGTTGATGTCTGTAGGCCAGTAGGTTGGTTTACGTGATGAATGATATTCACAACCTGACATTTCTATTGCACTAAGAAGTTCTTTTCCTTTTCCTGGTGTTATGTGTCGAGATCCCCACGCAGTATGTTTCACGTTGTAGTCACCTCCTATAATAAACCTTCGTCCAAGTTTATTGAAAATGTTGACATATTGATTTCGTATGATATTATGTCTTGGTGGGCAGTAAATCGCCCCTAAACTTAGTTCCGCACCACCATGATTGATTGTTATTACAGTACCTTGCATAAACGGCTCTGTAATTTCTGCTTGTTGGAAATGTAGAATATTTTGTTTGATTAAGATTGCTGTACCCCCTCGAGCACGACCACTGGGATGTAATGTCCAATAGGCTCTATATCCCGTAATTTTGATAAAATTTTTCTCTGTAAAGTGTGTCTCTGATATTAGAGCTACATCTATGTTGTTGGTTCCTAGGAAAACATCTAGTTCTTGGGCTCTTGCATTAAGCCCATTAGCATTCCAGGTAATTATACGTAGGAACGTTGCAGTCATTTACTTCTTTTGTTTTAGCGGTTTGTTTAGTGGCTTGGAATTATCTTCCAATTTATCCACCCTATTAGTAAGCTGGCTGAAATTATGTCTCATTTCTGCCTGAAATTCGGTAACCATTTTCATTATATTACTAATGGTTGGCTCGTTCATCACAGGTTTCTGCCTGATTTCTTGAATTAGATTGTTGTTTGAGGTTTTGGTCACCTGGGCGTAAGAGACCCCCTCTTTAATAGTATCATATTGTGGGTTTGGCTTTTGCTGTAGGCGCTCTACTACTGTTGTGTTTCTTGGTAGTTGAGCATTTAACTTTTTTTGGTATACCTGGCATCCTTTGTAGCTAGCCGGATGACCTTTTTCTCCACACAATGCACAAGTTGGTATAACATTTCGTTACTTTTGACATTGGATTGTTTGATGGTTCTCTGCACATTTAACACATTTGGCTTGTCTATTGCAGAAGTAAATTAAAGTAAATTAAATTAAAAAATGGCTAACAAAATGGAGAATTAAGGCCAACGAGCGTAAAGCCATAGGAAGTAAAAAAAAACATATTACGTAAGCCATTATTTTGGATACCAAACTCCATTCTAGCCACAATGCTATACCATCATTTTAATCTTGAACAGAGATCCATCCTTTTAAATCAGACTAAGAAGTTTAAGCAACTTCAACATTCCCTACCTCCGCCACGATCATGTCACACTTTCCGCTTGACTTTGAATTATCTGTGAGTACATACTGAACATTGTCTTTTTTACAAGAGTGCCTCTAAACATCCCTCTTTAACAGCCAATAACATAAGGCAAAATGGTCTTACCTGTTTCTGGTAAGTATTCAGCTCTCTTCACTTCATTCTTCATTCACTTCTTCATGCAATTGGTTATTAAACAATTATTAGAACTTCCAAAATGCCATTAATTCTCCCAACCTGCATAGCGTTGTTCAAATTTCATTCGTATGGAGTCGTATCTCGGCGATGGCATCACAAATGTTGGCCTCCAAATTCTCAATTATCTCTGGTTTGTCGGTATAACACTTATCTTTAACGGCACCCCACAGAAAATAGTAAAATGGTGTTAAATCGGAACTTCTAGTCGGCCAATTGACATCACTATTTTGACTAGTTAAACGGCCACCAAATGTTTGACGCAATAAATCGATGGTGGCATAAGATGTATGGCAAGTTGCTTCCTGTTGAAACCGAACATCATTTTGCGATAGGACGTGTCTCCATCGACCGTATAATGGTTGCGTCGTCCTCATTTTCAAAGAAATATGGGCCAGTGATGCCGCCGCTCCACAAGTAGCACCAAACGGTCACTCGTAATGGGTGCATTGGTTTCTGTAAGACCACGTGTGGGTTTTCTGAGCCCGAAATACGGTAAGTTCGCTTATTAACGTACCCACCAAGATGAAAATGAGCATTCATTCGAAAAGATGATTTTTCTGGCAAAATCGAAATCATTGTGCAGTTTTTCGTTGGCCCATCTAGCGAAGTGGAAACGAAGCGGATTGTCATGTGGCTTCAACTCTTGAACCAATTGAACTTTGTAAGGCGTCATACCGAGATCTTTACGCAAAATTCGACGTTAACTATAGTGCGTGAAACGTTCAGTTCTTGAGAACGATGACGAGTTGATGTTGATGGATTCTCACGCACACTCTCAGCCACAGCTTCTATATTTTCGGGTGTACGAACTGTACGAGTAAGCTCACGTCTTGGCGCTCATCAACAATGAAACCAGTTTCACGAACTTTTAAAATAAACTTGCGTATACCGGGCACCGTTGGTCCTTTTTTGCGACCAAATTTTGCACATTTTCGTTCAATTTCAGACCAATTGTCTTTGTTTGCTCAAGCCTTAATCGATTCATTTCGTGACATAAGTATTGCCAGATTCGTTATTTGTATTTTTTGCTCTTATATTACGTAAGCTATTATTTAGGTTATCAATCTCAATTCTAACCACAGTGACATCGGCCTTTTAATCTTGAGCAGAAGGGCAGTTCTCTTAAATCAGGCTCACTTCGAAGTTTTAGCAATTTGAACATTCCCAATCTCCGCTACGACCATGTCACACTTTCCACCTGACTGTGAATTATCTGTGAGTACGTACTGCCGTCATCTGCATAAGAGTTGTTCGTCTCATCCCTCTCTGTTCATCGCGAGGAAGCATTGCGCCAATAACATCAGGCAAAATGTTCTTATGTATTTCTGGTAAGTATTCTGGTCTTGTTCAAACAAATATACATTCAGCAATTGTTTATTTAAAATTGTTACATCTAATCTTCCAGAGTGCAATGGTTTCTCCCAACAGAAACGCTTTTACTATATGCCCTGATTATAGTAATTTGATGATCACACCAGGTGTCTTGAGAGACCAATCAAAACGCATTTTGGTCCGTAGACATAATTCATAATGTATTCTTCCTCTTTCTACTCGAATCCTCCTACAAATCGTTTGGATTTGAACCGTTCAAGGTTTTCTCATAAAACAAAACCTGACATGAACGATATAACATTTAAGTATTCGTTCTGCTCAAGCTCAATGAAAGACGGAATTTTTTACTCGGAAAAGCTTTTTCGTTTAAGGTTTTATTTCTCAACTCACTGTAAAGAACTGGAACTTCCGATATGATAAATGAAAAATAATTGAGCTATCTTCGCCGAAATAATGTGATTGAATTGCGTCAAAAAATAAAGAAGCAAGACTCATCTGGTTTTGAGCTCTTATATTACGTAACATATTTTTTAAGATATCAATCTTAATGGTAAAAACTACGACATCATAAAAACATTCCCAACCTCCACCACAATCAGAGCCACACTTTTCGCCTGACTGGGAATACTGCTGCCTTCTTCACAAGAGTACCTCTACCCATCTCACTATCTGCTCATCGTGAAAAAACCTTGAACCAATAACATCAGGCAAAATGTTCTCCCTGTTGCTGGTAGTATTCTGCTCTCTTAACTTCATTCTTTTTACACAACTTCAACGTGATCGAGTTGATGCCATATATCGCCCATATATATTCATGAAAAGGTTATATACAATTATGACAACTAATCTATCAGAATATCATTGGTTCTCTTAACCAGAAAAATTTGCAAAATTTGAAAGTTGGAAAATCACGATTCCATACCTACATAGCTTTATCCAAACTTCTACGGTATCGTCGGGTTCCACTAGGAGCTAGATCAATGTAACTCTCCGCTCTGTTTATTATCACCACAACTAGCTGGTCCTTCAGAACCATTAACTAATAACGTTCCCCCTCGATTTAGTTCTCTTATATAGACAAGGCCCATATTGTTTATTTGTATTTTATTCTTTTAATGCGGATTTAGTCTTAACCTAGTATTTTGACTGAACCTCTAGTTTGGTCGATTATCAGCACCATTAGTTCAATGCTTAATCCAGCCAAGTTAGTTCTTGTGTGTTGGGTTTATCCAAACACATTAAACTTTATAAGTTAACTGCATATTTTGAGACTGCGCGAGATACAGAACTGCATGGTTATATTCAAACATGTCAACTTGATTCCTCTATAGGCACCCCTAAACCTGACCACCATTGTCTTCTAACTTAACGTCTAGTTAGTATTTACAGTACACATCTCGAGTGAATTTAGTTGACAATCTAACAAATATCTCATCCAAAATTTTCATCTAAATAGTAACAACAACTTAGTATAAACTTGGGAATGAGCAGTCAATCAAACTAATCCAGCAAAAAATTAATTCGCCTAAATGACTGCAATCTGTACATATTTTGGGTTCGTCGTTTTCGTTTCAACATTGAAATCTTTTGTATACAATCTTAAGATAAATGTCGTTTTTTACCAAAAACTGTGTATAATTAATGATGTTTAGTGGGTGATATAAACAAGTAGGTCAACTAGGTTAGTCATTGATGTGTCGTTTTAATACAAACTTTGTTGTGCAATTTTGAAATTTGTCGTTTTGTTGAAGGCGGTGATCTTTGAAACAACAACTAATTTTACATAAAATAAAACAAAGAATTGAACATAAAACCGTTATTGTTTTTAATCAGTTCATCACAGTTAATAGTTATATAATATAAATAAGCACGATTTGCTTAATTTTGACCAAATCTTAAATCTATCTTTCCAGCTCCGTATTTATTAAATTCTTCGGACTGTAGCGTTGATTTCCCCCCAATTCGACCAACGCGTGGTCGAAATCCTTTATCATCGGCTATGTAACTGACCACAAAAGATTGTCCCTGCGGTGCATTGAATTCATATGCACCTTCGACTAGCAACGAATCTTCATTGTTACTATTTTTGACTATTGATCCAACCTCAGACCGTTTTTGCCCGTCACTAAGTTCGTATCTACAATATAGGTCAGACCAATAAATAAACACCAATTTTATGTATCATTAAAAAGGAAACTTACCCAAATTTATATCCATTTGATG
Source organism: Tipula lateralis (assembly GCA_963932295.1). Taxonomy (NCBI): domain Eukaryota; kingdom Metazoa; phylum Arthropoda; class Insecta; order Diptera; family Tipulidae; genus Tipula; species Tipula lateralis. Next base: position 87,324,347 of record OZ010738.1, on the reverse strand, counting down.
CGACACCACCGTCGTATGGTTCATTGTAGCTATTCAGCACCACCACCGAATAATCATCAACTGGATACGTAAATGCTTGCACAAAACACACAACCAACCACAGAACGTTCAGTGATTTCATCATTTTGACAATTTATTTAATAAGAAAATCTCCTTGTGATAACCAAAATGACAATGGACAGCTAATAGACGTTTCGTTAGTTTTTATCTAGTTTTTTTTTCTTACACACCAACAACACATTCAAATAAATGCTAAATTTGTACTCTCATAGTTTAATCTTTGGGACGGTTTTTATGTGTGTACACTGCGACAAGAGTGCGACGTTTATCAATTAACATACAAAGACCGCGGCTATATCGACGTATCATATAAGATAAATTTAAATTATGAAGGCTGTTTCAATGTCTTATTAAAAATAAGTCTAGGTCGTCTTTTACGATGCCATGTGTATGCATATAGTTGTATACTAAACGAGTGTGTTTATTACTTTATTGAGGCACTGTATTGAAGTTAAACGAACAAATTTTACTTTCAAACTGAATCGATTATAACCGCAAGTGATATGTAAAACAAAAGTTACAACATATTCTTTCTTTCGAATGAAATAAAAAGTTTATTTGTGTGCCATCTTATTTGTAGTGGGGGAAGTTTATATAATATTTAATGCTTTTTGGTAAGTATACAGAAATATTTCGTCGACCGACATATAAATATAAGATCAAGTAAGAATTCTTGGTTTTATGACATGCCAGGTTTTAAATAATAACACAAAATATGCGGAAGTCTAGACTTGATCAACTTTAAAGTTGTTTTAGATCAAAACAACCGTGATATATTAAACTTATTTCACATTGAAGAAGCTTTTACATTCGAACGGTCAAATCTGATTTATAATGTTATTATTGAAAATGCACGTCATGCTGATTGGAGTGTTTTAAACATGTTACGTTTCAAACAAGTTTTTAACTTTGTGGTGCTTCGTCAATTCGTGGATTAAAGCTGCGGGATACTGGGTGTGGATGATACCGGGTTATAATACCTCAAATGTCTATCTATTACGTTGCTGCAGAACTCGTGAGCCGAGAAATCTTTCATTTTGCGTGGAGCAATGCAAAGCGTAGATATTCGAGAGATTTGATACTGATTTATACAGAATGATGCATTCAGTGCATAAAATATGTAATATCTTCTGAAGCTAGGTTAGTAAACATTAAACAGTACTAAGGTTGTATATAGTCTGCCCAAGCACACTTTTAATAAAAATCAATACATTAAATTATTTAAAAATGTTCTAGGATAGTATTTTTTATAGATAGAGTACCTTTATTTCGGTCAAATCTTCCAAGGGATGCGCGCAGGGAGGTGTTTGGTTCAAATAAGGCCATTAGTTAAAGTAAAATCTCCAATTAGTAAAGTAAACTATTTTCCAAATATCGCTTGTAGGGCTGTAACTGGAGTCACCTTAGTAACAATCCTTCATTTTAGGCACAGATTGTTCGGCTGCCTCTCGCTTTAGAAGTACTGGGGCGTGGAATACTTTTGGCACTACTTTAGTTCATAGATCAATTCTTACCGCCTAGGTGGCGCAATGGTTAAAGCTGCGGCAGTTGGAACGGGAGCTACAAAAGGAATTTTTCACCATGAGATTACGATCTGTTGTGTGAATGAACCCAACTATGACCCCATGTTGGAGTGCAGAACTCATGGGCCGACCCATCTTTCATGGCAGTGCTATAGGTTGGCATGGGGTTATGCAATGTACGTCCTCGATTTGGCTATAATGGCGTAAAAGTAAAGATGTAAATAAGCAAACCGCGAACAAGTAGGGAGTGCATTGAGCCTCAAAACAGACAAGAGATAAAAAAAAGATCAATTCTTCATGAATTTATATGAGCTATTGCAGAAATCGACATGGTTATTGATTGGCTTCTCCCTGTTTATTTTCCACAGACCATTGGAGATGTTTTAGCCATCCAGGGGTATGTGATTCTCACCAGATTTGCTCAAACAGATATCCGAATCATTTGTATTATTTTCGGATGGCTCTGTCTCTGAACAGGGTGCTAGCTTTGGTTACTACTGTTCATCGCATAATCTGAGAATCTCAGGCAGCTTGGGGACCTACTGTACTTATCATCAAGCGGAATGAACTGTGGATACTCACTGCGTGATTTCAGCTTTTAGTCTCGTTGTCGATGACAAAGAGATTATTCTCTTTGTCCTCGACAATGAGACTACTTCTTCACATAGTGAAAGAAACAACTAACACCGTTGCCCTATCAAATCTAAACCTGTCGTGGTCAGCCACTCCTATTTGTCGTAAGGCGAAATGCTTTGTCAGAGGGCTTAGTCCGAAGATCACCAGTAACGTTCTTACATTGAAAAAGGACAACTTGAGATTATTAGTTATAATGATAGAGCATGTTCGTTTCAAAAGTCACCTTCATTGCATGGAACTTCTCAGTGATGCCATATGCGATGACCTTCTTGAGGATAGTTTACACTTCATCAGCAGTTGTCCGGCTTTTGATAGTATGACATCCCTTGCGTGTTCAACTCCAGCAATATTCTTGTCTTCTCTGCCCTGGTTCAAACTGCTCCAGTTTGGTAAGGTTGCGCAACCTTAAAGGTTTCGGTCAACTTGAGTAAATGTAGAAGTGATCAAATGCTGGTTCGAATCCAACCGGAAGACTATGCAATATTTTTTATATTGGACTTTAGTTTTAGTGAGCGAGAGATGTTCGATGCCTGCAACGGTAATTATAGTTGCTTCGAATCGAAACATATTGAAACCAAAAAAGCTCCTGCCTACACTTTAAAAACAGGTTAAATCTTGAAAGAACTTTTTAGAATAGTTTTGATAAAACTTATTTAAAGTGAAAAAATCATATTTGTGGCAGGTGGCTGTAACCATCAACTCTGGGGTAGGACTCAACCAATCCCCATTCAAATAATTCAACCGTTTTCAAAACAAGTTATTTTTATGGTGATGCGCCTTGGTATAATTACCATGATGTTATAGGTGCACTGTGGTATTAATACCTACATAATTATTTAAAAGGGTCGCCCAACTACACCTATCTATATTCTATGGAGCTATGTAAATAGTGTTTCGAAACATAGAATATATTTGAGAATTTGTACTGAAATTTTACACCAGTACATATATTACATTTAACTGTGGTGTGTTCATATGATCATCCTGAGCACGTTTGTAGCGATAGATTTTTTTGAGACATTACTCTTTCACAAATATAGACCAAAACGGTAGCAACGTTTTTGGCTTGTTGGCATAAACCACGATTTAATGTAACTCCATAAAAAGAAATCTAATGGCGTCAACTATTTAAAGAGTTGTGTGACACCATTTTGTTGAAACCAGATATCACTGATGTAAACCAATTCTGGGTGGTCATTTTGTGGTGCTTTGTCGTACTTTTATATCACGGTTGGAGACTTTTTTCGTGATATAGACAAAATAAAATAAGTCTACAAACACAATTCTGTGCAATAAATTTAAAAGGGGAAATAATGAATTTTAAGGAGAAATGAATATTTTAGAGTGATAAATTGACGTTTCGCATAACCTCAAATAACTATTACACAGATAAACAAACTATATGGAGAAATAATGAATACTAGACTGAAATAAGGAGAAGTTATTGTACCCTGGGTGAAGAGGTAATATTTCAATTTTATTGTCTCTTTTATTCCTTTAGCATTGATATTATGATAAATAACATTCAATCTAATCTATAAAACTAAGTTCAAATACATACATGAAATCAAATGCATGTTTCATGTCACTGTGATAAGTTTCATTCGGGGCAGTAAATGAGCTAATAATATTTTATACACAGTTTATATACAAACATTTATTCATTGTAATATTGATACTAAAAGAATGAAAGAGATAATAATATTCAAATATAATCTTTTCATCTAGGGTATAATTATTTCCCCTTATTTCAGTCCCCTTATTCCCCTTATTTAGTATACATTATTTCTCCATATAGTTTGTTTATCTTGAAACGGGGTCTGAAATATAAAAAGACAATGTTAGACTAAAACTTACATAGGCTGAATAAAAGCTACATACCTGGGACCGGTTGGTCGGGGATACCTCGATCCATAAATCCAATCCTGTCCTTTCCTTAGGTGCTTACCTGTAAAATATGAACTTGACATGACCACATACCTGCATTGGCCGACCAAATACACCTAATATAAGAAACATTTTACAATAAACAGCCACAGAAAACAATGACCGAACACTGATTACATGAACAAATTACATAAATACGAATTCACTGTAAACAAAAACACAAATAACAATCACCACACAACACCACAAATAGAACAAAACTTTTCTCATGACAGTGACACTGATACGTCAGCCAAATGTCAAACAAGTTGGTTGCATCTCGACATCAACCCTAGCTGACCCTTGATGCTACAATATAGATGGCGTAAGGGAAACGAAGAAGAACGTGTAAAAAGAGGCTTTTTATTGGATGATTGCCTGGCGATAGAATCGAGGAACGAGAGTTTTTTTGTTTTGAGAGATAACTGGAGTAAGCAACAATTGTTACATAAAAAAAAAATAAATAAGAGTGAAAAATAAAGTGAAAGTACAGTGAAAGGAAAAAATAAGAGGATAACCAAAGAGTGGTGAATCACGCTGTCGGTGAAAGGTGAAGGTGGGTCGGTCGGGTCAAAAGCCACGTGGAGAGTGGATCGGCAAGTGGAATGCGAGCGATTGCGGTGCTTGATCGACAAGAGAGTTCTGGAACGAGCCATAGATAGAGACGAAAAGGGGACACGTGGATATACAGGTTAGTGCCACTTTCATATTTTTCCTTACAAGCTCCCAGTGTAACAAGTTTCATTTCAATAGTACAATACCTATTAAGTTGAGGCATATACTGGTTATTAGATCGGTTTCTGAAATTAAAGTCAAACTTAGCCACATATATCTTAACTTAGCACGTGAGGTTGCAAGAAACTACCAATCAACTCTAAGGTTTATTTGTCTAGTCATTTTGGGACCTATGCATACCATTAGGAGTAAACCGCAGTTTGACATAAGTATCAAATTTGCCAGCCAAACATTTAGACCCGACATATGCATTTTCCATTTTTGTCAGCTCTCATTCAGCTCTAAGCGTGCCGTTGTTATCGGTTAAGTGAGTTATCGACAGTGTCTTTAACTAGGCCTTCCAAATTGAAAAAAGTGTGGGATTTGTTGCCACAACTTCATGAATTCCATCTTTAAGCTCTTGTCTCGATTGTAGAGCATTGGCATAGATCAAAAAGTCTAAATGCGTTAAATCATAAGATCTTGGTGGCCAATTGTGATCACCTTTTTGAGAAATAACACGGTCAGGAAAATTTTCTTGCAAAATTGCGATTGTTTCGTTGCTTGTGTGGCACGTAGCGCCGTTTTTCTGAAACCGTCATAATAACCAAAGCTCGGTAGCTCAAACCATTCACCGTTACAGATGCACCAGCCTCATTTTCAAAAAATGAAAGGTCCAATCACACTGCCAACCCAAAAACTGCACCAAACAGTGACACGTTGAGGATGGAGAGGCTTTTCAACAATCATTCATCCGAGAAGCCTCCAAGGAGGAAATGGGCCTCATAACTGATTTTTCATGAAAATCCGGCTCATTTTGATGCATTGAATGATTCAATCAGGGAAGTTACGACGTTTATGGTGATCGACCGGCTTGGGTTGTTAGCTTACTGAACTTTAAAAGTCTTAAGACTTAAGTCTTTATACAAAATACAGTGAATGTCGTTTGTGGAATGTCGAATTCTAAAAATCGACGACGAATCGATAAACCTGAGTTTTATTTTTAGTAATGGTGTCGTTTTAACTTGTCAAATTGTCAAAAGATGACAGCTTCAAAATTGACTGCTGCCCAAACAGCAGGTTATTCAAAATAAAACCTCTTTGTTGATTTATCATTGTTGGCTAGATCGGGCAGCGAAAACATTCCCACTCTCGGTTTCTCAGGATTCTCAAATATTTTAACTATCTAACCATTACTTAAATATCAGTAAACTGACATAGCGTTTATTTTGTTATTAAGTTCTGACAATTTCTCCATTATCTTAACAAATTAGCGAAATATTTACCGGTATGATACAGGTAATCTAAAAATACTCATATGTTGTAATACTTTCGATTTCGTTTTGTTTTTGCAACTAAATTTTAGCACCTGAACACTTTTATAATGTCGTAATTAGCACCATACTAATCAACGTATGGTTGAGTGTGTGTATCATCTATGTACTTAATCAATAGAAAATCGTTGGCTATAAAATCAGACTTGCACTCAAAAATTTTAGTTCAAGTTTAACAATCAAAGTGCATTCTCGTCGTCTGTCAACCACAACAATGTCGAAAACAATATTTTGTCTAAGTTTACTCATAGTCTATGTAAATTGTGGACCTGTTAGTAAGCCACGACCGGCCGAAATTACCAAGTACGAATTTAAACCGTCGGTGGGAAATTCGGGATATCGATTTGAGTGAGTATATACGTAGAGACGTCGGAATATTTCCATTGATCGTTATTTATGTATATAGATACGAAACCAGTGATCATCAATCAAAAGTTGAAGATGGTGTTATAAATAATGGCACTCTACGTGTTAATGGTACATATACGTACATAGATACGGATGGTGGAGCTCATACGATCAAATATGTGTCGGACGAACATGGATTCTCATCGCGAAATGTAGATGTGGCAGCAGTTATACTAACGAGTGATAAGAAATTAGGAAAAAGTTTAGAACAGGTTGATACAACGACGGCTGCAGTAACAACAAGGGCTGCAGTAACAACTACGGCTGCAGTAACAACCACGGCTGCAGTAACAACTACGGCTGCAGTAACAACGACAGCAGCATCAAAAACTATCGTAACAGAAACTGTACCGACTGTACCAACTGTACCGACTGTACCGAGTACATGACACTTTAATGTACTGAAATCTTAAGGACCTCTAATATTTTATAATAAAGTTAAATGAGACAGTTTTGTAGACAGGAAATCCTTTGTTTTAGTTTTTATTATTATTAAAGTTGGCTAGAACCCTTTAAGATTCCGCACTCAATGCCACAAAGTGCCTATGGTGCAAACTTAAGATTTCATCAAAGCACACACACAGGGCAGAGAGGACAGTAGATTTACAGGAATAGTCCTAGAGTTCAACACAAGTGATCTCATGCGGTCGAAAGGCGGACAACTGCTGATGAAGTGTAAGCTGTCATCAACATCATCAGGGCTTTAAACGCATACGGCATCACTGGGAAGTCCCATGCGATGAAGATGACTTATGAAACGGTAAAGAAACCAATATTTCCAAGCTGTACTTTTTCGATGAAAGAACGTATTTGGTCAGCTTTTGGGTAGAGCCCTCTTACAAATAATTTCGCCATACGATAAGTAGAGGTAGCTGACCACGTCAGCTTAACTTTCGATAGGACAACGGTGTACAGAGGTAAAGGAGGAGCTGGTTCAGGTCCTACGAAAACAAGGTACCTCCCGCTCTAACTGTCACAGCTTCAACCACTGCGCCGATTAGGCTCTTTACTGAGTACAATTGCTTTGAACAAATTAGAATGCTTAAAGTAGGCCATTTGTGCCTAAATATTCTCTGAATGGAATACGACTTTTTTTTCTTTTTTCAAATGGTTTTTCGATCAAGACGTAATGATTAAAAGAAGCAGTTGGGAGCATTATTGTTACGGCGCGAGAGGTGATATTCGTGGATCGTCGTAAGACTATCATAATCGAAAGAATTTGTCAAAGATGTTTTCATTAGAAGGCGATCAAGTAGCGCTCTAGTTCTAACCATAAACGATGTCAACGTAACAATTTGATGGAGCTACACATATGACTCATTCAGTCGCTTTCCGAGAAACCAAAGCTTTTGGGCTCTGATGGAAGTATTATTGCAAAATTAGACCTTAAAGGAATTGACAGAAGGGCATAACCAGGCCATGGAGTCTACGGCTTAATTTCACTCAAAACGAGGAAACTTACCAGGCCCGAGCATAAATGAATAAGACGGGTCTTTCTCGAATCTATGGGCGGTGGTGCATGGCCGTTATAAGTTCGTGAAGTGATTTGTCTGCGATTAGTTCCAAAAATTGTCTGTAAGTGGAGTCACACCTAGAGGTTTGCCTAAATAAAATATTTGCTTCTTAAATAGAAAAATTGCGTCTAGCAGTAAAGAGATGGAGATGTTCAGGACTGTACGCCCGTTACAATGAAGGTATCAACGTGTTTTCCTAATCTAAAACACAGGGTAAACCACTGAATCGGTTGGAATTTTGGACTGAAACTGTTCATATAAAGCTGGAATTTCCAGTAAATGCTAGTTATAAGCTCGCATTGATTACGTCTCTGTCCTTTGTACATATCGCTCGTATAGCTACTACTAATAAAATATGTTGGTGAGGTCCTCAGAAGTTATCACCGTGATGCTTCTTGTGTTGTGAATGTTTTACCAAACTCATAACAAGGTTTCCGACCGCTATCCGCAACTGGTCTCCAAGATGAGAGAGAGCTGATAGAGGCTCCTCTATAGTCGATAGATGAATATAGGTGAAGTTTGTTGGCAAATTAGAGCCGTAACTTCTGACTGATAGTATTTATTCATTTGAGTGACGGCATGTAATATAATATCCTCAGATTCGAACGAATACGCCAAATCGTTATTGTGGATTATTCTTGCTTAATATGACAACAAACAATTCAGACCGGCACGGACTCTGACTGTCTAATTAAAACAAAGCATTGTGATGGCCCTAGCAGGTGATGACACAATGTGGTTTCTGCCCAGAGCTCTGAATATCAACGTGAACAAGTTTAAGAAAGCGCGGGTGAACGGCGGGTGTAACTATGACTCTTTTAACTGGAATCGTAGACGTGCTTATTCCTCCTCGTGATACCTGAAACGGTATTTTACGTAGTGTAAACGCAACATTACTTAAGGGCGTTCTAATTTTACTTGGTCGAATAGAACAGAGCACGATATACTGCCACGAACCGCTGTTCGTGACAAACAACTAAACTAACCAACGATACTCCCTCCAGTTATACACCCCAATTCCCATAGTCGTGTGACTTGAGGCGACGTGACTAGAGTCACGTCACGTCGCAACAAAAATAGTATTCTTGAAGTGGTTACGACTGGAACTAAAAATACATATTGTAACACTAAAATTGCTCAAATATTTGCTTAAATTTAACAACGAGAATTGTCAAAAATCAAAAACATTGCAAATTGTTTTGTCAAAAGCCGGTATCGATATTTAATTTGGTGTGTATTTTTAGCTAGTTTTGTGAATTTAATTTTAACTTTGTAATTTATGACAGTGAAAGCGACAACGACGAGAGTACTATGAATATGGCTGTACAGCGTATAATACTGCGGGATTTTCCATAAGACCGATCAGAATCTCGTATTGTTTACAATTCATTATTTTATTACTAGGAAGATTAACAACATTAAAAAATATTAAAAAACAATATTAAAAAATATTTATAAAAAACATATTTATAAAAAAAATATTTATAAATATTTATAAAATATTGTCGCTTCAAAATAATTTGTCACTTGAAAAAACCTACGACATCAGTCGTAAGAAGTGACATTAGACGGAACAAACGACTAAGAGAATAGGAAAATTGATGTGACGTGACTATAGTCATGAAAAATTACATGATACGACTATGGGAATTAGGGTGATAGAAAGAAGGTGATAGAAATTACTTGACGAGAAAAAATAACGTCATGTGAATATACTTCTCATGACTATGTTTCCAAACAGGTCCTTTGGGGCGATTAGGTCAGGCAGAAAGCTAACTATAAAGATTTGCTCAGCAGACTTTTGGGAATCGGAAACTTTACATCCTTTCAGTATTTTAAACGTGATCCTGAACAATAATGAGTATAAGAAATGGTTTATAACGTCCGAGAGAATGCAAACATGTGTTAGTATGTTTATTGCACATAGAATTTGTCGATAAAAATCTATCACCTTGGATATTTGCAACAATATAAAGAACTAACTTTAAATCGAAGCCGCAGTGGAGCCACTGTATATGTAATGAAGCAGCAGATTTTTTGTACCATGGGACCGTGGCATGATGAGAAAACCTGCTTATACCTTAACCAACAACCGAGGATAAATAACATCAAGTTATAATGATTGGTTTACAAGTGTAAGGGAGTATAATTGTAACATTTAAGATTAAGTATCAGTTAAATAAAAACTATGATCGACTTGTGATTTTAAATTTATAATTTTATTTGTGACATTTACATTTGTCAGTTTTGTAATCTTCCATTATGTACTCTATACCACCAGTATCTTTCATAATATGACTATGGCGAAGTTGATGTTTGGTATCCAAATTGATCGATTCTATATAGGATCTGTTTGAGTTTTCCATCATTTCCGTCAATGAACATATAGACGCCATGTATTACTCCGGCAGTTGTACCATTAAAATGTATTAATTCTGCGGTTTCTTGACGCATTTGGCTGTTATTTATGTGAAACCTATATATGTATATATAATATGATTCAGATTAACAGGGTTCTGGAAATCCATATATGTATATATCCATATAGACACATTATTGGATTATATTGAACAAAACATTAAAAAGATGCATGAAGTTTAGCATCTCCCAATGTTATGCGGGCCTAGATCTAACTTAAATCTAGGCAAAATTAACTTCCCATAATGGAATTTCTAGTTCGTTTCTTGCTCACAAGGCACAGATATATCCAGGAAGTTCGTCTCATGCTGCAACAAAGCCAAACTCAATAAGGTGGGCTAATGCGGGCACCCACAAATACAGCATGCAGTCAGGTGCCTTTCATGTCGCAACAAGCCTAATCACTAAGCGGCCGAAAGCAGACGTTGGGGTGCCTGCATTACGACATAGATCATCATAATCAAATTCAAACGGAGGGGGAATTCACTTTTGGGGGAGTAATGTAGCGTTCAGAGCAACTCAAATAAATCGCAAATTAGATCACGCCACACGCAATTCATAAAATCATTATTTCGAGTTAAGTTCTTGTAGTTCACTAGTATACTGTCTCGTCACGACTGAACGCATATATACGAATCGCACAGTATGAACATCATCAGATCGAAACGGGCCTAGTGGACTACAAGATACAAGCAACAACTCCGAAGTACAACGCACACTCTCAAATTACATGAAACAATATGCTCTCATCAGATGTTAATCACACATACAACTAAGAAGTACTAAGAACACTTGGTAGTATATAAGTTAGAGTAGGTTCTTGGAAGTAAAAGTTAACCATGAATTAAGGCCGCCGTAGGTATCTACTGAAAATCAAACCAAAATATAAGAGGAGATTGTCGTTCAGAACTAGGGAGAGGCATGGTCTTGTTTGTAACCCAACACTATAACGAAACAATAATTATCCTTACACTCAACCAATAAAATATGTAGCTCGTAGCCAAATCACGCACTTATATACCAAACAATTGAGCCCATTAGTTTCTTCCACTTTCACCCAATCTATTATTAACTAATGCGAGGGTTAACATCTCAATAATCCACCATCAAACGTGAGTGGAAACACCCCAAATATATTTAAACTATTCTTTTATGAATCCATTCCAGTCGCGATTCTTGTCACAAAAATTGCTAACTCAACAGAGTACAAATATTATAAGCAAATATGAAGCAATGATGATAGGACGACACAACAATCAATCTTTTACCATAGTTCCAATCAAGACAATCAAAACAATTGATACCATGAACCATCCCCTCTCAGAAACACACACACACCCCAGAATGGCCTGCCTCTTCACAAGAAAATGTGGAACATATTTCCTTTAAATGCTTACGGTTCAATTTAGCTCGGAAAAAACTCTCGGGTGTCCTTGGGCACCGGGTTTGAGACATATACACCCGACAATATAGTATAACTAATGATTGTGAGCCACACGGCAGTAGTAGTACTGAAGGAGTTGAATGGCTTAGAGCGTGCTAGAGAAGAATATCATAGCGTAGGCAATCTCAATCTTAGGTTGAAACGCTGGGGAGAGTAAAGTAATAACTTAAGTCACCTCTAGCGAAGTAATGTCGAATGATAGTTTCGTATGGGAGATAAATGAGTGGATGCATGATCTTAGATGCTAAAAATCTGTCTCTGTTGCTGAGGTGTTAGCCTTCGCGGGTTCGTCTTCTTGAAGATTTCCTCGATTTAACCGTTACAAAAAAATAAATAAATAGACATAAACACACAAACACACACAGAAACACACACACACACATATATATATATATATATATATATATATATATATATATATATATATATATATATATATATATATATATATGTATATATATATATATATATATATATATACATATATATATAATCTAAATTCAACTCACCTTACATTGTATGTAGCATCACAAGTATTCAACGGATCCTTAATAAATTGTACTGCATCGTTGGAATGCTCTACGTCGTTTGTATTAGCTAATGCACAATATACAACAACCAATAGAACTATTTGTTTCATTGCTTCGATTCGGTCACAGGTGATACTTGCACGAAAGTAATGCATTTCGTACTAGGTACATTCCATTTTTATACAAAATCCATTACTCTGTTAATCGACTCTACAGTGTACTTGCTGTTTTTTTCATCGCTTTTGGATGTAGGTGACATAATGAAGCTGCGGTCATTAAATAGAGATTTTAATGCATTGTTACTATATTTTTAATGGTAAGTGGAAGTTGTTATGATTAAGATTTATAGGTTTGTGTTTTATAATGGCCGTTAAAACTCTGTACTAACGTATTTCAAACTACTCATATTTGGGGTTCATATGAGGACCAATGTCCTTAAATATATCCTGGATAATAAATTCCAAAGTAGGCATGTATTCCACTAAAATTTTAAAGAGCTTCCAAGTCTGCATCGAAATCATTAAAAATTTTCTCAGATTACCACTCAAAGTAATTGTTTTATCAGTAAGGTGGTTTTCTCGTGATTTTTGTGGCTTTTATAAATAGTATGCTGCACATTGAGGCTGGAATCTGCCCATTGTCGTGCTACAGTTTTTAAATTTGGTCTTCACGTAGCGAAATTAATATTTTAAAGTGTCCAGATCCAGTTCTGACCAAATCTATCTTGCTATTGCACGTCAAGGTTTTCAGTCACGGTTCAAGCATTAATGCAGTAAATAGTTCGGAATATTGTTTTAATGTTTCTTTATAGGCTTTATCCTTCTTGTTCTAAGAGGTCTATAGATAAGAGGCCTACTATCTATTTAAACCACAAATCGGAGAAAGGAGACTTTTGAGCAACTCAAAAATGGAATACTTGTTTACAGCAGTGTAACCTTACTAACGCAGTAGGGTGAGACATAAAATTTTGCAATAGAAAATGAAGATAAGAGAAAAGAATGTAAAAATTCACGAAATGGAATGCCAACTCCAGAGTGTTGCGACATAAACTTTTTCCGCTAGTTCTTAACGTTAAGGCACGCTAGAGATAGAGTAAAGTCTAAACTACTGAAAAACTTAAATAACAGTAACTTTTGTCTCATAGCAGACACCAGAAGAGTATATTGTACTGTCGAAGAGGGAGTGCCAAAAACTAGTCCCAAGTATACTAAGCGACAACAAGCGTCTACCATTGGATAGAATATTAATTTTCAAGGAATAGAGTTTCCAGTTTAGATTCAAAGGTAAACCAAATACTAGACTGTGGTATTCCTAGAAATATCACGCAGGTATTCTTAGAAATATACCATCTACAATATTAGTCATATCTGAACGAAAACTTTTAGTATATTTTACATAAAGAAGTGTTCTCTTTTCTTATATCCATCGTTATTAGGAGTGTTTTGGACTCACGTAGCTCGCTGCTGATAAACATTCATAGTGAATCGCAAATCAGTAGCGACTTAACTATAACTACTATCATTCATAGATCAATCATTGATTGAAGGACTGTAGGACGAATCGTTAGGCAAGATTCTCGCCGTGGCTATTCTTACAACCGTTTACAATAAACGATATAAAGGCTCAATATCAGAAAAAATAACAATGCCTCTTGTCTTATACCAAAAATCAGAAGAGTAATATGACAATTAGAGGGAGTACCAATAACTCAAACAATAAATAGAACCAAGTATACCAAGGGACCATTATAGCTAGTATACTAAGTTGCTCCGGCAAATTTCAAGGAATAGAGTTTCCAGGTTATATTGAAGGTTATATGATTCAAGGATTTTTAGAAATATTGCACAGGGTTTCTCATCTTTAATAATGGATATTCTATAAGAGTGGGGTTCTGTCTCTTCTTTTGCGGCTACTCACTCCATAGCCTAATTAAACTACAACCTATTTTACTGTCAGGGTTATGCCAATTACATCGCTATAAAACCAGTATTATCAAACGCTATAAAACCGCTAAATAAATGGAAGTACTATGCGATCATGTGCAAATAGCGATTAACATAGTTGTTGCCTAGTATAGTGATCAGGATCAATGAGTCAACCCTAGAAATCAGTAGGTATGCAGTGCAAAAAGCCGGTCGCTTACAAGGCAAAGACAATCTATTTGGCTTAATAGAGTGGGAGTTGGGTCGACACATAAATGTCCACATGCTCTCGAACACTAGTGACGAAGCATGTTTTTGGGAAACCAAATTTACTGATGGCTCAGTATACTGTGCTAATGCCGGATTATACAAACAAAATCCTAAAGTAAAATTATCTTTGCCTCAGGTAGGTACGTTACTTCCAGGCGGAAATTACTTCAGTTTAAAGAACAGTACTCTATGCAAAGTAGATGAGCCGCAGAGATTATCGTAACTGCAGCCTTTGGGACAGCCAGATTACGTTAAAGACGATTGTTAACAATAATGTTTCATCAAAACTTGTTTTGGTGTGTGAATGAAGTTAGACTTCATTTGATACCTGGTCACAGGGATATCAATGGAAATGTATTGGGTAGAAAATTGGCCATTTGAGTGTAGCTTACACTTATATAGGACCTGCGAGCCCGTTCTAGGAGTGATGCCATAATCTCTTAAGACCAAAGATCTCAGTCTTTCTTGAATCATGAAAGACGCACTTTAGAGCTTATCTTTATTTTTTTTAGATTAGGCTTTAACTGGATGCAGGGTGGGCTTCAGACTGTCCTAGCTTTTTGTAACTGTCAAAAGCCCTACAACCAACGCGCGGTCCTTCAAGTAAAGGTTGATAGTTGCCTTAAACTTGTCCATTTTATACTCAAACGGAAACTTCAGCTCGAGGTTTCGGCAGCTTCACCGTTAACCAATGCGCATTAACCTTTCCTCGTGTTACCCGTCCTGGCGTGACAAATGGTGGTATTTTCTCCTTTAATTCTGCAGAACATTTAACATTTATTAATTTATATAACACGTAGAGTTCTGCAACATCTCTGCGGTGCTGTAGGTTGTCTAGTCTAGACTTTCGTAAGTCTGGAGTTTCGTATTATTCGGATGGCACACCGCTAAACTCTATCCAGAAACTGGAGAGCAATGCCATATACTTCACTCCAAACCTGACGGCAATATTCTAAACACGGTCTAATAAAGGTTTTATATATCTGGAGAACCTGATGCGATCTAGAAACCGTCTGCATCTTCACGTAAACTCGGGAGGAACCCGAGTTTACGTGAAGCTGATTTGGCCAATGCGATAATATGTTCATTCCATTTTAAATTGTTGCTAATCTGAACACCAAGCGGACGAATTGAGTCATAACCCACGAGAACGTGGTCTTTTATCACAAAAAGGTATTTGTTGTGACTTTTTTTTTCACGTGCAAATATGGGTTTTTCTCGTTAAATTTTATCTGATTTTTTTACTACCCACTCAAATATTCTACTCAATTTGGAATTAAGCGAAGTGACAACTTCCAGCTGTTCATCGTTTAACTCTGAAGGAGTAGGCTGGACCTCGAAATAGAAGAGTGCAATGTTGCATCATTGGCAAAACTGTGGAAAGGAGTTCGCAGTGCTATCTGAACAAGTCATTAATGTATAACAAAAACAATGTTTGTGACAAAACTGATCCCAGGGAGACTCCGACATTTGGGGAGTGTGTCGTTGATGATCTCCCATTTTGTGCTCCAGTTTTTCATACTCATCTCATTGACTGCACTTTTTTCGATCATCAGACTTTTTTCGATCAGACCAATTGATGACCTAGTGGAATATCGATTTCATTAAAAGAACAAACAGGTTTTGGGACTGAAAGTGTATGTTTGGGAAGGGATGTTATAATGGGCCAGTTGAGAATGAGTGACGGGGGAAAAAATTCTCCATCTTTGAACAGTTTTTTCAGTACACAATATTACTTCGAAAATTTATTATAGGTTGCCGACTAGTTTCTGGGGGCTCGCATTACTCATTTTAGTCTTAATATTTCGATGGTTTCAATTCCCGACTTTTTTTGTTCCCGGGAATTTTAAAATATATTTCCCGGTTTCCCGGGAATTTTATTTCTCAAACAAATATAAAAACTTACATCAACTAAAGAGTTGCATCGGACTAGGGCACATACTATCGACAATTTGTGCTAGGAATTGCCAACATCGCAAGGAGTTTACACAAGCAAACACAGAATAACAAGCCGTTAACAAGCCACAGCATAACAAGCCAATGGAGTGATGAACACGAGGAAGCGTTCAACGAACTGAAGCAGCGATTATGTACAGCTCCATTGCTTTCGTATTCGGCTCCGAATAAACGTTTTATTCTGGATACGGATGCAAATCATTATGGCTTCGGATGAGTGTTGTCACAAGAAATCGATGGACAGGAACGTGGCATAGCATATTATTCCAAGATATTATCAAAGCCAGAACGCAGCTAGTGTAACAAGAAGAGAATTGTTGGCCATAGTGAAATGTGTAGAACATTTCCGAAAATACATCGTTGTAAATACAACATCGGAAGGGAAGCGCTCATGGAAATGCGGATGCATTGTCAAGGCGACCATGTCGAGGATTGTAAACATTGCGGACGGGTAGAAAACAAGGAAAACATCGTCGACATCAGACTAACGAAGGTGTTGCCTGCTGATGAATGGACCAAGGATGTTATCTACAAAAAGCAAAGTAAGGATCCTTATTTGGCAGTCATTACCAAACTCATGGAGGAACAACGTCATCCACATGGAGCGATATTTCGGATAAAGGCTCAACTAACAAGGCTTATTCGGCCCAATGGGATAGTTTAATTATGGAAGACGAATGCCTAAAGCGAACAGGGGAGAGCTCCGATGGCAAGATAAAGCAATTGTTGGTGGTAGTACCGAGGATCAGGATGGCAGAAATATTGGAGGAATACCACGGAGCCTCAAGCGGAGGCCACCTAAGGATCAACAAAACGCTAGCCACGGTACGTGAAAGGTTCTACTGGACAGGATGTAGACAAGCAGTGGCTGAATGGTGTCAAAAGTGTGACCAATGTATGGCAGTGAAAGGACCTGCAAAGAAGAGCCGTGGAGCGAAGCAACAATATAATGTTGGACCACCTTAGTTATGGACTACTTCAGTAAATGGCCAAAGGTATACCCTTTTGCAAATGCAGTGGTATACAATTGGATAAGCCGTTATGGGGTACACATGGAACTGTATTCCGACCAAGGGCGAAATTTTGAATCAGTTGTCTTCCAGGAGATGGGTCAACTACTGGGAATTAATAAATCGCGGACAACACCTTTCCACATACAATCTGATGACAGGGTAAAGCGTTTCAATCCCACATTGGAACAGTTTATATAGCCAAACCAGTTGATAAAAACCAGCGGAATTGGGATCAAGGTATTCCATTGTATTTAATGGCCTATCGATCTGCCGTGCATAACACAACAGGAGTTACACCAGCGACAATACTTTTTAGCAACAATTTAAAACTGCCAGGCGATCTCAAATTTGGAGCGGTTCGTTCCATCATCAGCTTAATGTGGATAAGTATGTGTGGACAACTTGAAAGAGGAGATCAACAACAAACACGGTTTTGTCAGAGGGAAAATAAAATTGTGAAGTGACCGAACAAAGGCTCGATACGACGTACGAGCGAATATCACAGAAATTACCACTTGGCTAAATCGTATTTAATCAAATTTAAAATTTCCCGGGAAATAATTTTAATTTTCCCGGGAAACGGGAAATGTAAAACATCGAAAATTCTCGAGCGGGAAATCCCGGGAAGAACTCTGTAGTTTTATATTGCTTCATGGTATTTTCTTCATTGGTTTCTTTTGGATATAAGTAGGCCATTTTGGCAACTTGAGTCTCGATTATTTTCGAATTTTCACTTTGCTTGGCAGGTTTTGAAATATTGCTACTTTTCATTAGGTGCTGTAGTTAAATCACACCGTGGTTTCTTTGAATAAGTGACTGAGTTGCACAACAAGCAGGATCACTAGATTCGAAATTCCCAGATTTCACACCAGTCTATAACTCATCAATTGAGAGAGCCTACAGTGTACGCATGAATATTTTCGAATCAAGTTAAGAAGCAATTGATATGCTTTATATTCACTTCATAAATCGAAATATCTTGCAATTCGGATATGCTGAAGTTGTACAAAATTTGAACCGCTTTCTTGCATCAGAATGAGAGCTGACACAAGGAGTAAGTAGGACAAGTGCAGTATTCTGGTTCTAAATGTGTGGTGTAGCAATATTTTTAATGAAAGTCTCTTATCGGGCGCAAGAGGTTTTTATCGGCAACGGCAGATTCATGGTGCCTTGTATATTCTATTTGTTTACAACAACTGTATTGGAATATATGATTTATCTATCTTGCACTATAAACAGCAAATAGATCTCATAAGATTTCGAGGTTACTCTGTATAAATGTTCTATTATGTACCAAAACCCGGAGTCCAATAAAATTTAAGTAAGAAATAGATCCATTAAGAATTCATGCCTTTTGCATGCCGGGCATCGTACACCTATCGTTCGCTGACGATATTGCCTCCCATTTAAACACAGTCTTGAATGCCTTAATTGGTCTCGCCAACGTTGCCCTTTCCGTTAGCAGTTGGAGAGTTGTATACCATGCCTCGCCCAGACTATCTGAATGTTGAAATGCTCACTCATCTCATTCAGAGACAAGTGGCAACCCAACGCCACTCTAGACGACAGAGAAACAGAAACTAGCGACTTGATTGTCGCCTGAATATCCACATAGATTGCGATATCAGTCGAAGATACCACATTTTGTCTCAACCAATGCAGGACCTCCTCAATTGCTATTACATCTTCCTGGTACACGCTGCAGTGATAAAGGAGACGAACTACTGTATCTATGTCTAAAAATTAAGTTAAGTTAAGTTGATGTGCCTGCTATCGCACACTTAGACCAAATTTGATCCGTTGTGATACCACTCTATACGGCTATAAGTCCGAGTCTTTCCGTAGAGCCATCTGCGCATTGCATAGCTCCATTTCATCCTATAGTACTCACATGGAAGATGGGTCGGCCCAAGGATTCTAGACACGACAGAGGATCCAGATTATGTTTATTTTTCACCACCGATCGCACCGCCCAAACGATCGAAGGTGAAAACCCCATTTTGCATCCTGTCTCGAATCGGATTTGAACTCGGTACCTCCCGCTCCAACTGCCGCAGCTTTAACTACTGCCATACCTGGGCGGTTATGTCTAATTTATCATAGAAAGATTTAGCTCCTACCGTGTAGCTTGGAGCCATCCATAAAGAACTGCAATGCTTCCGTTTCAGATTTTACTTTAACAAAGCCATTATATAAAACTGGAATTTTGGAATGCTGTATACAACTACGATTATCTCACTATATGCGGTCGCTATATTTTATAGTAGAACTGCTTTATCTATAAAAGCTTTAATGAGACAAATTAACGTATAATTTCTATTTTTGAATATAACTTGTTTGGGATGGTTTGTATTGTTTAACCTGAACATTGAAACATCTAAATGTAGCAGACCTTGGTTTTAAATGTCAATACTCGGACGGACAAACTTAATTTAAAAAATTTGTTTATATTTTACACGAAAGCTGCGATTAGCGCTCGACTAATATATGTATTCTCTAAATAACTTTACATGCGTCTATCCAAGTAATGATGAGACCATAACGGGGGGATCATAAGTGAATAATCCCGGTTTACGATTTCCGTTCGCTTGGAAACCATTCTCGTCCGCTAAATAATAAACACGTTGCAATTTACCATCGGGTGATTGATATTCATACTGTCCAGTTACTAGATGTATGGGTTTACCATTTTCGTCTGTACCAAATGATCCTTCTTCTATGCGCAACTGGCCATCACTTAATTCGTAACTGTATTTGATAAATTAAACAAAATATTAATATTGGAAGACACATGGTTGTTGTGCGAACCACTCACTGGAATTTATATTCATTGTCTTCATTCAGTGGTTGGTTGATATAAACCCGGGTTTCAATTTCACTTGAATGACAGGTAAAGACACAAATTGTTATTAAACAAAGACTAATTAAAGTCATCACTTTGTAATGTGACATTTCGGAACACATGCACCTGTTGGTTAGTTGTGTTGCGTCTTGAAACTTGATTCACTAACTAACTGTTGCAAAGTTATAGTAGAATGTATATATCGCATCTATGTTGGTGAATTTTCGACAAGTTTTCAAGATTAATCACAAGCAGGTTTTAGCAGGTTTTAGCTAATAAAAAAAATTAATTTGTCAAATTATTGCATTTGAAAGTTACGACATTAATTTGTGTTTGTTTAACAATCGCTTCTAGTTTGCTGAATAACGAAAATCAGTTCAAATTTGAGTGTGTGGCTTAACGTCAACGATAAAATTTGTGTGCTCGATAAAGGTATAAACTAAGTGATTATCAGATTTGGAACGAATTGGGAACATATACCAAAATGGTGATGAGTATTGAATACCTGTTCGGGTCGATTATCGACTGGAGTAGACTTCAAGGATCTGGAATCGGAATATTCCCGGAGTCGGAAAAACCAACAGTATTTTATTACAGGTTCAGGAGATGATTACTTCATTGATTGGACAAGTATTTGGAAAATGATAGTAAGTTTACTTATATTTCTATTTAAGGATATTATTGATCGAGGCCCTCTTTTAAGAAATCGCTCGATGTGGATGACCGTACTTATTTGTAAAGATTCTACTGTCATATTCATACATAACAACAGTTGCTTTCTAATCGACCAACCGCTAGTAGTTCGGTTCTAGTCTTTACTAAATTTACGATGGGTTGTCTAGCAAAGATGAGAACCGAACTTCTAGCGGTTTACTAGCGGGTACTATCGGTTGATCGATTTTTTTTAAAGTGAGCTTTAATTGGTTGCTGGACTTTAAGACTATCCTAGTTCCTTGTAACTGTATAAGAGCTAATACACCCAATGCGCGATCCTTCAAGTAAAGGTTGATAGCTGCCTTAAACTTGTGCATTTTATACTCAAACGGAAACTGAAAACCGGATAACTAATTCCACTTCCCAGATGCTCGATAAATAAATTCGTGCTTTGCACCTTCAGTTCGAGATTGCGGCAGCTTCATCGTAAACCTATGCGCATTGACCGTTCCTCGTGTTACCCGCCTTGGCGTAATAAATGTTGATATTTTCTCCTTTAATTCTGCAAAACATACCATTTATAGAACACGCAGAGTTCTGCAACATCTCTGCGGTGCTGTAGACTTTCTCGATCTTTCGTAAGTTTGGAGTTTCGTATTATTTGATTGACATGCCGTTGAACTCTATCCAGAAATTGGAAAGCATTGCCTTATGCGCACCCCAACCCTGACAGTAATATTCTATACACGAACTGGGACTTTAAGAAGGATTGGGATCTTTGCTGATCTATAAGTGATCGAAAGAAGATTTTGGATAGTCGACAAGAGATGAGACTATACCAAAGTGATAAGCAATTTCTCGTTTAAGTAATGACGTCACTCCTAAATTAGACTCACCAATATATTTCCTTTTGATACCCATGTGACTGGGTATCCAGTGAAGTCTATCTTTATTCAGACTGCCTAAACGATTTAAGGCAATTATCGTCTACATAAAACAAGTTTCAATGAAATAGTTTTGGAATTAATCACCATTAGTCATCAACCATCTTCTTTGCAAAGAGTGCTGCTTCCATAAATGAAGCGAGTTCCGCCTGAAAGATAGTGCTGCTTCCATAATTGAAGCGAGTTCCGCCTGAGGGATAGACACTTCGACCTCACGATAGAATATAGATAATTCGAGGAGAATTTTCCGAAGACGTGCTTCGGTCATAGTGTCTGAGGGCATGTGAGCAGTGGTGTGTCTGCAAACCTCCTTCGTATTTGACAGTGTCCAGAAGGACTAGGAAGATTGTCTTTGCCATGTAGTGACTGTTTCCGCTGCTCAATTTCTGATCCAAAGATCTAGTGGTAGCAGACCTACAACCATCTCGAGAGCTGCAGTAGGAGTGGTGTGCATAGCTCCTAAAATACCCAGACAAACAAGACTTTGAAGGTGGTTTAGAGTTCACCCTCCAAACTCCGCTCATTGTTCAAAGCTACCAAATAAGTGCGGTCAACGATATTATGGGTCTGATCACCGAAGCGTTTAACCAGTACTCGCATCTAGGTTTACCACATCACTGTTTGCCTTTCCAGTAAATGTTGCATGCCTTGTTGCGTTTCCCTTTTATCTGTTTTTGCCAAGTAATCTTCTGATATAACCAGATTCCCCAGATACTTGACTTCCAAAGAGACCGGGATCGAATGCGCCCAAATTTTTGGAACACTAAAGTTTCCCAGAGTCCTGCGTCTAGTGAAAAGAACCATCTCTGTTTTCCTGGATTTACTGAAAGACCCTGGTCACAACACAGGCTACAACTATGTTAATCGCAGTTTGCATGCGATCACATAATACATACGTTTACCTGCCAGTATTATGGCAATGTCATCAGCATAACCCTGGCAGAAAAATCCGTTATCGTTTAGCAGGACTGAGTTTACCACAAAACATCACAAGAGGGGAGACAGAACCTCTCTTCTCCTGACGACATCTCTTTCGGGCGGTCACCGTTGTCATATCACTACCTAATGGCGCTAAACCGGCAGACAAGTGTGGTCTCCACATGGCTTTCAGTTCCAGAAATTCTTGCACTGAAGGAAGCGTTTTCAAATGCGTCTTCGATGTTCAGAAACGATCCCAAGGCAAATTCCTTTTTTCCAACGTCTTCATGGAGTGGTGTTCAATCAATCCCATAAATTCCAAACAACACGCATAATTATGATTACTATCTCTGATCTGTATAACAGTCACAGTACTGCTCAATCAAATATTTTAACTGTGCATTCGATTGTAAGGGAGTGTCACAATGGATCAATAGAATCTAGAACGATAACTATGTATATCCATGTCTCTGACTCCAATTGATGTGATAAAAAATAAGTGACACATAACGAGCTTTTGGGGAGCGAGCAGCAGAATAGATAAGAAATCAACTTTATCACTAACGGCAATAAATCGCAGGAAGTTAATCCCACTGCGGTATGTGTACTCGGTACGTTGCCATTATTTCATGAACCAATCATATTGGCCTTCAATGGTACACGATCACAAATTGGAAACTTGATCAGAAATAATTAATAAAGTAGTCTTTGCACTGGAGTCCTTAATCCATTAAATAAACTAGTTTCGTCTTGCATGTGAAGTGTCCAACATACCACGAAGTTCTTCGTTTGAATGAATTACTGCAAGTGGTTCCTATGGCGGTCATCACTCCAAATGTTCCACGAAGCCTCAACTATACCTCATTGCACTTTGTTTTGAAAAGTTATATTATTTTTTGTTGGTTTTCTTTGTGCAGCCCAGAGCTGTATTCTGTAAGTCAATACAGGCTTTAGCACCTGTTTATATAAAAGCTACTTTTCGGTTGACAATTTCAAATTTTTCCCTAGAAGCCAATATTTGGTATTTTCGATGTTTAATATGAAGTTAATCTTTTTTTTAACGTGTTCGTTCCATCCGATCCTAGTATCTAAGGTCATCCCTAGATATTTAGTTTTAATTACATTCGGAATCTGCTGATCGTTAATGATTAGCGGTTTATAGCTAACTTTTAGTTTAGTTAAATTCACATGCGTGCATTTCGGTCCATTAAGCTCGACATTTTTGTCCATGCCTGCTTTTAGGTCGATTTTGCTCTTTTTAAGGTTTTGGTAAATCTCTATGTAATTTGAAGAGTAAACCTCGGTGCCACACCTTATAGAATACTAACACCACATCGAAGAAGATACTAGACCATACCTTTTTCCTCTCTAATGTATACTCAATGACATCTGTAAGCCGATGAACCTGCTCTATAGTTGAGTGTTTCTCTCTGAAACCAAACTGATAATCTGAGATAAGGTTTAGGCATCAGTGTCACAAACAATTTCATTAGTGTTGGTAACAGTGAAATTGACCGGTACGATATTCTACCATTCGGTGGATTCCCCGGTTTTGAGATCATTATTACTTTTGCTACTTTCCACTGCATTAGTACAAATTTTTTCCTGAGGGTCACATTCACTATATGCAATAATTTACCTTTTTCTGGCAGATCGTAACCAGGTGCTTTCTATGCTTTTATGTTCTAACTTGAGCATTAAGTTCTTTCAATGTTACAACCGTATTCACCAAACGGGACAGCCTTGCATTTCGATTGTTTGTTTTGAAGGGATCTTTGTTTTGGTCAATTCAGAATTAACTTGTTTAGTTGATGCTGTTCCTCAAGGCTGTTTAAAATTGGGTGGACAGTGTTTTTGAAATGTTGGTATCATTTTCTTTCAAATTTGAAGTAGCCAGCGCATATGTTTAATTTTCCTTACGCATATGTACTTCATTTCTTGCTCGATCCGTGTTTGATGACTTAGAAGAGGTTTGCGTGTCTGATCTCATATTTTTTGTAACTGCTTGGCAACCTCACATACTCGGTAGCTGGTTGATTGCTGGCCATTAAAGTTATTATAAATTTTGCTGGTTCGTATTTAGAAAGTTTGCAAGTTTGAGTTTGGTGTACATTTGGAATCGCACGCAATATCTTTGCGTATGGTTATAGCCTTGAAACTTTTAACATTATACTATTCTTGCGCTGCCTCTTTAAATAGCTTCTTTCTATCTTAAATCACGTGTTGTTATACCAGGTATAGTGTAAATTTTTTCTAGTTGTTCGGATCTATCAAATGTTAGCATGAACAGGTTAAGTCATCTTTTTGAAACTGCTTCTAATCAGTTTTCGCCATTACACCTCTCTTTTTTAATAATGTTCACGACATCAAGGATTTTAAATCCTTTATTTTCTTGACCCTCCATTATGGAATTACTTTCACACGTTGGATGTAGGCCTCTTGCCAAGACCTTTAGGCGATATTTTTTTTGATAATCCGATTAGTTATAGGCTTTGAATTGACAGTTCAAATTAATCTGTGGTAAAAGAATAGTAACCTGTCAGATGGACAACCTGTACCTGAAAAATTCATCGATCAATATGAGACGCATCTGGTCATGGAAGAAAATGGCAGGAATATTTCGTTCAAAACATCTCTAGAGGTCATATGTCATCATCGAGCAGTCCACTGAATGGTATTTGTAAATATATCTGCTATACGTGGACTACGGACGGTCACTTACCAACATACAAAGCAACGAAATAACGAAGACACTTTGTGAAATGATTAGATAAATAATCAAATCAACAAAGCCTGGACAACAATCAATTCGACACACAAAGAGTAGATAATAGTATGTTACGAGTAGACTGAGTTGCTCCAGGAAATTATTTATGAGTTTAGTTCCAGTTTAAAATTATCGTTTCGTTGTCACCAAAAATGAGGGTTCAAATTTATATTTCAAATAATATTTATCCAATATTTACAAGATGCAGTTCGTGATACTATCCAATTAGCGATTTTGTTGCGTTTGGGTCTAAAACTGGAACAGAACGTTTGGTCGTTGTCCTCCGTACACGAAATCCGTTTGGTTCAAAACCATTCTCATCGGCTTTGAATGATCCGTCTACATAATATTGTGAATCATTGTTCTCATCGGTGTTAAACGTGCCGACCTTCTCCGGTTCTTGTCCATCGCTTGACTTATATCTGTATATAGCAATATGGTATAAATTATGTGTTTGTCTACTCGAAACTGTATTACTTACTCGGAACTGTATTCATTTTTGTCATTCAACTGTTTACTTATCGAAAGAGGTGATTCATATGGTATTTCATAGCCGTCACCGTTGAAATCAATATCATGAAACATTGGTCCAAAATTCCGCCCGCCATTACTTTTCTCCAAGTACTTTGTCAACGCATCAGCCGGCTTGTTATTATCTCCAGATGGTGTAGCACATGTCACCACAATCAACGAAACAAATAATGTAATAAGCGCAAATAATTTAGACATTCCTAAATTTGTCTCCGAACACTTGACTATTTGAAGTATGGGACAATAGCACTTCAATATGTAGTTTAAGCTAACTGTGATTGGGTTGGTCGCACTTGTTATATTTATACCAATGTTATGTATCGTTTCGTTATCAACAATCAGAATGGGATAATAAACACGTTGCAGCAGTATACAAGAATTTGTAAAATGCTAGTCCAAGTCAATGTGTTATTTATGGTGATTTAGTATCGTACGCTATCTATGATTGATAGTTAAAACTGATTGATGTATTGCTCAAGAACGGGCGATAAAAATTACTACGGTATCTTTGGCAAAATTGAAATATATAAACGTGATTAGAACTACGTCAGTTAGGGTGGGATCGCTTGGGAACATCACAGAAGTAGAAAAAAAACGCAAAAGTGAAAATCTACCCCTGGTAGGCCAGTCTACCTTATCCAGCAGCCCTGGAGCCTGCCTAGGACTCATTGGACGAATACTAGAAGAAATAATTATAATTCAAATCGACAAACACAAAAAAATATCAAAAAACTGAAACATAAGAACTCTAACGGAAACATCAAGGTTAGCACAAGTTGAGAAAGAAATGAAGCGATATAATATAGAAATTATCGGCCTCAGCGAAGTAAGATGGAAGAACAGTAGAGGCATAACGACCAACGCAGGAATCACAAATCAGTTATTCATAGGCAGACCATGTGCTGGTAAATAAGAAGTTTATATCCTCCCTACAAGATGTCAGAGCAATGAGAGCAGCAGATGTACATAGCGATCACCAACTAGTAATAGCAACATTCAAAATCAAACCAGCCGCTGTGAAAACTACAAGGACCAATCGAAGGAAATTCAACATAGATAGATTAAGAAATACCTTCAATGAAAAGCTCCAAATCAATCTACCGAATAATGAAATCAGCACTCTAGATCAAAACTGCTACAAGTGTGCTTGACTACCAAGACAATACAAGAAAACCGTGGATTAGAGATGAAACGTGGAAGAAAATTGAGGAACGCCGTCATCTTATAATACAACTAGGTAATCAAAATACGGCGGAAATCCGAAGACAATAAAGAACAACTCGAGAAGTAAAGAAAATGGCAAAGAGTGATCTTAGGAAATACACAGAAGACATTTTCACGACTGCCAATTCAGCGAATAACAAAGAAATATGCGCACATTACACCAATGTGTAAGAAAAGTCCCCGCGAAACTTACAAATTCACTACAGATAAAGGATTCACATGGACAAATCCTAACTACACACGACCAACAACTAAATAGACGGAAGGAGTTCTTCGAGAACAATGACATAGATATCGAACCAATTGAGGAGCTTCCAGATGGAAACTATAACGAAACCATAAATGCCCATCCACCAACGGAGCGGGAAGTTACAAGTTAATGAAGCTGAAAGCCATAATGAAGCTGAAAAATAACAAAGTCGCTGGAACCGGCAACATACCAGCTGAACTACTTAATTGAGACGCATTTACAACTGCAGGAGCACTAACACCAATATTAATAGAAGTGTGGAATACTGGGATAATTCCGCAAAAATGGAAAGAGGGCTTAAAACTGGCGAGGCTTAAATTAGCAATGGTCATCCTAGAACGAATTTCACCAACTGTGAACCAGTATATAAGAAACGAACAAGCTGATTTCAGACCAGGATAAAGCTGTACAGACCAAAAAGCTGTCAACACAGTCCGAATCATCGTCGAATGAAACTCATCACTATATCGACTCTTCGTGGACTTCGAACGCGCATTCGATTCCATCAACAGAAGCGCAATTTGGAAAACCCTGTGTAAAATAGGCATCCCAAGGAAAATAACCAAACTCATCCGAGAAATGTACCGGGACGCTAGAAATAAAGTGCAACACAAAGGTAAGCAGAGTGGCAAATACTATACAATAAACGAGGAGTTAGAGGTACTATCTACACTACTGTTTCTCATAGTACTGGATCTACTCATGCGCAAGCTAGACATCGCATCACCAAACGAAATTCAGTGGAATCCAATTAGAAAACTCAATGATCTCGACTACGCAGATGATATATGCCTGCTAACACACAAATACACAGACATGCAACAAAAGGTACAAAAATTAAGAGAAATAGCACAAGATGACGGGCTTAAGATAAACACAAAAAAAGACAAAGGCCCTGAGACTGAACACAAGCATTAGTACACCGTTTCGCATCAACCAAGACACAATAGAAGATGTCGAGAAATTCGTATACTGTGGCTGTATCATATCAACAAAGCGAGAAATACTTTCAACGTGCTCCATAACATCTGGAATGCATCCATCCTGTCAATGAACACCAAGATACGAATGTTCAATGCCTGTGTAAAATCAGTACTGCTCTATGGATGTGAAGGTGGAAACATACGCAGAAAACCACAAGAAGACTCCAAGTATTTCTGAATAAATACCTTAGGCGATTGATCAAATGCTTCTGGCCAAATAAGATCACAAATGAAGAATTACTGCGACAATCAAACCAAGTGGACATTGAGACGGAGATCAGGAAGCGGAAACGGACACACGCTGAGAAAGGCACCAAATGATATAACCAGAATGTCGCTGAAATGGAATCGCCCCAAATAGATTTTGATGGTCCAGTCTAATAGATGCCCTATGCTTCTAAGAATGGAGATAAAGGAAAGAAATGCGGTATTACTAGATACGTAGGGTGTTGTTCAGAAAAGGTGAATTTCCACTCTTTCTCCTGCTCAACCTATGATTCCTCGCGCAGAAAATTGTATTATGATCCAACTATATGTATCAAAATCTACGGTAAAGCCAAATATTCATGGTTCCCAACTTTCTATATGATGGTATCAGTTGCATGTAGTTTATTATGAAACTCTCAAACCCCAACAAAATCTATATGGGAGAATCTTTTCAAACAAAATTTATGGGTTGCGCCGAACATTGAAAGAAGACCTGCAGCAATATAAGGAGAGGCATAATAAAGAAATTTCGGGTCAGAACCTCCCTTGAAACGTTTACATCAGATGACAACTAACATTTCATTTAATGTTTTTTTGGTATAGGTCCGATTTTAGAAACCATCTAAACATTGCATAGCTCCATGCCAGCCTAAAATGATTGGACGGCTCACGAATTCTTAACTGAATAGGGGGGGGAGGGGGTCTCAGATGTGTTCAATCACACCAACGATCGCACCGCCCGGACTATCAATGGTGAAAAATCACTATCGGGATTCGAACCCGGTAGGGGTGAGATGTAGCTTGAACGACTGCGCCACCTGGGCGGTTCTACATCCAATTGATATTTGTTCTTACAAACGACTCATGGCCAAATTGAATGAAATAATATTTTGAAGATATGGTTCGCTTTTTTTCTATATAATGAAAAATTATTTTGAGCCCCAATTTTATTGGAAATGTAATAAATTGTATAACACAAATAGTCGGACACAGCAAACAACAAAAGTAGCTATACTTTGTGACCGGCAGCTGCCTGTGGGCGGGAGCCGATTAACATGATGAACAGGTTTCCGCCTCTCGTCGACGCGAGAGGATTTTCAAAGCTGAAAAAAACTATTTCGATGAAAATAAGGAAGACAAATATTTGATTGTTAAACGAGCAGAGGAAGGAGACAACACGTTTAATGGGGTGTCACCTTTTCTTTTGAAAAAGGTCTCTCTATGATAACACCAAACATTAAGGAGACAAGACGACCAAGAAGTGGGGATTTGCTAGTACTTACGATCAACATAGATGTGTTGATGAACACAAGTTTAATTAAATTATTCAATACGAGCCAAGGGGTTATTTACAGTAGAGATTTAATGACAGTAAATGAAGATGAAATCACTAAGGAACTCCAAGGACAAAAAGTGATTAAAGTGGAGCGAATAAAGCGAATATTCAACAACGAGCTCAAAGACTTTCCGTAACACATTTAACTTTCAATACTACCGAATTCCCTTTGCAAATAACGGCTGACATTCCAAGTTCAATGCGATGTCACACCTGTCAAAGGTTTGGCCATACCAAAACAAAATGTGAAAGGGTATCGGTTTGGGAAAAGGCAATAATAGAAACTAAAACATAAAAATCAAAACATACGTATAGCGAAGTCTTAACACAAAATGCAAATAATTCAAACTGCAAAAAAACAAGTACAAATAATAACAACAGAAATAAAAACGAACAAATAATTAATGATGAAACCGTAAAACAATACAATAACAACAACAATAATACTAAAACAAAAGAAAATAGTGAAAACTATAATCAAAATAAAACAACCAATAATACAAACATAAATCAAATACAAGAAATGAGTAAGACAAATAGAATACCAACAACAAACATAACAAACAAAGCACAACACGCAGCCTGTTACAACAAGATGGAAAAACAAACAACAACAACAATGGAAGAAAGAACAAATACCAGAAATTATTCTTTCCTAAGTCAAAGTGAACAACTGAGTGAATGGTATCCAATGTATGTGTGAGTCTTGATCAGATAAATATCCAAAGCATATATGCCAAAAGCGATATGTTGCGGAACTATCTGGCCAAAAACTGTATGAATGTAATTCCTATAAGTGAGACTTGCGAGCGTGAGAACAAGACATTAAGGATGAAAGAATACAACTTTCTATCCAGACCGAGAGCCGATGGCTTTGTAGGTGTTATGGTACAGGAGCATCTGGTTTTAATACCGGTGGTGATTCCCTGCTTTGAATATATTTAAGTGACTATAAAAAAATATATAAAAGTGACGTGATATGAATGCACATTTAAGGATGTTGGGGTGTAAAAGTAATGATGCATGTGGAAACTTGTTGGCTGATCTCGTTCTAGGTTCCGTTCTCATAATCCTGAACGATGGAAGGCCAACAAGGATGGTTAATGGTACGGCTAGAGCCAGTGCGATAGACATTACTCTAATGTCTAGTGGACTGGATAGTCAAGTAACTTTGAATGTAACAGATGAGAATTTGGGTGGTGATCATTATACGATCGTAGCATGTGTAGTCGAGGTGAATGTTGTTAACCACACCAAGGTTATCATGAATGGTAAGAAATGGGTTAAATTAATGATGAGATTCTCATATCAAGTGAAATGAATGACCAGCTTGAGAATGAATATAGAGAGTAAATGAGGAGTGTTTTATGCAACTAGGAACGACAGAAACAAAGGTGAATGGGTCGTGGAATAGAAAGATCCAGTATTGGTATGAAAGAAAACGAATAGCCTTTCGTCAATTCAAATTTCGTTCAAAAGAATGAGTGAGTTAGAAGGTTAGAAGAAACAGCGATCCATATTTAGTGGCATTTTAACGAAGTTATCTAAATTTGCTAAAGGTATTGACGATATCTCGGAAGAAACGATTGAAGAAATGCGTATCAAAGCAAATCGTGCTAAAGAACTTTTAGATAAAATAGCGGAGATAGAAGCATCTTTATTTGCAATAGACACAACCGTTGAATCCAAAATGGACGAAGCCGAAGAAACTTACTACGACGTTGTAAGTATAGATTAAATACCTGGATAAAAAAACGTGGTGTTTGTGAAACCAGCATTACAAACAATGACACAAGTTTGAACTTGACCACTATGAGTACCGGACCAGAGGTGCGTTTAGCTAAATTACAAATCCCCACATTCTCTGGCGATTATCAGAGTGGCAAAGCTTTTTTGATTTGTTTTACTCTAGTATTCATAGTAGAGATACCATTTCTCCGGTACAAAAATTTCAATACTTGATGGGATTGCTTAGAGGAGACGCATTTTCACTCGTTAAGCATTTTAAAGTAACCGAATCCAATTTCATAGAAGCATTAAGAAAACTTAAACAGCGATATGATCGTAAGCGCCATACAATAAATGCTTTTATTCGAAACTTTATCGAGCAACTGAACGTTCAAATAGCAACTGCGAACAATATACCAAAAATTACTGGATACATCCGACGAAGTAATTCGTGGTTTGAATGCACTAGGTGACCAAGCCGAAGCAAGAAATCCTTGGCTCATCTATTTACTTTTGCAAAACTTTGGATGACGAGACAAGAAGTTTATGGGCCCAACAAAACACCAACAACGAGTTGCCTTCGATGACCGACTTCATCGATTTCTTAATAAAAAGAACCTATGCACTGGAATCAGTGAAAACTCATTCATCAAGATCCGTGAAATCCAACATACAGAACAAACCCAAGAGTAGCTTTGCAACCACGACAACTACCAATTGCATAGCATGTGAAACGCAACACCATAGATTAATCGAATGCACTCGATTCAAGTCATTATCCGTTGACGAGCGACGATTCAAGATAATGCTTCTTTAAAGTGCACACAACAGACCGTGTTACCAACTGCACTTATAAACATACTTGATAACATGGGTATACCGAGAACTTGCCGAGCACTGCTCGACACCGCTTCACAGGCCTCCTTTATCACTGAGTCGATGGTCCAGAAATTAGGGTTACCGCGAAGTAACTGCAGAAGCCTACTAACGGGAATTGGTGGGATAAGCGGTGGAACATCTCGTGGCATAATAACATTACGATTGATGTCAAGGTTTAATACTATTGAAGTAGCGTCAATAAACGCTTTGATCATCCCAAAAATCTCATCCTCATTGCCAGCCATCGAGTTTGATATTAAACACCTAGGAACCCTAACCGAGATTGAACTAGCTGATCCGAGTTTCAATAAATCCGGACCAATCGATGTCTTACTTGGTGCTGAAATTGTGTTCGATCTATTTGAGGATGGCAACAGAAAGCTAAGAACTTCAAATCTTAGAGCTCACAAGACTTAATTTGGTTGGATCATAGGCGGCACCAATGAAACTGACATAAAGCCAGTTATTCAATCATTTGCCTCTGCCATTGATATTGATGCAGCATTGCAACGATTTTGGAAAATAGAAGAAGTCACAAATTCCAATACGTTAAGCAAGGAAGATCAATATTGCGAAGAATGGTTCAACATGACTACACGACGTGCTAGTGATGGCCATTTTATTACAAAATTGCCATTCAAGGAACAATCAAAACCACTAGGATCAACTTACCAGCAGGCAATGTCAAGATTTATTGCTACAGAGCGGCGATTCAAGACAGATGATCAATTCCGACAACTTTACCAGAGTTTCTTGAACGAATACGAAACCCTTCATCACATGAAGAAAGCCGACATAACCAATGAGGAACTTCACGAATCATATATTTTGCCGCACCATGGAGTGTTTAAATGTAGCAGCAGCACGACGAAATTACGCGTGGTATTCGATGCGTCAGCAAAATCAACCACTGGCATGTCATTGAACCAGAATCTCAAAGTGGGACCAAACATCCAATCAAGTTTAATTCAAATACTAACACGATTCCGTCAACACCCATTCGTACTAGTAGGCGACATTGAAAAAATGTATCGTCAAGTTTGGTTAGATGAGGAGGATACAAAACACCAAATGATCCTGTGGCGAGACAACAAACATAAAATTTCGCCATACACGTTAACCACAGTAACTTATGGTACTGCGTTTGCGTCATTTATGTCAACCAGATGCTTAAACGAACTAGCAGACATACACATTGAAAATCTTCCGAAGGCATCTCAAGCCGTGAAATGTGACATGTACGTTGATGATTTGATGACTGGCTCAACGACATTACCTGAACTGATAAAATTGAAAGATGAAATATTAAGCATTCTAAGTAGTGACGGTTTTAATTTGCGAAAAATGTCGTTAAATAATCCAGAGTTGCGAAAACTACTACACGATCCAGATTCAAACAGTCTTAAGACATTTTCTACCAATCCAGAACCTGTGAAAGTATTGGGTATTGCATGAAATTCCAATACTGACCAATTCATCTACCAAGTGAAATTAGAAATTAGAAATATACACACTAAACGAAGTTTTCTGTCCGAAGCCAGCAACATTTTCGATCCACTGGAGCCCTTATCCCCAATTACAATCAAAATTAAAATATTGTTTCAGAGTCTGCGGTTGCAGAAGATAGAATGGGATGAGGAACTGCCTGACGAAACCCGAATATCGTGGATGGAAATTCGAAATACATTATGTCAAGCGCCTAGAATACAAACTCCTCGATGTATTACGGCATCAAATATATTCACATAGCACGGTTATTGTGACGCCAGCAAATGGGCATACGCAGCTGCAGTATATCCTCGGTCACAATCAAATGAAGGGTTTTACACACATCTAATATACTGCGACAACGCAACAAATTTTGTTGGCGCAAAAAATTACCTACAAGAAATATACACATTCTTAGAAACTAATAATAACCAAATTATTTCTAGTCTTTTAAAGGGCAAAGTCAATTGGCGTATTATACCACCTGCAGCACCCAGTCAAGGTGGATTATGCGAAAGCGCCGTCAAGTCAATTAAAACGCAAATCAAGAGAACCGTCGGCGACATTATTCTTACACTAGAAAAATTTTCCACTCTCCTGGTGCAGATTGAAGGTGTTCCTAATTCCAGGCCAATATGTCGCAGCAATGACGATGAGGTGCAGTTTTTGACGCCAGCACATTTTTTGATTGGACGTTCTATTCATCAAATTCCAGAACCAAGAATCGAAAAAGTAAATCCAAATGCGAGATGGGACATCATCAAACATATTTATCAACGGTTTTGGAAACGCTGGCAATTAGAATATCTGAATACACTCCAGTCCAGAGCTAAATGGAATACACTTCAAAACAATTTAGGGCTAAATGACATTGTACTAGTCCATGACAGCAGTCTACTACCTACTCAATGGCTCATGGGACGAATTATCAAATTATTTCCGGGCGACGACGGCATTGTCAGAGTAGTTGAAGTTAAAACGAGGAATGGTGTATTCAAGCGGGAAATACAAAAAATTTGTAAACTTCCAATCTTTGAATCTGATGATGATTCAACACGGGGAGTATGTTCAACTTAAAACCTAGCATCTAAATACAGGTTGCAATCACCTGAATCTTCTTCCTTTCATCATTTTTTATGTCAATTATTATAAGGGATTCTAGTATTCCAATGAATTGTAATATAGATTCATACTTAGAGATAGAAATATTGTAACAATATGTTTGTCTTTTCTAACAAGCTGTAAAAATAAAACCAACCAAGTCACTTAAATTTATAATCTCAAGCAGATGATATCGACCAAAAAACCAGAAACCAAATATATTTTGTAAAGCCATTTTGTAAGGCAATTAAATCCGCTTTTTGTTTTGGAAATATCCATAATGCCATCAGTTGCCTTATTTATCATCGCAGCAACCATCAACAATTGCCGTAGCCAACTAACAACAAGCGGTCAAGTAGTCCACATATTGCTGAAAGTCAACGTTTAGAGAGATTTATACAGAGCAAAAATGAAAAGTTGGCGAGACTATGGTTCTCAAATGACTCATAGGTCGGAGGTCCACAACCAAGGATGTATGGGATAAAGTTAATAAAGTGAGAGGTCAGAAAGCACAAGAGAAAATGGAAATTCATTCTTACGAATGATGGTGGATGTTCCAAATAATTTTGGTGAAAATAATGAATGATTGATAATGTAATATATTTCGAACGATATGTGTGTTGAGTTTAAATGGGACCAATTTCTGAAAGTTTTAGAAACTTCAAAATCTACGACTTCAAGAACTAATCGAGTGGACTATAGAATGATTGCAAATTTGGATTTTGACGCAAAAGTAACTTTGCTTCAAATTCATAATAAGGTGTAGATTGTCAAAATACTGGAAAATTGAAAGGTAGATCAGAAATATACATTTGGGTTCCGTCGCAACCACTCTTCCACAATGAATGTGTGGAAAAGTTTGTGTGGGAAATTCGAAAAGAAAATAAAAGAATTGTGGCGGTATTTTTGGATATTGAAAGGGCATTTGACTTTGTGAATCTTAAAGCGCACATGGAGAAACTAACTGTTAATTGTAAGAGTAGATTGAATGTTATCAAAAAGGTGAGTTAACCAAAATGGGAAGCTCATCCTAGTGTGACTGACATGCAACGAACGGCGCTAGTGTCCTCCAAAATTGCGTATGGAATGAGCGTGTATGGTGATGGTTCTAAAGTTGAGTTTAACGCGTTAATGAAAGTTTAGAATTCGGAAGTGAGAGTGAATCACTGTGCGTGAAACTTTACGAATGATTATGAAAGATAAGGCGTTAGTAAAGGTAATGATAACCAGATTGCATGCAGGAACAAATTTTTGGATAACTCAAAGATATTTTTCTCATTTGATTGTGTAGAAAGATGCTAGTGTGCATGATGATCGTGTGGGTGTTGGAATTTACATTCCAGCACTAAAAAAGA
Source organism: Tipula lateralis (assembly GCA_963932295.1). Classification (NCBI taxonomy): domain Eukaryota; kingdom Metazoa; phylum Arthropoda; class Insecta; order Diptera; family Tipulidae; genus Tipula; species Tipula lateralis. Next base: position 87,287,472 of record OZ010738.1, on the reverse strand, counting down.
TAAAATGTTAAGAGTATAATGAATGCCGAATTGATAGGGATTATGAAAGGGATCAAGTTGGCAATGAGTGACGGGAGAAGAAGGGTTATTTTACTATCCGACTCTCTGAGTGGTATAGAATTAATAAGTAAGAGAGGGGGTACTCTGGGCAAGATGTGAATAAGTTGTTTGAGTACCTTCAATCTTGTGGGAGTGAAGTTGTTCTTGAATGGATACCTTCACATCTTCAGATTGAAGGTAATGCAAGAGCCGATCACGTCTTTTGAATCGAATCTACCAGAGAGAAAACGGCAGTTCCAGTTTAGAGATACCTCGTGATCCTTAAAAAACGAATTCTTGAGACGTTTGTCATAATCAAAAACATCGTTTCGTTTGCGGCAAAATTGAGAGTTCATATATATATTTTTAAATAGTATTTATCCAATAGTTATAATATGTAGTTCGTGATACTATCCAATTAGTGATTTAGTTGCGTTTGAGTCTAAATATGTAACAGGACGAAATGTTGTTGCCCCAGGTAAATGAAATCCGTTTGGTTGAAAACCATTCTCATCGGCTGTATACCATACATAATAATTTACACCATCTGGGCCGATAAAAAGAAATGATCCTTTCACGGAATATTTTGTATCGCCATTCTCATCGGTGGTAAACGTGCCGACCTCCTCCCGTTCTTGTCCATCGCTCGTCTTATATCTGTGTGTATAAAGTGTACATAAACTATCTGTTTGCTCACTCGAAATTGTATTACTTACTCGAAACTGTATTCATTTTTTTCATTCAAATGTTTGAATTCGTATTTCTCCAGCGTTACGTCACTGTTATTGACAGTGACCGGTGCACATGATGAAATTTCGATTAGCACAAAAATAAATAAAAACTTATTACAGTGAGGCATGTTTGAACGAAACTGGACGATGTGTTTTGGGCATCGAAGCACAAACTATACTAAATTTGCATGGCGTCATTTTACACTAACCAAAATGTAGAACCTCGCTTATTATCAGTTATATAAAAAACAAAAGTTAGAGATTCTGGGTATCAAATCCAGTTTGGTCAGTTGTATGCAATTCACTGTCTTTAAGATGTATGTAGTACACAACATGTTGTTAATTAATAAATCGAAAAGTGTATAAAATATTTCATAATAACTTGAAGATGTTTTTATAACCAAAGACGTGCGTACAACGGATTCACAATAACCTTTAACATTTTAAATAACTTAATAACAAAATGTTTTGTTTTACTGTGTAATGAGCGGCATTGACCTGGTGCGAGTTAGTAAATTCTGTTGTGTTCACAGTATGATTCAGTTGCCGTACCAAATATGGAAAGGTCGTTCGGAATAGTGTGCAAGTGTTTGTGTTGAGCAATAAGTGAACTAATCAATATTCATACGAATGTGAATGACCTATAGCTGACTATGTTATATGTTATATGCACTTATACAACAACATTATAACGAAGGTCTGCACTCTCTTATACTATAGACACGTACCTGCTTTCGTAACTACAGTTTCGAGTTAACCATGATTTCGTTGTAATGTGTCACTGCTAACTTTGGTTTGCAACTTGGTTTAAACATGGTTTCAGAATGAGCTATTTTTTCTCATCCCATGGCATTTTAGTGACGACAGTGCCAAGTTATACAGTTAGTGAATAGCGAAAACTATATTATTGGTGTTTTTATGTATGTGTTTATTTTTTTTAAATTAAATTTGAAGTTTAAAAAGAATTTGATAAATTAATGGAAAATCAAAGAAAAACAAAGGAAAATCAAAGAAAATAGGAAAATCAAGATGGAGAGCAAAACAAAAATATTTTTAAACTACCCATTTAAAGAAAGAGTTTTAATGAATTATTATAAACTGTCAAATGAAATGAGAACTGTATGTCATGTATTCTCATTTCAGTTACCAGAGCTTGTCGTAGAGTCAAACGAATCTGGTTGGATCAGTGAACTGGCAATCTCCATCGATAGCACTCACAATAGTCAGACGTTTCAACACTATATAAATCAAATGGGATACCGTCAACGAAATACTGAATCCCGCTATAGTTTCCGGTAAATTAAGCCTTCTTTTTGCGCATTCCATGGCCCTGATGGAATTTGCTCCTGCTCAGGAAATTAAGCTTACATGGCATGGTCCGATTAGAAATTGAACTCCATAGATGTAACCCTATGGAATGCTGTGTAGCACTGTGATGACACTTATCGAGATTTTTACAATAACGAAAACAAGAATTTAAATGGATGATTATCCTAAAAGAAAACAACGGACAGGAACTTAGCTGGTTTGATTACATTCTACTGAATCAATGTGTGAAATGATTATTCTCGGCGAAGATACGACGGTAAAAAACTGATAAAAAGCTGGCTTTTGACTGAAATCGATAGAGTCAGATTATCTATAAGCCCTGTGGGTGGGAATATCTATGCTTTATAAATTATTCGAACTGAATATAAGACCCATAGAATACAACCACTGCATCCAGAGCATGTCGTAGGAACGCTGGGCTGACGATCCGTATCTGTGAAAAAAAATCAAATGTCTATTGAAGTCAACAAAACAACTAAAAAATCGGATACCGCAAAAATAATAATGAACCGACTTTTAAGAACTCCAAGAAATTCAATGGCCTAAAAGTAGAGACCATGTGTCCCTAGGCTATACATTGCTACACATTGGAGATGACCTCGGAAATCTTGGACTTGGATTTCTCATTGGGCCATAGGTAACAAAGGCTGAGTTGGACTTCCAAGCAGTCGATAATCGAATGTGCAAGCTTCGTTTACATATGAGATTAGCCAGCCTCTCAATTTTAATGTATATGCGCCTACTGTGTAAACCAGAATAAAAACTCATAAAATAATTTGGATAATCTGATGGGCTCTTTACCGGAGCAAGGGTTGTTCAAGTTCCCCCCCCCTTATGACGAAGTCAACAAGTTAACAACGGATTCTTAATTATATTCGTTTTGATATAAGTTTAGCCGAACGTCCTCGAGTTTGCATTCTATGAGTTGTTTCGGGAGCCTGCAGACCAGTTGAAGTACCATCAGCCATATTATCTTGAAGCTCAGATTGTATAGGAAGTGACGGATCTTCTGTCTCATCATTGCAGATAGTAGGTATCGGAATAGTCTTAGCGATGGATCTTTTTAGAGTTCCGTTTGGAGTTTTTAAAGTGACGATTCTAGTTAATTTGTCGTGTCCTGGATGCGTTTCTATTACTCTGGCCATTATCCACTTAGTGGGTGGTATGTTTTCATCCCTTATGAGAACTAACTGGTTCTTTTTTATATTTATTTGTCGGCTTGTCCATTTGGCACGTTGCTGCATATTATGTAGTTAATTGTTGCTCAAAATTTTCCAAAATTCACTGTGCATCCTTTCGACTAGCTGCCACCTAGTTAATAGTTGTGATTTTAACTGCAGTGGTTTGTCGTCTGGTGTAGCAAGCATTGAGTTCCCTATTAAAAAATGTCCTGGTGTGAGACATTCAAGCTCGCTGGGATCCTCCGTTAAAGGACATAGTGGTCTGGAGTTTAATGATGCCTCGATTTGATATAATAACGTAGTTAATTCTTCGAATGTTAACAATGCGGGTGAAATACTTTTCTTCATGTGTTGTTTTACTAATTTCACTCCTGCTTCCCATAAACCCCCAAAATGTGGAGATCCTGGAGGGATGAAATGCCATTGTATTCCTTGAATTGATAACATATTTGCAATATTGTTTGAATTGTGATAGATGGACTGCAGATATTTATTCGCTGCAACAAAATTTGTCGCATTATCACTATATAAGTTTGCAATATTTCCTCTACGTGCTATAAAGCGTTTGAGGGCAGCAAGAAATCCTTCACATGTTAGGTCACTAACTAGTTCTGTATGTATCGCTTTTGTTGTTAAACAGTTGAAAATTGCGATATAACCCTTCTGGCTTTTAGATCCTCTACCCTTGGACATTCGAAAGTTTATTGAGCCGGCATAATCTACCCCCGTATTGGTAAAAGCTCTGGATGGTGTGACCTTTGGTGATGGTAAGCTTCCCATTAGTTGCGTTGCACGACCAGCATTGAATCTAAAGCACTTGTGACAGTGGCGGTTATGTTGTTTTGTAGCTCTTTTGCCTTGAAGAATCCAAAATTGCTTTCTAATTAAAGCAAGTGTTAAGTCCACACCCCCATGTAGAGTACTCTTATGCGCCCAATCGATAATCAAATTAGTGAGATGGAACTTATATGGTAATATAAAACTCCAATCCTTAAAACTCCGTGTTTGTCCAAAAAGGGATGTAAAGACAGAATTTTGCTTTTACTGCTCACTGCTCCTCTTTCTCTTAATTTTTTAATATCTTGGGCGAATGAGGTAAGTTGTGTAATCTTAACAATGCTGATTTTGGCCTCCTCTATTTCTTGAACTGTTAAAGGACTCTTGCTCTGTTTATCCTTATGACAGATGTTCCAGTAAAAGCGCCTACAATATGCGATGACTCGTATTGTTTTCGTGAAAGAAGGCAGTTTGTCAGTTATAGTTGAATCCGGTATTATTGTGCTTATTGTACAAACAGGAAGCTGTTGTTTCTTTTCTATCTCCGTTTCTGCTATTACTGTTTAGAATGTATCATTTGCATTGCTTATAAGCCAATCTGGGCCCAACCACCATAACTTATGATCGCACAGCTTGTCAGGGTCTATTCCGCGTGTGGCACAGTCCGCGGGATTTTCTTTTGATTTTACATGTTTCCATTGTGCGGGGCTGAGGATAGAATAAATCTGTGAGATTCTGCTTGCAACAAAAGTTTTCCATTTACTGGGGTGTCCTTGTAACCAGGCTAGCACTATTGTTGAATCGGTCCAGGCATGCATTCTAATATTTGGGATACCAAGAGCCTCAGCAACAGTCCTTAGTAGCTTCGCTAGTAACAAAGCCCGACACTCTGCCTTTGACTGATTGGTGCCACCTTAGTTTCTCCCGATATCAAAGTTACAGTAGTTGTTCCTGCCCTTGTAACCTTGCAATAAATAGCTGCAGCGTATGCTTATTCGGACGCATCGCAAAACCCATGCAGCTCCATATCCTGACAATTGTGAGCCGTGTTGATCCAACGTGGAGTTTTTATTCTTTGAAGCTTGTGGAATGTTGTCTTATATTTTATCCATTTATCCTTTATTTCTTCAGGTAGTTCTTTGTCCCATGATACTCCTTTTATCCATAATTCCTGAAAAATGAGGTATAGTGAGGACTATCTTGTTGTTTCGTGGTTTGGTTTGTTGTGGAGTGTACTTAATTTTCCACTAGCTGTATTTGAATACCCTCAAATGCAGACCGCAAAAAGGTTCATTGAGGAGCCATCATACTAGGAATTCACCATGGCCATACAGGGATTAGAGAAAAATCGTTCATCTGGAGATTCTCCTGATATTCAAAGGGTTACCTTGGTTCTGTCTTTTCGACCTTATTCGAAAGTGTCCGCGTTATACCAAATATACAAGAAAGGTGATCGTTTGAAAAGCGAGAATTATTGTGGTATAGCTCTCCTTTGCACAGCATATACAAGTAAATATCGCACATTATCTTGGATGCCGGAGGAAACTATCGGTGACTATCAATGAGGATTACGTACAAATCGGTCAGTCACTGATCAATGTTTTTCGTTACGGAAGATTCTTACATCAGATATACCTAGATTTCAAGCAAGCCTATAACTCGATCAATCGAGAGCGGCTATGGTGTGCGCTTGAATATTTAGGAATATCAAACATATACGTACATCTGTGTAGAATGACGATAAGCATAGTTACAATGCTGTGTTCAAGTTGTGAATAGGCTATCGAGAAAATCAACGAGTCCAAAATGAAATACCTGATCTCTATAACTTTCAAGACCAAGACACAATCGATTTCACTAGTGGTAACCACACATTTGAAGGAATGATGAGATTCAAAAACTTGGATGTCTCATTACTCACGATACCAGTGTGGCAGAGGATATCAAAATATATTATAAGATTCAGTTAGTAATTTTCATTCAGGTACTTCAACCGTGGTATGGTCTCGTCACATTATATCTGTTTTTTACAGTATGGCTATCTTTCAATCCGCTTAAATTCCTCGAAGTATTTGTCACTTTCAACCGTTTAAGCACCAATCAGCGCAAATTAATGGACAAACCACTCAAATTTAATATGTTTCACGGTAGATAAGGAAAACAACTGGGTTATATCTGTCAACAGCTTTAATTAACCAAGTCACCATAAATGGCAACGCAATCAAATTAAAAAAAATTTACTTCTTTATTTACACACTGAATTACAAACTATAATACTCGTATTACGTTACAAAGTGTTTTAACCAATTAATGATTTAAGGGCGTTCGGAGAAATCCTATTTCGTGACGGTTTCATCAATATCGTAACGTTCTGCCTATACCCATTTTCGTCGGCTTCATATTCGATAAGACGATTTTTGCCGTCTGTGCCCTTATATTGATAGTATCCAGTCACGCGTAACACCAATTGATCATCCGCCGTTCTAACAAATTTACCTTCCTCTTTGCGTAGTTGTCTATCGATTGTTTCGTATCTAAATGTCAAATGTATACAAAATACATTCAAATCTTTCTATATATAAGCTTATATGTGATGTGTATGCATGTATATACTCACTCAAAAGAATATCCACCATCGACGCCATTATATGGGTCGTTGATGTAACGTAAAATTGTCTCATCTGGCCCAATCGGTACACAATCGATCCATACAAGGTATACACAGAGTAGAAATAGTATGTATTTCATTTTTGCTATAAATGTTAAACTTATCACGTTAAGTCACTATACTTAAACTTATCTCGTCGAACAGAAAGATGCTACTAAATTGTAAAACGTTAGGTTTTGTAATGCAGCCGATTCTTTATCGTGCGTATCTTATTTTTAAACGAAAAACTTCAAAAATAGACAAACAAAACTATCTGATCAATATTACTGACCACCATCAAGGTCATCTACATCATTATAGATTGTCTTCTAATCTGTTAAAATATGAGAATTTATATTATTAAATAATAAGTTTTGGTGAGGTTGAAACGCGAAATTTATATGAGGACGATAACTTTGATGTGGGTATGTGTCATTCAGCAAACCTGATAATATTTTTAAGATTACGCAATCAGCTCATCATACTCTTGTACACTAGTTATTTCGGATTAGCACACCGATTTGTTAATATGTAACTGAGCCATCAAAGTTCTAGTCGTTTGTTTGAATTCATGCACGATATCGAGAACCACTCTAATGCCAACAAGTCATCTCGTTTTTGGAACAAATTCAGTTAGAATTATTTTTTTGAATGTTTAAAGTCATCTGTCAAGTTACTTTTAATGAAATCGAGTCGGTCTGTCTGTTTCTATCTTAGCAATTTGTTTTGGGGCTCAAGGGTCTCCCGATTTAAGTAGAACCATCTGCACATTGCTCCATGTCAGTCTATAGTACTGAAATGCTCATGAATTGGTTGGCTCGTGAATTTTGCACTCCAACGGGAGTCATAGATGTGTTCGTGATCACTCTTTATAGTCACTGATAGTTTCTATCTTTACTTCGATAGTGGTTGAACTTTAAGCTACTACTAGCATAATTGTTTCGCCTTGGACCTTGTGAATTCCTATCAAAATAGATCTTTAATATATTTACATCTCTACGGTTCGTTTCCAAATTAGCAATTTCTTATTTAATTATACAGTGACATACCGAGAATCGAACAAAATACCAATAGTTTTCATGATACATCGTAACTATCCAATAAACCTGGCCTTTGCATCGAAAGTTCACTAGAATCGATCAAGATGTGTGCCAAACGATGTTACACTGTACACAGCACGAACAATACTGTTGCCCTCAAAAATTATTTAATTTAAAAGTGAAAACGGTAACAAATAAAGGGTTTTCCAATAAGAGGTTTCTTTTTGATATTTAAAAAAAAAAACAGTAATAAACGGTCTTAAATCACAAGGTCTCGCTGGCCAATTAAGATCACTCCTTCGAGAAATAACCCGATCAGGATATTTTTCTTGCAAAGCTGCGATTGTTTCGTTGCTTATGTGTGGCTGTCTTGCCGAAAATAAACGTCGTCCACATCAATATCTTCCAATTCCGGCCATAAAAAATCATTAAGCATAGCTCGGTAGCGCAATCCATTCAATGTACCTGTTGCACCGGGCTCACTTTCGAAAAGCAAGGTTCAATCACACCGCCAGCCCAAAACCGTACAATACTTCATCAAAAAATGAAGAGGCTTTTCAAATCATTATTAGGTTTTCTGAGTTCCAAATGCAAAAATCCCTAAAGATGATTTTTTCGATGAAAATCCGGATATTTTTAATGTATTCGAAGGGCCCAATTAACGAAAAGTGCGACGTATATCGTGATCGACCGGCTTGAATTGTAGAAATAACTGACCTTTAAAAGCCTTAAGGCCTTTAAGACATAACTCTTTATGCAAAATGCGATGTAATGTCGTTTGTGGAATGTCTTATTCTAAGGATTTGACGAGGAATCGACCAATGTGGGGTTTCTTCAACACTATACGGGCTACAGCGACAATATTCGATTCTTCACATCACTTATTCATCTCAACAGCTCAAAAACTGTGCAAAAATTTCCACCATTTGTGTAGTGAATTTAAACGCATTGACCCAGCATACTGTCTCACCTGATTATGTAACGTTCTCTCCTGTGTCGCGGTTGTGGCTTGCGTAGACAAGCAAAAAAAGCATAATTTCCGTTGGGCGTCAGTCTATACCAGCACGTGTGTCTGGCTTTGTTTTTGGTTTGAGCGACGCGACTCGGGGGGGTACCTGCCAATACCACAAAAAACTCGTAGGATATCAATCCGATGTGGGAAAGAGGGAAAATGTAGGGTCGGATAATAGAGAAAAGAAAAGAGAAAAGCGGGAAGAGGGATACACAAGGAAAACTCATCTGTATCGCTGTCGTATAGTCCACTGCAGCTAAGTGACCGCTATCCTGCACGTGTCTACGATTACGAACGGTTTCGTGACGGAATGAGTATGCACTTTAACTTTAATCGTTCTTATTAACACAGGTGATACAAAATTTCACTGTGTCCCTAATGACTCATCGACAAAATATAAGCGAAATTTTAACATCGAACCAGAAAACCCGTAGTTTTTGTTTTTCGTTTTATTCAATTGTTCCGTCACTTTTGATGGTCCAAATTATCCCATTTTCTGCCTTGTCACCTCACTCGTTTTCTTCGTACTTTTTGCTCCTGATTGGTGAACCGAGAACTTGCCAACTGAGCGGCTCGAGATTTCGTGAAATTTCGAAACTCTAGAATGACGTTTTGTTTTGCACATCACCTACGCCATCTAGCCTTCACTAGTTGAACGACTCCGCCTTAATTGTGACCATTGATTCGTCTCTCTGCTATGGGCACATATCGTGGTCTCTCACAGCATATGTCACATGAAGCAAATAAATTAAAATGACAGTGACAACATTTGTTAGGTTCTATTTTTTATTTTGGTTTTAAGCTGTTATACAGGTGAGCTTCGCATTTGGGTGAGGTACGATTTTAGAAGGCGGATAACAACATCGGGTGTCACCAATCGATTCTGCGTGGCGACTGAGTTTGCTCGACCGAGTCCACTCTGTAATGCTACAATTAGCCCAATAGAATTGATATTTATTACATTGGGGTTGGCATGAGAGGAAGTCGTGTCTAACACTCAATGCTCATCTAACAATTAACATTGAACATTCTGGGAATTAATTAAAATTGGTCGTTGAGGAAACTCACAAAACGTTGTGGTGTATTATCACCGATCCACCGAAACTTGTTTCGTAGCAACCGACAGCAAATAATTGGTTGTTACCGAAAATGTTTTGGAGCTCAGAAATGTTCAGGATTGGGCACCTGGTTTGCACTATTTATATCAGATTTATATAATTCATTGCTGACAGTTAGTGCGATCTTGACAGATCGTTTAGAAGTTTTTATCGTAAAATTTCCACCGTTGCTTTGGAATGACCATCACTTAAATCTCTAACATCTTGATGTCGCCCATTTTAAATCAACATGTGTTTGATGTCTGTATGGTTTAAGTGGATGTCCAGACATATTAAAGTGGGCATTATCGTGGGAAAGCGATAACAGACAATACCAACCTATGTCCACATTTACAGACATAGTTTCCGGATTTGGGTCTGTTCTAGCATTCAATCGCCAATTAGAATGTCATCAAAATTCTATTAACTTATGAGAAGAAGAGATCCTACGGTAACCATGAGTGACCGTATACACTTTAAATTCGATCATCAACACGATCATTTGATTAGAATTGATGTGCAAGGTATGAAATTGGTGAATTGGGTATGAAAGTATTAAACAATTCATGAAAGAAATTTGCTGTCGGAAACCACCTATCGGTTCCATCGCAATCACTCTGCCAATAAATATGTGGAAAAGTTTGTGTCAATCACCCTACAAGTGCCTTAGAGGTCTTGTTTCACCCTCATCCCATGCACATTTATGGTAAGCATATGGCGGCGATTACGGCCACTCGACTATCAGCCATATCTTAGTGGAAATGTCTTCAGACAGGACACTCGACGATAGTCAGATCGCTGAGGAAAGAACTGGCGAATCTAGATTATGTTACACCGACCTGCTCCTCAAGGAAATCTTGGAGGAGTGGGTTGGCAGCTGAAACGGAAGCATTGCAGTTCTTTGCGGATGGCTCCAAGTTACACGGTCAAGTAGGAGCTGGAGTCTTCTATGATAAATTAGAGGTAGATATAGCAGTTCGCCTCCCTGATCACTGCAGTGTGTACCAGTCAGAGGTGATAGTGATTCAGGAGGTTCTGAACTGGTTGAGACATAATATGGTATCCTCGACTGATATCGCAATTTATGTGAACAGTCAGGTGGCAATCAAGTCGCTGGTTTCTGTTTCTCTAACGTCTAGAGTGACGTTGGGTTGCCGCTCGTCTCTTTATGAGGTGAGTGAGCATTTCAACATCCAAGTAGTCTGGATCCTTGGCCACTCAGACATCATGGGAAACTGCAGGGTGGACGAACTAGCGAGGCACGGTACAACTCTCAAACTGCTACCTGAAAGGGCAAAGTTGGGGAGACCCATTAACGCACTCAAGACTGTGTTTAAAAAAGAGCCGGAAGCCTCAGCGAACAATAGGTGGACGAACACCCTCTCATATAGAGTTGCAAGAAAAGTCTGTCCAAAGCTGAACTTGAAACGCTCAAAGGCACTTATCTCCCTACGAAGTAGGGCGTTAGTTTCAGGTATCAGTTCAAACTGGTTCTCATAGGGGTAAAAGGGGAGTAAGATCCTGTGGTATCACAACCGACCGTCGTCGGTCTAAGTGTGCTGTAGCAGCCACTCAACCTAACCTAACCTAACCTTGTGTCAATCACGAAAGGAAAATAAGAAAAAAATTGTGGCGGTATTTTTAAACATTGAAAGGGCTTACGACTTTGTGGTCTCAGAAAAATTTTATCAAGTCTTTTTCAACTTGGGTTTCGTTGGGAAAATGAATAATGGGTGCATGATTTTATTAGTTGTGTGTGGAGGGGATTACAGATTAGAGGGAGAGGTGGACTCCCACGCAAGGGAGTAAAATTTTTCCAACTTTGTTCAATCTGTATTCATGGATTAAACTCAGAAGTCAGAGTACTTTGTCATTGTTATAATGGGTGAAGGTTCAAACATTGAAACATCATGTGATCGAGCTCAAGAATGTGTGAATCACGTTTGGCCGATTTAAATTTACGTGTGAATACGAGAAACAAAGAATTGATTTGCCAGTGTATATAGTGAAGTATCGAATATGTGACTATGACTAGGTATTTGGGCATCTGGATCGATCAAGGTTTAAGTTTTAAAGTGCGAATGGAGAAACTAACTTATAATTGTATGAGCAGACCGAATATTGTCAAAAAGGAGAGTAAACCGAAATTTGGAGCCCATACTAGTGTGACTGACATGTTACGAAAGACACTAGTGTCCTCCAAAATTACAAATGAACTGAGCGTGTACGGTCATAGTTCTAAGGTTGAGTTAAGTGCGTTAATAAAAGTTGAAAATGAAAGTGCTAGAATGGTATTGAGGGCGATTAAATCAACCGTAGTACATTCTATATGGAATGAAATGGGTGATTCGACGTGGCGAGAAAGTGGATCACCACGTTTAAGAACAATGCGAATTATTTTGCAAGATAACGTGTTAGTACCAGATGTAGTGTAAAACCAGATTGCATGCAGGATCAGACTTTAAGAAAACTCAAAGCACCCGCTTGATTTTGGAGAAATTGAACATATTTGACAAGATCCAAAACGTGGTGCCACCTGTTCCTCAAATTTAATGAGTTATCGGTTAAGAGTAAATGATAGCATCTGTCTAATGAGTGCCGATTTGATTGGAAGCAATCAGATTGGCAATATACGACGGGAGAAGCATGGTTCTTTTACTATGCGACCCTCTGGCTAGTTAAGACTTAATTAGTAAGCGAGGAGGTGTGGGCGTTAGGTTGTTCCTCAATGGATACCTTCAAAGTTACAGATCAAAGGCAATGAAAGGGCCGATATGATTGCAAAAAGGGGGTGCCTTAATGAGGAAATAATATGATTCCTGGTGCAATTTATCATTATTACTTTGTTTTCCCTTTCAGATTAATGTGCACATAGTGGTTCAATACGAATAGGTATATGCAATGCACCTATCGAGAGTTAAACCCATTACCATTTCTGCTCCAAACGCCAGAACTATATAGGTTTAAATGTAGTTACGCAATGCGCATATGTTTTATGAAAATTATGCTGTATACGTTCTCGATTTGGCTTCGGCCTAAGGTAGGGTGTTGAAAGCGAACTGCGGGAGAGTTTAGAGTGCTTTGGTCCAAAAACTGATATTAGAGACAGAAACAATCAAACAAGACTTAAGTAAGCGTCCGAATGTTATAAAGTAGTATAAAAGCTCAACATAAAACAATTAAGCCACCAAGTTTTGTAAAGGTTTTATTTTTAGAGGTGGGATGTTCTCGTGGCCAGGTGGTTAAATGGGACTCCACAAACTACATCACCCGAACTGCTGAACCGTTTTGTTGAATATCACAGGATATTTTGATTTTTGTTGCTTTGACTATCGACTGATTTTATAATTTTGTTTTGTTTTTGTTTTTATCTCTACAATCTGTTTCAAGGCTCAAGACACTTTCAACTCTTTCGTGGTTCGCTTATTAACGTCCTACCTTACACGCCATTACAGCCAAATCGAGGACGTACGGCTATAGAACCGTTTTACGTAGACAACCATCTGCACATTGCATAGCTCCATGACAGCCTATAGTACTGACATGGAAGATGGGTTGGCCCATGAATTCTGCACTACAACAGAGGGTCACAGATGTGTTCATTTACACCACAGATCGTATGGTGAAAAATTCCTTTTGCATCCTGCCCCTATCGGGATTCGAACTCGGTACCTCCCGCTCCAACTGCCGCAGCTTTAACCACTGCGCCACCTGGTTGCTTTATTTAATAATTTTGATTAGTATTTGCTGTTTGATAATCGAGATGTTAAGCAAATATGTTACTCCATGGAGTTGTAGATTGTGGTATTGTGTATGGACTTTAGTTATTCACATGTTGTATTATTATATGTTGTCACTGTCACTATCTCATAACTGTATAGCCGTATAGTCATCGTATCTGCACAGCAATACAATAACAAACCTTCTTTGATATGATATAGCCTGCAGAGACTATTGCAAACTGATCTAAACTGAATCAAAAGTATGTTGATAGGGTTCTCAATTGTTGCTTTCACGTAAGGCACAAAGTCTTCACAATTTTCTCACCCTGGCATCTATACTATGTATTCCCAAATCTATTGTTTTGGCACAAAAATTCAAAAACGATCGCAGGAGATCAGACGAGGTCATAATTTAAGCATAACAATCGATTCAGAGCAATGCACTTTGCATTTCCTATATTCAAAGATAATCATCTTATTTCTAGACGATTGTATTTTTTCAAGACGAGATTTTCAACTTTAACTTTTAACTCACCCGCCTTGAATTGGTTATATTTATATTGATTTGGAGAGAAGTAATGATGAATTAACGTTGACAGGAGGTGTAAATCTTAGAAGTACACAGCCCTATTCGAACTTTAAAACTGTACAGGATGGTTTTAATGAGGATCGTCTGAAGTTTTAATGAGGATCATCTGAACTGAAGCCTTACGAATCATTAAAACGTTATCGTACACATTGTGTGTGGTCAACCCAGCAAATGCTTTTACATACAATCGATAATCGAACTCTCTTAACCATTAAACTACAACCGGCGACAATCTTAGTGTGTATGCTCGAGAGATGCCATATAATTGTCAAAGTCAATAAAATGATCTGTTCATTTCAATTTATTTCCATTCACCTCTTTCAAGACCAACAAGTTATTTGCAATTTTATGCATTAAGTATAATTGTTTCGTTAGTTATAAAAGTGACATTGTTGATGCAGCAACAAAATGCTGCAAATTAATTCTATTATTTTGAAACTTGCGATACTCGTCGTTGGACTTACTGCAGCGACGCCAATAAATGATGTGAAAATTGATAGTTATAATTATAAATCATTAGACGATCAAAACGGCTATAAGTTCAAGTGAGTGTACTCCAACCGAACGTAATACGATTTTTAATTCTAATTTTGTTTATATTTCTCGGTGATGGATAGTTTCAAACTAAGTGATGGTCAAGATCGTACGGAAGAAGGCAATTTTAAAACATTGGCTAATGGTGACCAATACCTAGTTGTGTCTGGATCGTATAAATATATTGGGCCTGATAATGTACAGTATACCGTTATTTATGCAGCTGATGAGAATGGATTCCATCCATATAGTGTCAATATACCGCAGTCTAGTGTTTCAACAACAACAACACCACCAATAGATCTCTCTGAAGTGATAGCCGATTTGGCTCCAAACGCTATAAAATCATTGATAGGATAAAAATTTGATGTGTGAAATAAAAGTATTTGTCTGAAATTTTGGAAGTGTTGAGTTTTATTTAGAATTTAGATTGATTGTGAATTAAGACGCTATAAAGTTCGGTAAGGCATAGCGAATAGATCAGTGATTTAATTTATCAGTTTTGTTTGTACTTATAAAGTGTTATATGGGGCCGCATCACTTTCAACTTGTTTGGATTTCCCATTTAATATCTTTAGTGGTCTATGCAGCACTAAGTGGTCAAAAAGATGAATCAAACTCCCTTTCGCATCATGCTTCTATTGAGACTGGATATCGATTTCTTTCACTACAAAGATATTTTTTAAAATATGGCTTTAAGTGTAGTTTGCAAAGGCATATCAGAAAACAAATGCTTATTCCACAATGCCAAGCTTTTGAGAACACTGAATAATATTTTGCATGAGATTAGATCAAGCGTGCTAACCATACGCTCAAGTAACGAACACTAATGGAGATCAAGTAAAACCAACCCAAAACACCTATGTAAACCAAGGACTTCAACTATTATTGAACCAACACCATAAGATTGATAAACGACTACTAAACCTAGAGCATACCACCAGGGGGACATTCCTTAGTAGATAAATAGTTAACGAATTTAAAATCTTATGCTGGAACGTCAATAGACTTGAAACAAAAGAATTCACATATCAAACTATAAAGAAATTGGAGATTGTGAATTTCTTCAAACATCAACTAATCTCCCTTGTCAAAAACGGATGTATTTTTTTTTTGTAATTATTTATTTATTACAACTGATTTACAAATCATCTAGTAATTTATCTTGCATTATTATTTAAATTCACGATTGAAGGGTCATAGCCCTTAGGCTAGTACCTTTTACATAATTTTATTATATTTTTAGCCGATCCAGGTTGGATCTAGTAGATCAAGTGGTTTCTTCCTTCGCAGCCTTTTCACTGGATTTGTGTCATCCAACATTCGACGAATTTCAGCATTTTTATGTCGACTAATCCGTTGCATGTGTTGTCTTGCGTATTTATTTATTTCTACGCTAACGAAATCCATCTTCAAATCTCTATGGATGTTGTCATTTCTTACGTACCACGGTGCATTTACTATTCCACGTAGGACTTTGCTTTGGAATGACTGGATGATATTGACGTTTGTTTGCTTTGTACAGCCCCAGAGCTGAATACCGTAAGTCCATACAGGCTTAAGAATTTGCCGGTACAATAGCAATTTATTATGTAAAGTTAGCTCAGAACTTCTCCCTAAGAGACAATTCATCTTTCTGTATATCTAATGTTTAATTCTTAATTTTTCTTTTTCACATGCTCTTTTCATTTTAATTTCGCGTCAAGAGTCATGCCTTAGTAGTTCTACTGGTATCCAATCAACCTTTTTATTGGTGAAATTTACATGAACAGATTTTGTTTCATTCAGTTTTATTCGCCACCTTTTCGTCCAAGTGTTGACCATATTAGTCGCTCTTTGCAATTTGCTTGTGGATTCTTCTATGTTATAAGCAACTGCTAATATAGCTGTGTCATCTGCAAACGTTGCTATAGTTGTCTCTTCTATCGTTGGCAGATCAGAGGTATATAGTACATATAAAGTTGGTCCCAGAACCCTACCTTGTGGTACTCCTGCTGATATTTTCTTTATTTCCGAGTATCCAGCATCTAGTTTAACACGGAAGTGCCGGTTAGCTATGTAAGATTTAAGTATTTCATAGAATTGCTTTGGTAAATCTCGTTTTAATTTGTATTCCAAGCTTTTATGCCAAACTTTATCGAAAGCTTGTGCTACATCCAAAAAAATACTAGAACAAACTTTCTTTTTTTCAAGTATACATCTTCAATTATGTTTGTAATCCGATGCACTTGCTCGATTGTTGAATGATTTTCTCTAAGGCCAAATTGATGAGGTGGAATAAGATTTCTTTCTTCAATTATTGGTTTGAGTCGCTTAAGCAGTAATTTATCGAATATTTTTGAAATTATTGGGAGTAAGGAAATCGGTCTATACGAATTTTTGTAATTTAATGGTTTGTTTGGTTTGGGTAACATGATTTCTTCAGCGACTTTCAATTGATTTGGAACGTGTTTAAGTCTGAATACTGCATTAATTATTTGGAGTAGCTTTCGTATTCCTTTTTCAGGTAGGGCTTTTATTATTTGTCCTGTAATTAAGTCATATCCTGGAGATTTCTTTGCATTTTGGTTAGCTTTGATTTCATCTTTTAATTCTTGCACTGTGACAGCAGCTATATTATAGTTGTCCACTTTATGTACTGGTGGTATGTTTTCACCTACTGTTTGTCTAGGTAGAGCCTGGAACGTGTTTTCAAGCTTTTCTTGCTTTTCGTTTTGCTGCTACCAATTCCCTAACTTCCAAGGGATAAATAACATTTTTGCGTGTTTTTGTTGCTTTTGATGGTGTATCCACGCCGCTTGTTGTATGACGCTGTTAAATTGTTCTAGTTCTTCTTCTAGGTATATCGGATTTGTAATTGGCACTTTCGGATTAATATTATCCTCAATAAGCTTTTGAAATTTTTCCCAGCAGGTTTTCTCACTGATTGTCATAATAACACGTGTGTGATCTGGCATAATCCCGTCGCTGCTTTCTAGGTATATGTAATTATCGTCTATACCTTTGGTGACAAAGAAGTCTATAAGATCGGGTAATTTGTTTCTATCCGTAAGCCAATATGTTGGTTGATCTCCGGAGTGAAAATCGCAGCTGCATTGTTGTCCTGTTGCTGGCAACTCTCTTCCTTTTTTAGAGGTTACTCTTGATCCTTAGAATGTGTTCTTTGCGTTAAAATCACCTCCTATTATGAAACAAGATCCAAGTGATTTAAATAATGTGCAAAAGTTTTCCTATAGCAGATTAAATCTTGGAGGGCTATATATTGACGATGCGCTTTATTCTTTGTTGTTATTTATATATACTTTTATTGTGACTACTTAGGGCTTCAAGACGTTTCTCTTGTTTAGCTAGTCTAATGTTAAGTACTTCTATGCTTATTAGTATCTTTTGAAGCACGGTTGTATTCTCAGTGCTTCTTGAAATGAAAGATTTCGGCATTACCACTTGCGAGTAAAGTTTCCGTTCTCCCGTTTCATTTGGTTCCGCTTTGGTGAAAGGTTGATTAGTTTTCTCCGGTATTACGGAATTTTGCTTTCTTGATTTATCTCTTAATCTCTGTAGCTCCTTAGCTATTTCACATCCCCTATAATTTGCCAGATGTGGCTGTAAGCAATTAAGACATTGTGCAGGAACATCTTTACCAACCGGGCATACCTGAGCCTGATGTTAACCAGCACACCTAACGCATCTGTCATCTCTTTGGCAATATTTCTGAGTATGGTTAAAACTTTGACATTTTTTGCACTGCGGTATGCGACCACTATTTTTTTCAATGGCTCTATTTTTACTCTCATGTTAAGTATTGCCTTGATATTATAAACATCTTCTTCTTTTTCTTTATTATTGAAAATTAGCATAAATAGTGGAAGCCCTCTTTTCTTGATTTGAACTGTTTGTTCGGTTTCGATTTTTTGTTTCTTTATGATGTTTACGGCATTTTCCATTTGATGACCCTTTTGCTTGAGATCTTCAATAATTTTCTCTGTTGCGCAGGTTGGGTGAAGACCCCTAGCCATAACCTTTATTGGACGATTATTCTTGTCTTCATAGGTAAACCTCTGATATCCCTCTTAATTTAGCTTCGTAGCTAAAGCTCTATAGGTGTTAGAATCCGTCACATTAATTTTCCAGACCCCATTACTTAGAGATACAAGTTTATATTCAGCTGTCGTAACCGATTTCATAATCGATTGTATAGTAGAATAATTAGATATTCCAACGATGCTAATTGTGGAGGTACTTTCTCTTTTGGTTTAGATGGCTGTTCTATCAGAAATCAGTTGTTTTATTAAATATTATCTGTATTCTAGAAACATCTTTTGAAGTTGAAGGTAAATTTTCTGCCATTTCCGGAGAGCGTTGAGCTTTCCTTTTCTTGCTTGGTCTTCTAATTTGATATAAGACCCAATTAGTTTCTCTTTCAAGTGGTTCTTCATCCGTATGGAATGAACCACTGACATCCTCGATTATAGGTTTGGTTGTCGTTTCAACTACTGCTGGTGTTTTTACAGCTTTCTGAAGTTCTTCATTTTCTTTCTTTAAGATTGTAAATTATTCTTTCAATTTAGCAGTGAATTGCTTTATTTCTCTCAGTTGTTCGCGGAGCTCGGAGCGTTTTCTTTTTCGTACTGAAATATATTTTCAGTTGAAGATTTAGGTGATCTGTGCAGTTTGGAACTTCGTCCAAATGGGTTTAACAATGATTGGCCCACCCTAGAATCATTTGGGCCAACCTCCAAAGAGCGTGAATTTGGCAACACCTTTTTGAAAAGTAAGTCATCATTATTATCAATGGTTTTGGTGTTGTTATTGATTTCATGCATAATGACGCAAATCTACGTCATTATCATGTTAAAATGCACACACTTCACTTATGATTTGCACAATAAAGTTTTTTTCTGAACATTGCACTTTTTAGTTACAAAAAGAAAAAGATTTTTTTTTGTTGTGTTATGTGAGTATAGTTATTTAAAACGGATGTATGATTGAATTTCTAAAGGTGAACAAAATATTGAATTCCTGTCAGAATTAGCTTGGGTCTGAAATGAATTAACATGTTCATCCCAAACAATTTTGTGAGACGCCGAATAGTGCGCACTGATAGCCGCTATACAGGAAAGCATTGAAGAAGATCCAAATCAATCAATTCGTCACCGTTCTCAGCAATTGAGGTTGTGTCCTTATTTTACGAAATGATCTTAGTTTAAAGGCTTTCAAGATTCAATTTATGCAGGAATAAAAGCCAAACGATAATCTTATGCGCCGCCAATTCGGCGAATGAGCTGAAGCACAAATTGATATTGATGTAGAATTTCCATTATAAATTTTTCTCTCCGATGAGGCCCATTTTTGATGGAATCCACAGGTAATTACTGTCTGGTGCGTTTTATGGGCCGGCCATTGGTCCATATGTATTCAAAAACGATGTTGGTTAGAAATGTTACGGTCAATGGTGAGCGGTATAGCGACATGATTAGAAATTTTTAGCTGGTATTAACTGACATGTGTTTCTACCAGGACGGAGCCGCATGCAAAACAGCGCGCGCTATAACTGATTTACTCAAAGAAACTTTTGATGAAAAAATAATTTTGCGTAATATTGGGTGGATTGTTAGACTTTGCTTGAACAATCGGAATAACATTTTAAAAAATTTAATAGGATTATGGTCAAACTAATACTTTGCTCAGAGGTTATTCCAAAAAGATAAAATCCAATACTTTGTAAAAGAATTTGGAAAGGTGGTCGGCAGTACGTATGCGAAATGACCATGTTTATCCATTTTCTTAAAATTATCACAACTTTTGGAAAACTCCATATTGGCTACTTTTGAGCCTCCTGTCATATTTCCAATTCTAAAAAGCGTATTCCTTTAGATAAATCATTTCGAATTTCTCTTCTGTCTGCTGTCAATGTTATTGTAGAAAATATGACCAGAACAGTCCATCGCGATCAAAGGTTCGCGATTTAATTTTGTGGGTATTGGTTATAACACGATCAAGTCAAGCATCAAATTCATTATCAAAATATATTGGTTTACTGTTCCAAACATTGAAATAATAAAAATGATCTTCGAACTAAGTTCATATCTCTTAAAAATGTACTCCTCCCCGCTCCTGGAAAGCAGACCACGAAAAATAATTAAATCCTTCCAATTCAAGGAATAAATGATGAATGTGCTCTTTAAGCCAAATTTTCGACACCCACTAACAACAGCGACATCTCCATCTAACAACAGTGTTACTTTATCTAGTCTTAGTAGGAAAGTCTCATCCTTAGTAGGATGGTCTTAGATATGACACTCCCTCTGAACATCGCTACATTTCTTTCTCCATAACTAGCAAAAAACCAGAAATTAGAGAATTTACTCAATTTAGGAACCCAAGAACGCTGATTGAGAAATTTATATATTCCATTTTAACCAGTCACTTCTATCTTCAGTAATGAAAGTGCGGAGGAATGG
Organism: Tipula lateralis; assembly: GCA_963932295.1. NCBI lineage: Eukaryota > Metazoa > Arthropoda > Insecta > Diptera > Tipulidae > Tipula > Tipula lateralis. Next base: position 87,266,313 of record OZ010738.1, on the reverse strand, counting down.
AATTTGTCGCTAACAAATTTGAAGAAACCCTAATCAGCATCTGTATGAGCAGAGCTATATTTTAAGTAAGCCTAAGAGAACTGGAACACCATGGTGAACCAGTGAACTGGACAAACTTAGGAAGCAAACAGGAAAGTAGATAGCTTTACGGTGACCGCTAAACTCAAGAGAGTTCTCTGTGGTTATATGAAGGCCACTATTGAAACTCTAAAAAAACTTGATGGATCTTATACGAGTGCAAATTAGGAAGCCTTAGAGGTTCAAATGAAAATTTATTTTTCCGAAAGTGAGAATTCTAATGAAATAGATGGAAATCAACTCCTACACTAACATAGATTTAGATATTGGAACTTGGTGGCGAATGTGGTGACAACAGATAGAATCCGATACAGCACCGTTTTTTTTCTCAAATTTAAAATACCAGGTCTAGTTGGTATATGTTGAGGTCTCTTACAGCAAGGACTGGAAACTATTTTCAGAAGGATGGAAAGCGTAGATATGATCGGACCAAAAGTTTTTGAACTGTCAGACTTGATTATTTTCTACTTAAATGTTAAGACCGATTAGTTGATAGGTACTTTAGGGATAATGCACAATTATAGAAAAGCCATACATGCCCAACAACACATACCATATACCAGAAAGATAAATCTGTTTAAACAGCACTCCATGAAGTCGTTGGACAAATCGAAAAATTGCTGGACAACAGGAAATCTGACATGGGAAAGTTTCTAGAAATCAAAGATGCAATTTGATAACGCTTCCTACAGTGTGATGATCTCTGCAGCTAAGAGACCACACTTGTTCGGTCATTCAGTGCCATACTTATGTCAAGGAGAATTACTGTAGGCTTAGGTAATAATATGACGACGGTGTGCACCCGAAAGGGATGAAGTCGTGGTGCAATTCGCTGAACTTTTCTGCTTCTTGTGGTCAACTCACTTCTTTTCCAGTTAAACGACAACTGATTTACCTGTCAAGCCGATGACATCACCATAGCAGTGGTGGGTAAACGCATGTACTTTATGTGATGTAAATAGCGATTAATAAATTAGTTGTAGCATGGTGTGGTAATAAAGTTCTATTAGTGAACCCTAGGAAAACTGAGATTGTTTTTTTTAAGCTAGAAGCATGACTTTGGGAAACTTCCAAAAATGTCTTCCAAAAATTAAGGCTCATACGACTCTCCTCTCTGCGGAAGTCAAGTATAATCGGATCTGGTTAGATCAGATTTGGTAAATCCTGGGGCGTGAAACCAGGATTATACGTATACTGACTATACGTTTCTGTTATCAGACCAATCGACAAGACAGTCTCAATTAAACATCCCAGTCACAGGGGCATAAATTATCTTTGACTTTATTAGAAGAACAACTAGATTTTGGGACTGAGCGTATACGCCTCGGAAGTGGAGTCCCAATGGGCCAATCGAGCTTGAGTGACGAAAAAAGAAAGTTGCCTTAAAATTCACCATCAGGTTTTGATTATTCTTTTTGGGAAGGCAACCAAACTAAATAAACGGCCAATAATGCAAATGCACTCAATCCCTATAGTATGTGGAAAATGGGCAAGAAGTAATGAAGATAAAGTTCAAAAATTAGCTGAACACATTAAAAAAATAGTTCATCCATAAGACGACCAACCATTGCATACAGAGATAATAAATTTAGAATCTATAGAGAAGGCGAGAAAATTGTACCAGTTTCAAATGTAATCATGATTCCAAAACCTGGGAAACCAACACTCGAAACATTGTTTTACATTATTCCCAAAAAGGTCTGTACTCGTTGCATCATTGGATTCCAAATCTTGAATAATGCTAACCAGCACTCCAAAACAGATCAAGTGTTCAAAACTGCCTAAACGATGGTTTTAGTCTTTGGGCAGATTTTTGACAAAGTTTGATATGAAGGACTTAACACCTTAAGTTGAGTGGAATAGATTCATCAGAAAGGGACATGTAAAGGGGTTGGTAAATAACATTTTTTTTTGGTTGCGGATGACATGGCGATCCTAGCTGTCATAAAAATCGATGATGATAATCAGCAAAGAAGTTGTAATCAAATGTTACTCAAGTACCTATAGTAAGACAAAAGGAAGGCAAATCAAACACAATCTGAACTTATTTTGGTAACCTAGTACTTCATCTCCAATTAAATTGAAAGAAAAAGATCGCGGTATCCAATTGTGATCACCTCTTCGAGAACTAACACGGAAATAAAATAAAACAAAAATCATTAATCATAACTCAGTAGCACAATCCATTCACCGTAACAATTGCACTATAGCCGAAAACAGGTCCAATCACATCGTCAGCCCAAAAACCGCACCAAACAGTGACACATTGAGGATGTAGAGGCTTTTCAACAATCATTCTTGGATTTTCTGAGCCTAAATACGAAAATTCTGCTTATTAACGTAGTCTCCGAGGTGAAACTGGGTCTCATCATTAAGGATGATTTATTGATGGAAATCCGGATCATTTTGATGCATTTGAAGGACCCAATCAGCGAAGATACAACGTATATGGTAATCGAATGGCTTGGGTTATTGTGTCAACTGAACACTTTAAAAGTCTTAAGACCTTAGTCTTTATGCAAAATACGATATAATGTCGTTTGTGGAATGTCTTATTCTAAAGATCGACAAGGAATCGAAAAAACTGAGTTTCCTTCAACACTACGAACAACGCATTTTGAACAACGCACTCGGTTTCGATTTTTTACATCACTAGGATGTCCCAACAGCTTAAATTTTACTACCATTTTCACTATTGCCGCCCGCGAGAAGGTACTTCACGGCGGCCAAAAAGGGCTTTAGTTTTGCGAACGGTGATGGTAAAAGTTTCACCATTTTTGTTAATGGCGTAGGTTTTACATGTCAAAAGAAGACAGCTTCAAAATTGACAGCTGCCCAAAAAGCAGGCTATTCAATATGAAACCTCTTATTGGAAAACCTTTTAGTACCTAAGCGTAAACGAAACAACGTGAACTTGATCTGATATCCAGATTGGAATTCTCTGATTTCTATGAAGGTACCTGGTTGTCTATAGTTTATGAAATACTGATATACGAGTAGATAGCCTTGCTATACGAATCAGTAAACCGCAATATGTAATTATATAGAGTAGGCAAAATGATGAAAAAGGTAAAGGCTAAAAATATTGTTATGCACAAGACATAAACAAATTGCGTTTTCTTCACAACACTGTATCATAATTGTAAGATGAATTTAAGATATTCAATACAGTCAGTTCAAATCTGTGCATTGAATCGGAACACACTATGCAAAAGTCAATAGTCGTAATTTGTGTACTCATATTACTCTTTATATCAATGGAGTGTGCATCGATTACGCCGTCCACAACACCAGCACCATTTCGATATAGCAATGAACCATTTGATAGTGTTGACAATGGATATAGTTTCGAGTAAGCCTTATAAACACCTTTAATTAACTATATGTCTATAGTGAACATTTAATTTTCGTCAGATATGCAACTAACGATGGTCAAATGCGCAAGGAAGATGGAACATTTAAAAGAACCGAAACTGGTCAACTGATATTACATGTGATTGGGTTTTACAAATATCGGGATCCAGATGGTAAAGATCATTTTGTTAGGTACGAAGCCGATGAGAACGGTTATCAGCAAACCGAGGAGATACTATTGAGGCCAAATAAGAACAGAATTCATCCGAATGCAGTGAAATCGTTAATTGGTTAGTTGTGTCGTACAATGTAAGGCACATGATATGTTTGATACAAATATTGTGAACGTAATAAAATCAAGATCAAAGATATTATAATCAAGTTATGTTCTTATTTCGATTTATTTAAGTCTTTAGAATGAGATTGTTGGTATGTATAATTGTGTGTGTTGTAATAAAAGCTTATATAATGGTGAAAAGTATCGTGAACTTACTCTAGTGACCTCATCGAAAGGTTTTGGTTCAATAAATGTATTTTTTTCAGTCACTCAGGCTCGATTGGTCAATTGTGACATCCCTTCTCAGACGTACACTCTCAGTCCCAAATTCTGTTTGTTCTTCTTATGTAATCTTACATGTCTGGTATCCTCAATGTCATCAGTTGATCCACAAACAGGAATTGTGATCCAAAACAGTGCAGTCTATGGGGAGAGTATGAACATCGTTCGCAGTTTGCATTGTTCCTAATTAGCATTCGGCAGATGTGATTATTTAAGGAACAATGTCCCGTGAGATCCTAAAGTGTACCCAGTCAGATCATAAAGTGTATCTATCATAGTTAAAAAAGGACTGGGAACTTTCCTGATTAATTGATGCAAAGCGATGAGGCTATCCTATCTCTTTTGATGCTGATCATCAATGTGATAGTCAAATTCCCGTTTAAGAGATAATGACGGCACTCTTAAAGCAGCCAGGCTGTCAGAGAGAATGCAGATATCAGGATCCCCACAATTTATCTTCTTTGCAAAGAGTGCTGTTTTCAAAATTGCAGCAATTTTCGCCTGAAAGATAATACCTACCAAAGATGATAGATAATTCGACCTCATGATTTTGTATGTACAACCCGGCATCAGCTAGATTGCAGTATACATATCGTCACCGGAGGGGTAGAATGGGCTATTATAGTACCATGTGTGATTTCTGACACACATCTTTTCATATTTGATACTACCTAGAAGATCTAGGCAGATTGTCTTTGCCTGGCTTCTGATTCAAAGATCAAGCGGTAGCAGATCCACAGCCACCTCAAGAGCTGCATTAGGAGTTGTGTGCATAGCTCATACAATACACAGACGAACAAGTCATTGAAGATGATTTAGAGGTCTCCATCCGCTCATTCATCCCACTCATTGTTCTTAACCACCAAATAAGTGCGATGAACGAGATAATGGGTCTGATCACCGAAACGTATAGCCGTAGTAGTAGAGTGGGGCACATTCGCCGTTGGGGTACATTCGCCACACCATTTATTTTCTAAAGGTTTAAATTTCTAAAAAAAGGTGCTGAACTATTCTTTTTTGGTTTCGAAAATATCACTGATATTTGACAGTCACAGCTCAACACGTGTAGAAGATAGACGTAAATTTTTATTAAAGCATTTTTACTTTTCGAGATGGTTTTTATGAATTTTTGTAGATAAATTAATTGGTTTTCAAGTGGAAGTGTTGTGATTAATTAAATCAAAAAACCGCCCAGGTGGCGCAGTGGTTAAAGCTGCGGCAGTTGGAGCGGGAGGTACCGGGTTCGAATCCCGATAGGGGCAGGATGGCAAAGGGATTTTTCACCATACGATTACGATCGGTGGTGCGAATGAACACATCTATGACCCCCTGTTGGAGTGCAGAATTCATGGGCCGACCCATCTTCCATGTCAGTACTATAGGCTGGCATGGAGCTATGCAATGTGCAGATGGTTCTACGTAAATCGGACCTATAGCCGTACGTCCTCGATTTGGCTGTAATGGCGTAAGGTAGGACGTAAATAAGCGAACCGCGAAAGAGTTGGAAGTGTCTCGAGCCCCAAAACAGATAGTAGAGATAAAAACAAACAAACAAACAAACAAACATAATTAAATCAAAATAAATAATTGATTTTTTTGGTTATTTGTAATTTATGGGAAATAGGGCACATTCGCCAACATGATATGGGTTAGTTTCGACTTTGGCGAATGTGCCTCATTCCCATTGGCGAATGTGCCCTTCATAATTGAAAAGTAAAATAACATTTAATTTGGTTATATTATGTGACAAAAATGGTGCGGAATTACAGAAAAAAGACTGCTAGAAGTATTTTAAGTGAGGAATCCATGAAAAACGCAATGTTGGATGTAATGAGAAAACTTGAAACGCCGACCAGTGCGTCTTTAAAATATAACATTAAAAGAAGCACTCTAAATTCCAGAATTAAAAAAAAGGAGCATCGATTGACCCACTTTCGTTAGACACAAACTCTGATTCGGGTCATGATTTTAGTGACGATGGGTTTCAATTTAGATTCTCTTCGAAATATGCTGTTAATCAAATATTCACCAAAATTCAGGAAGAAGATATAGCCAACTACTTAAAAAAGTGTTCGAAGCTGCATTATGGTTTGAGTTATAAAGCTGCTCTGAGTTTTGCATACCAGTTTGCTAGGCTTAATAATATACCACGCCCACAATCTTGGGATATCAATAAAACTGCAGGAAGAGACTGGCTGTTTGGCTATCTTAAAAGGAATCCCACGCTTTCTTTAAGAAAACCTGAAAAAACTAGCGTGGCTCGTCTTAGAGGATTCAATAGATCTGCAGTTAATGATTTTTTTGAAAACTTAAAATCCTGTTTAAACAAATTTTCTTTTTGTGTAAACGATATTTATAATTTGGACGAAACGGGCCTAAGCACTGTAATGGATCCCCCAAAAGTAAATATAATTTATCATTAAATTATCGAAGTTAATTATTTTAATTATTTGAGTTTTGTTGTAAGTAAATATTTAGATCATTTCAGAAAAAGGACAGCGCAGCGTCTCTCAGGCCGTGTCAGGTGAACGTGGATCTCTCGTTACTCTAGTGGCAATCGTTAATGCTGCAGGTTGTCATGTACCCCCTACATACATTTATCCACGCATTCGAAGTAACGAATGATTTTCAATCGGAGGGGTAGTAGGATCGGTTACATTCAACTCTAAGAGTGGTTGGATAAATGCCGAAATTTTTGTCAATATTTTAAAACATATTCAAAACCATACAAGATGCACAGTTGACAAACCAATAGTTTTGTTGATGGATAACCACGTATCTCATTGCTCCATTGAGTCAATTTTATATGGTCGGGAGAACGTTATCATAATGTTATCGCTCCCACCACATACATCGCACAAACTTCAACCGCTTGATGTGTCTGTTTTCGGTCCATTCAAAAAAAATTGTAAAACATCGTTCAATGATTTTTTGACAACTAATCCTGGGAAAACAATCAACATTTACGACGTTGCTCAATTGACTAGATTGCCCTTTTTAAAAGCATTTTCCCCAGAAAACATAATCAACGGATTTCTCGCGACAGGTATTTCTCCATTCAACAGCATGATCTTTGCTGATGATGCTTATGTAGCTGAAGGTAAGTCTTACTTTCCTAATTTATTAGAAACCAATTCGTAATTTTATTTCTAAATTTGTTAATTTTTCAGATGAAATTGAATTGTATGAAAACTTATCTGTGAACACAAACCACAATATCATAGTCTGTTCCGACAACGATAAACGCATCGTAATGAGTCCTGACGAAGTTCGCCCTATTCCTCGAATTAAGAAAAAAAATCTAACTAAAAGAGAAGGTAAATCACGGATTTATACATCTACGCCGGAAAAAAAACGTATTGAAGCAATTGTAAAAGCCAGGAACAATAAAATGGTTAGGATAACTAAAAAGTCTAAGGCGATGGTAAAAAAGAAAAAAAACAAGAAAAATTATTGAGTTTTCTTCGTCAGAAGACGGTTCGGACGCAATTTCGTTTGCCGAATCTATTGATTCAGTTAACGGTTTTTCAGAAGAAGGATCGTCTAACCAAGATATTCCGGAAATGCTTTTCATTGACACGGACATATTGGGAACAGGAACATACGTTTTGGTTAAGTTCTTAGTGAAATCCTCTTTAATCTTTTATGTCGGAAAAATAGTAGACGTAGAAGAGAATGAAATATATATAGTGAGCTTCTTAAGGAAACATCCTACAAGTCAATCATTTATTGAACCGGCAAAGGAAGACATTTCATCTGTGTTAAGAAATGACATTCTCATGAAACTTCCAATGCCAGAACATCCCCCGGGAACCTCTAGATCGGCGAAAAAATATAATTTTTCCACCGACTTATCTAAATATAATATAATATTAGATAATTACTTACAATTCTTGCCATTATAAAAATGATATCTTAGAAACTAAGAGACTGAATTTTATTTATTTTTAGTTTGTTTTATTGATTGAATACATGTGATATTATATTATTTTGTTTAAAAACTGTTATTTTTATTTTTGTATAGGATATTACCAAAAGAGTATAACTATGACGAATGTGTCCCTTCTATTAATGAAAGTACCCCGCGATGGGGCACTTTCACCTATTTACAACCTTTTAGCAGAAATTAAAAAAAAATATTTATAACGGCCAGAAAAAGTTATTAAGTCATGAATTTCTTTAGAAGGTTTATAGCTATGTATATTTTTTATTGATCCGAAAAAAAATGTATAATTTTTTTTTACAATATTTTTAATGTTAAATGGTGAATCTGCCCCACTTTACCTCCAGTACAAAGAAGGATAAGTGGTGTGGAAAAAAAACAGCTATCGTAAACTTAATCGAATGCACAACTAGAACCCTTAATATTAATCCAAAAAAGAGTTAAAGACGAAAGAGTTAAAGATATAGAGTTAAATATTAAGGAAGGAAGAGTTAAAGATATTGAGCCATACATCACTAAGACTATACTTAATTATTTTTGATAGTGTGCAACATTCAGCCATTTAGAATTTAACCACTCTTGCAAGAATGTCAATGAATTATATATGCTAAGTCATTAAGACTTGGTGCTTAAGAGTTTCCTTATTGCTGAGTTGGATTGTATAAGTATTCGTAGAAATTGAATTTAAGTTGGTGTATGTACCACTAAGCTATAAAAATTGTTGCTTTGTGCGAATGACATTTCTTCCGTTTAAAAGCATTGGTCACTCAGCAAACGCTGAAATCCTGAAAATTTCCTTAAGGTGCTAGTTCCCAAAAAGTCAGTACGGCTAATTACAATCGCCCTATATATATTTTGTGAGCATTTCATTGCAAACATTTCCGAAATACATCCCGATATGTATCTTGAGTGAATGTAGTTGTTCTGTAATGTTTGTGTGGATGACCACTTAACCTCTAGCTATGCACTGATGTCTGTTTGTATAGAGGGATCCTGTTTCCGTACTACTATTGGACTCTGAGCCGTCTTTTGTTTCTTCTCACTTCCACTGTCCCCGCTACTCATCATCATCACCTGCTAACCACTTATAGTTGGATTTGTAAACTGCCATCCACACTCTTGACAGTGAGTTTGATTTGATTTTTTGTAGTTGGATCAGACTTAATCAGCGCCCTCAATTTGGTTGCTTGATTAACCCTACGAACTCCATTTGTGCCACCTCCACTGCTTCAAATTGCCGTTTATTTTCGCCCTAATTGGGGTCTCCAATGGAGTGAGGTATGGTGTATCGGCAATCTTCTTGTAGGTGGTCAGCCCAACGAATGTTATTACACAAACGCGTTTTTATGTTATCCGGTGCACGTTAATTTATGGTCAACGGGAGTATCGAACTCAAGATCGCGGCGTTATGAGAAGTTCGTTAACCATTAAGCTACCACTGGCGACAACCGGCAATACCTATAAACCTGTCTGAGAAACATCCATCTCACATTACTTGTTTGGTTCCATTTTCTTTCCACAAGAAGTACGAGAAATATGGTTATCTATGACAGATCTATGCATTATCATAGGAAGACTATATTGTAAAATCCGAAAGAGTGATCATACCAGAGACTAAGAATTTCCTTAGCCACGCAGACATCGGCGTATGCAGTGCCTCCTAGCTTGAATAAGTGAAGCGGTTAGTCATATTTACTATAAGTTCACCCCCAGCTGTACTCCAGAGCTCATTCTTTAACCCGTACCTATACAGGGTTACCAATCATCACAAGAAAGCAGGCTTGGAAGTGTAGAGAACGTTTCCATTTTGTATATGTTATCGAATTTAAAAATACCGATTGTTCGATCACGTCGTTCGATTATTCGATATTGAGTATCCAAATAAGGGCCCAGACTGCCCAGGTGAATGGGTAAAGATAATTTATAAATTATATTCAGTTTTACGTTCTATAATGAGCTGCTGGTTAAGAAATGCTGACCAAAGCCATTAACTTATGTCTATTTTTACACTGAACTTATGCAAAGACGAGACCAATCAAAAAAATCTTTCACTATATAAGATGACCATGGTTGTTGAACATAACTTCTTGTTAATAATTAGCTTGATGTTAAATTTTTAAAAGTATTTTCCACTATCAAGGTCATCAAGTTATTTAGAATAGTTTGTGTCGAGACTGTTTTTAACATAAATTTGTTTTCTTCAGTCTCATGTGTACCATCGCAGAGATACAGTTCATAAATGTCACAAATAAATTTGCTTGTTGTTAGTATTGTTCTATTCGTGGTTGTGTCTGCAACGCCGGTACCAAATAATGACGTGAAAATCGACGACTACAATTTTAAGTCGTCCAACGGACAAAATGGATATAAGTTCAAGTGAGTGTTGTTATATGGCTGATAGCAAGCTAATTAATCATAAACCACTAATTTTGTATTTATTTTTTTATATTGTATGTTGAACACAGCTACAAGCTAAGTGACGGCCAGGAACGTACCGAAGAGGGTAATTTAAGAACCAATGCCAATGGTAATGATGAATTGGTTGTGTCTGGATCGTATCAATATATTGGGCCGGATAATGTAGAATACACAGTTATTTATACAGCCGATGAAACTGGTTTCCATCCATATGGTGCTCATCTGCCGGGATCGACTGATATAAATGCGGCACCATTTCCTATACTGGGTCTTCCTCCAAATGCCATAGCATCGTTGATTGGATAAAATAATTTTATAAATAAATGAGTTTTTAAGTAATATATTCAGTTTCGAAATTTAAAGTATTTACGACCCTCTATATTGTTGTGCAAACGGTTCGGTTAAGGTTGACTGTTATAGTTCTATATAAACAAAAAAAAAATTTAGTAGGTCTGACTCCAGCTCTTCATACTGTTGAAGCAATCAGATTATGCTAGATCATTCTCTACGCTGTGGAGGCATCGTCGCCGAGAGCGACCTCTTCGTCCACCGAAAGGCGGCTCTTCCTTTAAAGAACGCTGTGTGATGCGCTCAGCACGCAGAGCGTTCCTACCCGAACCGAATCATACAGCTTATCAGAGCATTCTTATTAAATTCCTGATTTCGTGATCGAAACGGTCCACTTTTAGGCCATCGAGTTTCTGGAAGAGCTACGAGTTCCAGGCGATACTCTTTCATACATGTGATAGATTTTCTATGTTGAATGATATGCATTGAGGATGAACGTGATTAACAGGTTAAACATACTGATTTAGACTATGCAGATCGCGCATGCCTGCTAACACACAAACACTCAGATATCAGTAGAAAATACAACTGCCATACAACTGCATCTAGCTTATGAAATTGTCTCAGAATAAAAATTAGAAAAAACATGTCGATGGGACTCAACACAAATATAACCACACCGGTCAGTGTACATCAACAATGTACAAATTGAAACTGCAAATGTATTTGTTTACCTAGGTCTAGAATTCTTCTGCCCTGTCACGCAAGACCAAGATACGAATTTTTAACCCGCCTGTGAAACTAGTACTTTACTGAATTGGTGAGATTCATACACAGAAAAAGTGAGAAAGAAACTACAGGTGTTCGTATAAGCAAGTGCTTTCGACGACTAGCAGCAGAAACAATCACTCGCTTAAAAAGCAGAGAGCTTTAATTTCGCCTTTCTGGACACTGCCAATCATTGATGGAGGTGGGTCGGCACATAGTTTAGGTTAGGTTAGGTTAGAGTGGCTGTTAACGCAGACTTGGACCGTTGACGGTCCGTTGTGATACCACAGGATCTTAGTCCCGTAATACCCCTAACACTCTATTGGAACCATCCTGAGCTACTAATGTAGCGTAAAATGTCCCTCACCTTAATATCTGCAAGATCTGAAAGGTTGTGAATTACATACCTACCCAAGTGTAAATGCCTTCTTAGTGCCAGTGCAGGACACGAGCACAGGAAGTGGACAAGCGTCTCTTCCTCCTCCTCGTCCATACAACTTCTACAAAAGTCATTTGTTTCTAGACCCAGCCTTTTCACATGTCCACCGAAAAGGCAGTGTTCCGTTAATATTCCTACTATTGTTCTTAGATTTCTCCTCTCCAGATAGATTAAGGTCCTGGAGCGATTCCAATCCAGCCTTGGCCACATTTGTCTTGCTCTCTCGCATGTTAGGGTGTTAGACCACTTCTCCAGTGCTAAAGCTTCTGCCCTTTTCCTCAGAGCCAGTCTAAGCTCCGCTGTAGGCACATTGGCCCTTTCAGGCTTCAGCTGAAGAGTTGTACCTTGCCTGGCTAGTTCGTCTGCCCTACAGTTACCCTCGACGTCAAAGTGACTAGGGTAATTTTAGAGTGCCGGAATTTTATATTTCTTAGTGAAGAGTACCAGCTCAGTCTTAGATGGATTGACTTCCAATCCACATTTACTGGCTCATCTTGTAATAATAAGAAGCGTATTCTGCACTACCTCCTTAATGGTCGGTAAAAATGTACCTGATACCATGATCGCCACGTCATCAGCGTAGAAATCCATTAATCACCATGTTCCAGAGAAGAGGGGACAGGACTCCTCCCTGAGGGGTTCCCCTAACCACTCGCCTTCTTATGGTTGCCTCCCCAACTCTGAGATTATAGTCCTGCTTCCCAGCATATGATTGATCAACTCGATTATGGAGGATTCCACTTCCATGATCGATAATCCTTTCAGGATTGTATCTGTCTGAACGTTATTAAAGGCGCCCTCAATATCAAGAAAAGCTACGAAACAATACTCCTTTGAGTGAAATGATCTCTCAATTGTGCGTACCAAGGCATGAAGAGCCTTATCTACCGATTTACTCTTACAGTACGAAGGGTCGGCACATAACTGCTCACATTCTCTAGGACACTAAAGTGATAGACTAAAACAGCCGATCCTGGAATCTGGTTGATGCCGGGTTATACATACTAAATCCAGAGGGAAAACTATCTATCGTCGTAGCTGATCGACGTTTGTGTATCTTTACTCACAACCAGGCTTTTCTTAAGACTATTGACTCCAATAGTGTTTCATCGAAATTTGGTTTGGAGACGGTAATTGCCTTGAATCGACTAGGTTACATGGATACTCTGTCACATGGAAATTGTGGGCTCTAGCGGTGACATTATTATCTCTTAAGGAAGATATCGAACATCACTTTGGCAGTCTGCACCAGAAGAGATGGTACAACCGCATCTCTTGTTGTCTGAAAATTTAAAGATAAATTCTACCTTCGGTTACTGTCTCTGGGGGAGAAAAGTTAAGAGAAATCGCTTATACAGACTATTTAGCGTTGAAACAATCAAGGAAGTAATGCAAAATGTTAAATTTTTGGACCCCATATTCCACAGTTAGCTTGTAGCTGTAGTTTAGAACGCTTTCGATACTTTTGAGATTGCATAGCAAACTACCGGAGATGGCGAAATGAATAGTCTATATGCTTTAAAGTGGTTAGCTGTCAAGATGTCCCCATGTAGAGATCTTTGAAAAGGAGAAGGTGGTTTATATGGAAATGAGGTTGCCTGCAGCAGGTTACTAAAAACATTTTCATATAGGACACTAAGAACATAATTGAGAGAAGCGAGGAAGCGAAAGTTGATAACATATTTAAAATGCTGGAAGAGTGATTTGTCACCAGAAACTAGGTGTAATATTTTTTAGATGGCTCTATATGCTGGATGAAACAGTGGAATTAGAAGACTTTCTCTTTTAATCTCTCTGTTTATTGAAGCGAGCAACAAGCTGTTGTGAGGATAATTGAAGAGGTAAACTTATGCTGTGGGTAAACTTATGGGTTGCAATCAAGAAATAATTTGATTTATATTTAGATCTGCAATTAGACACAGAGTGTGAGATGTTGATCTTCGTTTCAATTCACTTCATGATATGACGCGATGACCTTTTTTACTATGTTGTCATTTAACGTCACATTCTTAGAAGTAAAATTAAATCTTTCGATAAATACATAATTGTTAAGCAGTATTCCCAGGGTCATCAAGTTATTGAAAAGTTTAGCATCACATATTTTATAAAACTATATAGCTAGTCTCAAATCAGATATCGTTGTGTACAGTTTTAAAATGATGAAAATTGTGCTTTTTATAATAATTCCACTCGTGGTTGTATCGGCAGTACCGGTACCAAAAAATGACGTACAAATCGACGACTATAATTTTAAGTCGTCCAACGGACAAAATGGATATAAATTTAAGTGAGTTTTGGCTATATTAGATCTAGTTAATCCTAATAAAGTAATTTTGTGTTTAATGTTTTTGTGTATAAACAGCTACAAGCTGAGTGATGGCCAACAACGTACCGAAGAAGGCATTATAAGAACAAATGCCGATGGGGTTGATGAACTCGTTGTGTCTGGATCGTATCAATATTTCGGGCCTGATAATGTCGAATATACAGTCTACTATACAGCCGATGGATCTGGTTTCCATCCAATTGGTTCGCACATACCCGGCACAGATTCACTAGAACCACAAGCTCCACCACCACCACCTGGGCTTTCATCAAACGCTATAGCATCGTTGATTGGATAGTTATTGAACTTTGTATATATTTGACAAAATAGTTTGATTATTAATTATAATTCTTGACAGCAACTTTCGGTTTTGTTTATTATTTGGAACCAGTTTAGAGCTTCGGTCATCACTTATATTAAGATGCATCTTTACAAAGAAATTTGAATTAAGTCTATTATATGATCTTTACGTGCTTTGTGTATTTAATGTTTGTGTTTATTGGGTTGATTTCTTGTTATTGGAACATCTAGAAATTTTAGTTGTTTATGTCAGTCTGTACAAATATTGTTCTTGTATGAAGGTAGACTGGTCTTCATGTGGGTATGACAGTACGTCCTTAACATCACGATCGTGAAACGCGGGTTGGTCTATGTCATTTATGTATGAAAATTTTTTGATGACTTTTTCCAATAAAAGCGGATCAATGACCTCAATTTCAGATCGAATGTTTTTTTTAAGTTGTTGAATTGTTAGTGGATGATATCTCAATAGCCTCACAATAAATAATTAGGTGGGGTTAAATCAAGGCTTTTTGGTAGTCAAACAAATTGACAATTTCCTGAAATCATGCGAGCAGCAAATTTTGTTGATCATCAATATACACAGATTGCTGCACGACTTGTGTAAGATGTTGCTCCGTTTTGTCAAAGGTCGTTGACACGCAATTAAATAATTTTGGGCCACATAAAACTAGTTAATGTGTTCCGATTATACCTTCTCTATTCACTATAAAGACATTTTCAAAGAAAAACAGCCCAAAGATGGCAAGAGCCCCTGAACCACACCAAACAGTGACACCAAACTGAAAGGTGAGCTTCTGCTTCGTGAATAACATGTGAGGATTAACCGCATTCTAAATTCGACAATTTTGTCGAGAAAACTTCATTTCATCTAAGTATCCAATTAACACGTAAGCCAGACGTTTAAAGGTCTGGTGGCCTCAATGTTTGAGTAATTTGAATTTTGTATGGATACAATGCGTGTGGATGTAATTTCGGTCGTGAAATTTTTAATTCTGATGATCGATGTTTGTTTGTTTTTTTCCGTTTACTACGAACACTTTCACTAACAGCATCAGGAGTATTAACAGAATGATTATGTTGAACCGGGTAACGACCTGTTACGATCGCCCTAAATCTTCTGTTTTATAGTATTTATATGTTGGTCACATAATTTTATACTGGATATGACGTGCTGTTAATCTTATTTGTTGTAATTGAGAATGGTAGATTGAAATTTAGATATAAAACAATGTATACGGGAATTTTGATGACAAATCTGGAATAAAGCGCGCGAAAACAAAAAAAAGTAAAAGAAGTACGAGTGATGACTTGGCGATTTTGGACGGGAGTTGAATTTTGGACGGTGACCCAAGAGCCGCATTTGTAATCGGACGGCATGGGTCATTGATCTGCACATGTGACGTACACTTAGGCGGGTAGCAGCAGTGGCTTGGGAGGTCGTTGAGCACATGCAAATCTGCCATCTTACAAAAAAGGTGTGCCATTCACTACACTATTGCTACAGAAAAATAATATTAGCGAAGCAACCTGTATGGACCGCATGGTAGTTGGTAGTTTTCTTTAGAATATTAAGTCCGACCTCGAATATACTTACGCATCTCTCAACAATGCTGACCTTAACTCTCTCCATGTTGCAACCTTGTTCTTCCGGATAAATGTGTAATACCATTTATCAGCTTTTTCCGATACGAAATTACGCATTAAGTTGACGAGCTCTTGTTTGGGAATAACATCCTGATATGCATGTCCTTCAAACCTTATTATGAAGTCTTGTACGTTTTCATCGCTTCTTTTACTTTCCCGTCCAGTCAATAATAATGTCCACCTAGTGGGATCAATACGCCTTTTATAATGCCAATGAGTCTTCCGACGTGAATAATCTGGTCGCATATAAACTTTAGAGTCACCTGAGCTTTCGCTGGAATCAGAATCATCCTCTTTTTGATAATTGTTTCTGGAACGATTAGTTTTCTCCTTTTGGTTCGAGCTGTAGCGTTGTTCGTGTAAGGATGTAGATAGTTATTCCATAAAACTCTTTGACAATTCTTCTTGTTTCTTTGAGAAAGTACGCTCAATCGAGGTTTCGAAGTCTAGTTCCGAATGTCGATTGCTATTGGAATTAGGCTGTCAAACTAGCGATGGAACATCGGTGCTATACCCCATTTCTCTGGAAGTAGACGGTTGTGGAACAAAGGGTTTTGAAGCTTGTGAGTTGATTTCATTAAGTTTAGATCTCATTTTAATGACCTCAAAGAACGTTCTAATGATATAACTAAGATATTTATACCTGTTATCAAATGAGAGGTTTAGCCTCAGTGCTCGGTCTCTCCAGTGCGTAATATGGACTAACATCCTATTTTTATCGTTTACTGGGGTATTATCTTCCTTTCTAATACTTCATCGATCTCGAGTGACATGAGATTAATTTTGTTTTATTCCTCTTCTAGATTTTCGGTGATGTGTGAAAGCTTTGGTTGTAAGTTAGGGTTTTGTAATTGTTTTTGAATTATTTCTATAAAGGATTTTTCAATTCCAACTTGTGAAGTCGACATTTTTCGAACTGGGTACTCTACATTGAGTTCGTCGGAGCTTAAACTAGTTTTTATCAGATCGAAATTCATTTTAATCAAGTAAAATAAGATTGAATATTTCAATAATAAATACGAGTATATATATATTTTTTTTTTTTTTTTTTTTTTTTTTTTTTTTTTTTTAACGGTTTTTACAGGCCATTATTGGCCCGTACCGTGTCAACAATTTGACTCCATCGGTTTCGATCACGAGCCAGCTCTTCAAACCGTTGTAGGCAGTTTGAAGATGCCAGATCGCTCTCTACGCCGTGGAGCCATCGTCGCCGACAGCGACCTCTTCGTCTACCGAAAGGCGGTTCTCCCTTAAAGGTTCGCTGTATCATTCGGTTCGGATCAGCACGCAGAACGTGTCCGAGCCAGCGTACTCGCTGTCCTTTAATTTCATTCACGATATCAGGAATTTGCATTAAATTCCTGATCTCGTGATTGAAAAGAACTCGGTAAGTGCCATCGACGTCGCGTTTTGGACCATATATCACACGCATGATTCTTCTCTCGAATGTAAGAAGCCATCTTTCGTACTCATCCGTCAAGGTCCAACTCTCACATCCATACATGACAACGGGTCTGATCAACACTCTGTACAGTTTCAGCTTATCCGTATTTGCAAGATATTTTGATTTCAGCAGTGGACGTAGAGGATACAAAGCCCGATTGCCAGCGGCAAGGCGGACCTTGATATCCTCTCCCACACTATTATCGTGAGTGATGAGAGATCCAAGATACTTGAATCTCATCACTCCTTCAAACGTGTGGTTACCACTACTGAAATCAATTGCGTCTTGGTCTCTAAAACCCGAGATTAGATATTTGGTTTTTGACTCGTTGATTTTGAGACCAACAGAAGCTGAACACTGTTCCAGTGGATCAAGTATCTCTTTCACTCCGTTGCCATTTAATCCAATCACACAGATATCATCTGCATAAGCAAGAAGTTGATTGGATTGTCGGAATAAGATGTTGTCCTGAGGTGTTGCACTTTTACGAAGGATGTATTCCAACATGAGATTAAAAATATATATATATATATAAATATATATATATATATATATATATATATATATATATATATATATATATATATATATATATATATATATATATATATATATATATATATATATATATATATATATATAAACAAATATAGTTAATTCAATATAATAGTATAGTAATTTTAGTTATTCAAAAAAAATGTAATATTCGTTGAAATGGGGGTTAGGGTACAGACCACGCGGTCCATACAGGTAGCTTCGCTAATATTATTTTTCTGTAGCAATAGTGTAGTGAATGGTACACTTTTTTTTTGTAAGATGGCAGATTTTGCATGTGATCAACGACCTCCCAAGCCGCTGCTGCTACCCGCATAAGTGTGCGTCACATGTGCAGATCAATGACCCATGCCATCCGGTTACATACCTTCCACTGAACCATTTTCTTTAAAACGAATTTTGCCAATTGCACGCTCAGTAGGACGTCAATGTCTACCAAAGCTCTCACGTAAATTATCTCAATGAAAAATAGTAAATATTTGACTTTTAATTTGTCACAGAATTTTTTAGAGCTGACAACATTAAGTACTAAAATTGATTGATTGAAAAAACTACCAACAGATGACCCACTCTGTACTAACCCGTAAAGTACCATATTTTAACACTATTATATGAGGTAACAGAGACCGGAGCTTTTATGAGATAAGGCTATTAATCGAGCCATATGTGTTAGTGGCTTCATTAAACGGTATTTAATGACCGCACCCAAGAAAATCCTATCAGTACTTTGGCCACTGATAAAATGACCGATATCGGTTTTTTGTTCCTTACTTTGAGTTGTACGATAAATTTCTAATCTAAGGGTAATTTCCACCCATAGGGTTCGATCTTAATTGGTATTCATTAAAAGAATGCAGATAACAAACGAACAATGGTAGATGGCCGCAGGTTATATTTCCTCTACGTTCACTTTACCCAAATCTTTTTTGCCTGATTGCTGATAATATTGAACAGAATTTTGATCATACTTAAAGCCACTTGTTGGACACATTATATATTTTAGTCTAAGGTATCTAGAGATGGTTTCCCAAAATCGAGAGAATTCACATATGAGAATTTGGTGCCACGCCACATAACGAGATCCATAAGCAATTGCAAGATCAATAACTTGCTACAAATAAGCTTCATCGATCTTAATGTTGTTCTATGGCGTGAGGTGAAGTGACCTCTATCGTTGAGTCATCTCTCGGTAGGAGAGGCAATTACTGTTAAGAGATGGGTTGTGATCGAAACTAATTTAGCTAGACTTCTTGCATTATAGTAATGCAATGCGTAATGCAACATCAGAGAGCTTTTGAGCTTCTCTCGCCTGTGAAATTTTAACTCACTCAAAACTCCCCTACTTCCCAGGCTTTTGTAATCATCTTCTCGATAATGTTCTATGCTCTACACCAAATATTGTCTTATTTAAACCCAATCCTGGCACTCGAAGAATGTGTGTAAAGCATCGTCGGTTTTAGAGGCCTCAATTGTCCTTCAACCTTACCACTGTCACATTGTTGGAGACTTAGCTATCATATTAATTATTCTATCATCATCGTCCACTCTAAATCATAAGTCACTCTCCCCTCCTCGATTCTGAAGGTACCTCTCTGCAGAATACAGAAGCCATCCGTTTCGTTAATATTTTTGGTTTGTACTGTTTCGAGGCAGACTCAAATTCATAAATCATAATAGAATGTGTGATCAACATGGCATCGTTCATTTTGCCCTGGAAAACTAGTATTTTACATCAGTCTGCAGAGGATCACTGTTATTTTGGCTGCGCTTTCCCAGCTACGTCTTGAATTTGACCCCAGCATGTAAGTTTTGTATCTATTTATATACCTTGGTACTTGATATTGCTTTTAGTTCGACCACCTCTGTCTCGAATCGTATCGAGAATTCGAGTCATGTCTCGCTACTATATGGCAACACTCAAACGTCCAAAATTCAATTACGATGATGTCGTATGGCATCGATATGGCGAATACCCTATCGTACATTACATTTACAATGTTATGGCCTGGAACTGATTTTTGACCAACATCAGCAGTTATTTTCTTTATACGAAGGCCTTCTTAAATATCAAAAGGTTAAATTCATGTATCTATGTATAGATTTCTATCATTTACAGAGGATATCTGGCAAACGTGTTACATCTGTTTTTCTTATGGGATCTATATGCTTGTGTTAGATCAATAATTTGCTTCAAACAAGCTGGGTTGAACTCCTATGCCCTACTCCAAAATTTATCTTATTTAAACCCAATCCTGGCACTCGAAAATGTGTGTAAAGCATCGTCGTTTTCAGAGGCCTAGTTTATACAGTTCGGCCTATTTCTGTTTCATAGTCTGCCTCTTCTGCCTTCTGTCAATCAATCTTGCCATACTGTTGCATGTTAAGAGGATTTCAAAATTATATCATTATATCATAGTCTTCCTCTATAGATCAAAAGTTACTCTTTCGGCTTGTATTGTTTTGAACCAGACTAAAATTCATATATCATTATAAAATGCGTGATTGACATGACTTTGTTCATTTTGTCCTGGGCCACTAGTATTCTACATTACTCTGCAGAGGGCCACTGATATTGCTTTTGGTTCGAGTACCTCCGTTCCGACTCGTATCAGTAATGTGGTTGAGACATCAAGTCATATCTCGCTCCAATAACAACCTTACCACTGTTGCATGGTATGACGAGTTAGCTGCCATCTTAATTCTTCTATTGTTATCGTGCACTTTAAATCACAAGCTTCTCTTCTCTTTGC
Organism: Tipula lateralis; assembly: GCA_963932295.1. NCBI lineage: Eukaryota > Metazoa > Arthropoda > Insecta > Diptera > Tipulidae > Tipula > Tipula lateralis. Next base: position 87,245,444 of record OZ010738.1, on the reverse strand, counting down.
GATTCTAAATGGACCTCTCTTTAGTATATTGAAACCATATGTTTCCTTATATTATCGGTTTGCCTTTTTTCGACCCATACTCACATTCATAAATCACTATGGAAAGCGTATGATCTACATAAGATGCGACTTGGCCAGATTTTATTTTTCCAGGGCTTGTACATCAATCTGCAAGTGCAGAGGACCACTGCGGTTGTGGCTGCGCTTACCCAGTTTCGTGGTGAATTTGACCCCAGCATATCAGTTTTGTATCTATTTATATACCGTGGTACTTGATATTGCTTTTGGTTCGCCCACCTCTGTCTCGAATCGCATCAAGAATTTGAGTCATGTCTCGCTACTTTATAGCAACACACAAACGTCCAATATTCAATTACGATGAGGTCGGTTGGCATCGATATGGTGAGTAGAATACATTACATTTACAATGTTAGAGCCTGAAACTGATTGTTGACCTACATAAACAGTTATTTTCTCCATATCGAAGGCCTTAAAGGTTAAATTCAGTTATTTAGGTAGATTTCAAACACTGACGGAAGATAGCCGGCTATCGTTATAATTGAATGCGTTTTTACATCTGCTTTGTTTATTATCCCCAGTTTGAGCTTCATGGGCCATTCGTGCAAGGTATAGTGAATAGCATAAGTGGTCCAATGACTGCTTCCCAATCGTAACTATTTATCTGCGTGTTATATTGACTGTGATGAGCAAACCCAACAAACGATATTTGTATGGGATCTCAGGTTATCCTTCCCCTTGTCAAATGGAATTAGTTGTTCCAAGTCTATTTCTTGTGGAACGGTATATCCACTCCTTAATCTCATTGGGCTGCAACTAAAAATTTACAATACGTACGGTTACGTTCTCGCTTATTAATGGGCTCGGCGCTATTTTTTTTATCGTTATCACAATTTTATAGCTCATTCCACTCACCTCCACTCAGTTGTTTAACAGATCGTCTATTTATTTTTCGTTTCGTCTGTTTCAGGCACAGCCTCGGGGTTTAGCATTTCTTTCCTGAGAGATTTTTTTAACGAGTCCAAAACTAAATATTTCATCTCCGGGCTTAGAGAAGTTCAAGTATCTTGAATCTCTCATTTCTCACGATAATAGTGTGGGAGAGAATATCAGGGCTCGTCATGTCACTCACAATCGGAGTTTATATCTTATACATCCACATCTGAAACCAAAATATCTTGAAAATACGGATAAGCTGAAATTGTTTATTAGACCTTTTGTCGTGAATGGATGTGACAGTTTAACCTTGACAAATGAGTATGAAAGATGGCGTCTAACAACCGACAAAAAAAATCATGCCTGCAATATATTGCCGAAAACGCGACAGTGGAACCAATCGAGTTCTTTTCAATCATGAGATCAGGAGTTTAATGTGCATTCGGGATATCGTGCATGAAATTAAAGGACACTATCGGCGACGATGGCACTACAGCGTAGAGAAAGATCTCGCATGTTCTAATTGTTTACAACAATATGCAAGGTTGGCTCGCAATCGAAACCGGATGGAGCCAGATTGTTCACACGATAAGGACACACAATGGCCTGTAAAATCCAACCAATTTATTTCTTGAAAGATCTCTTAGTAAGCTCCAGCTTTGAGTTGATTTTTTCGAAGATGTTCCCGTACATTGTTAAAACTTGAATCGTTCTTCTCGTATTAGTGACATTCCACCTGGACATATTCGCTGGAGCTTTGGATGTTCAGTATACGGTAGACGAAGTTAGTATAATTTCTGGCAGAGCAACCGACCTAAATTGTAAACAAGCCTCTAAATAATCCCGATCGTAGGAATCAGTTTATTTATTATTCGTTTGTTCTGTTTCTGACGGAGTTTTTGCCACTCGCCTGCGCATCGTTATACTGGCAAATAGAAGTGATACAATTTCTTTTATTTTGATATCATCTAATTGTTTCGAATCTATTTATTTATATATACAATACTTCTATAACGATCTGGGCGTTCAACACGAGATATTATAACATGAGTACACCAATTGCCGAAATTTGGTGTCAGACCCAGAATACAATTGTCAAAATCAATTACGAGTGGACAATAAATAATTTTAGCTTAGCGGGCCATGTGGTTCGATCGTCGATATTTTCATCGGACGCTGACGGCAGCACCAAATGGTGTTTAAAAGCGTATCCAACTGGTTACGAACGGGGGGAGGACGGTGAAGGTAGTGGTTTTCTATCGTTATACCTTATCCTAGTGTCGCGTCGACATAAAGCCGATGTAATCGCTAAATTTAGATGTTTAATAGTGAACGCAAATCGAGATAAGCTCGTATTGTCAAAAGCGGAAGTATGTCGATTTTCGAAAGGATCGAATTGGGGTTTCAAAAAATTTATCTCACGCGACTACCTTTTTCATGAAGCTCATGGATTGTTGCCCGACGATAAATTAACTATATTATGTGAAATTAGTGTGGTAGTTGACAGTTTTAATATCGCTGGACAAACTAATATGGTTCAGTTCAAAGTTCCGGCTTGCAAACTATCAGACGATCTTGGTAATTTACTCGACAATGAATGGTTATGTGATGTTACGTTTATGGTGTCCGGGCGTAAATTAGAAGCACACAAAGCTATACTATCGGCACGAAGCGCTGTATTTGCCGCAATGTTCAAGCATGACATGGAGGAGAACAAACAAAATCAAGTAACCATAAACGATATTGATTATGAGGTGCTGGTCGAAATGTTACGATTTATATATACGGGCAAGTCGCCGAACTTGGTCCAAATGCCTCATGCGCTACTAGTGGCTGCCGATAAATATGCACTAGACAAATTAAAAGTGATGTGCGAAGAAGCGTTATTTGGCAGAATGTCAGTTGAAACCGCGACTGGAATTTTAATATTAGCCGATCTGCACAGTGCTGAACAACTGAAAGTCCAAACTATCGATTTTATTAATGCACATGCAAGTGAGGTTATGGATACGATCGATTGGAAGGACATGATTGTATCACATCCACATTTGATTGATGAAACTTATCGAACAATAGCAAAACAAGAAATCTCTTCAATAGGCCCACCGCAGAAGCGTGTAAGAATGAGTTAAAATAAAATGAATCATGTAGCCCCGTTCAAAAAAAATGAAGTTTCTAATTATAATTTGATCACCATATGTGTTCTGTCGTTTGTTGGTCATCTCTGTCATCGGTTTAGCGTTAAATCATTTCCGATTACTTCTTTGTTCGATTATATAGTCGAATCGACGGCTATCCACGCTCCATACCAATAACGGAAGTCATCTAGATCATAAAAAAATATTCTATTTTGTAGTATTTTGGAGCCTGGGTTAACTCTTCTGAATTGTACATATAAGTGTTCGATTTGCTAAGCACTGATCTAAGGTTGGTAAGAATTAAGCTCCACCGGTTTCGATCACGACCGGTTTCGTGACAGGTCCAGCGTACTTGATTTCGTCGTTTGAATGGCTTTTAACAGATGAGAATAATAGCAAATCTCGGAGTTTTAACCAGAGCTGGTCGAATAAGCTGATTAAATCTTTCTTGATTCCTGTGCTAATCAAAACATGTGAATACGTTGCTGTATCCATTGCAAAATGTATGCTCGTCATCAGATGGTAGGATTATTAGTAAGGATTTTGGTAGTCTGGAAGCATATGAAAAAATAATTCTAAAGTTATTTCAGGTTTTCCTTAACGATCACACATTGAACCATTAATATTTTGGTATTCATCGATAGAGTTGCAGTGGATTTTCTTCGTACATTAAGGAAAGGGGCGACATTTACTTGTCATATGTTATTATAATAAAAATCGTTGTATAGTGAGTAGTACTAGTAGTCAATTTCACAAGATCGCTCCGGTTTCATCGTTTGTTGCCTATTAATAGATTGGCTGAAGTTTTATGTCAGATCGACAATCTGAAAGAAACCTGATTAAGAATACATTGTAGCTGTCTGTCTGTATGTTTCTATCTTTGCAATCTGGTTTAGGGCTCATGGCCCTCCCAATTCTTTCGCGGTTTGCTTATTTACGACCTACTTTACAGGATTTGAACCCGGCACAATCATAGCGCAATCTAACTTAATAATTTTTTTCAAGAATGTAAACCGATATAAGGCAACTACTATGTACCGATAAAAGGTAGTCACATTGCGTAAATAACGTAAGTGTCAATAAAATAGGGCAAGAATGCGTTTTAATTTAGATTTGTGATAATCAATTAGCTTAGGTATGCATGAGTATGCTTCCAGTATGTGATATATAAATAGAACATTATGATTCTATGACAACTATACGCACCACTGTCGTGTTCCATTGCTCTAACCAAACACACACACAATCATCATGTTGAAATTTAATTGTATTGTAGTACTGTCAGCTTTAATTATGGTATGCATATCTGCCTCACCGACCAGTTCTGGTTATTCAATGGCAAGCATCTCTTTGGTCGGCGTACCAAGTTCTGAGTAAGTAAATTGAGTAATCGAGAGTAAATGTATTTAAATCATTTTATTTGCAGTGTGCAAGTTGACAGAGAAATGTTTGACGGAGCTCCTGAACCAGACAACCACACCATGAGGCCTACATCACCTATAGAGAAAACTACAACAAATCAATACGACAATCCTGTTAAAAATAAAGTGACGAATCAGCTAATTTCAGTCAATGTCATTACTTCTAATTGAATAAGGGAAGATTTTACTGATTTATTACTAAAATTAATTAATTAAATTTGTAATTAAATAAGTTTTTATAAAATAAATATTATATCGGTCAGTTGAGAATAAAAATTAGTTTGAAACTATATTGTGAACCGTTTGGGGTTTCATAGTTTTATCGTACAGCATAATACTAATATTCATCATAGCTGCAATTTAGAATCTCTTCCAAAGCCCGACATGGTATCTCAAGTTTAGATAGCTGCAGAAGCTCGGTCTTTATCGCTACCCCGGAATTTTTTTTTATATTTTATACTATGCAATCTGTATTAGAGCTTCTCCCAGCTCTTTTACGGTCCGTTTATTTACGTTCTACTTTTGATGTTTCATCCGTCTGCTTAGAAATCAAACGATAGCTTCCAAAGGAATATATCTCAATCATTTCACTATCGATAACTTACTGCCGGATCTTTTTCGATTTCGTGTCGAAAAGTTACATACCACCCGGTCTATGCCAATACAGACGAAAGTTATTTTTTTAAGTAGAATATAATTACAACCCTCATGGATGCTGTGCCGGACTCTTACCCCATCCTCCGCTCCTCCACACGTCCGGGATCTCAAAATTTGCCATTTGATGTCCATTTTCTTATCAATTAATGTTGTTAGCTTCATGTTGTTTCATTTTTTGACGTAATATCATCATTATCATGGTATTAGTGATATTCTCATTTCACTACTCGGGCAGCATCTTAGGGATAATATTTTCCGTTCTGAGCTGACCTCACACAGTAAAAAAATTGTGTGTTCTGGTGTATCTTGTTCATCACAGTAAGAACAACGGCCTCTTTAATATTCATTTTGAAGAAATAGCTGTTAAAACAACCATGGCCAGATAGGAATTGCGTTAAGTGAAAGTTGATTTAACCATGCTTACGCTCCACTCACTCTTTAACTTTAGGAATCAGCTGTCTGATCCACGACGCAGTGTCTGCGCTTTTCCATCGTTTCTGCCATTGTTCCAGCATTTCTTGTTTGGCGTCTTCCTTAGGAGTCCCACTGAGTACTGTGACTCTATGTTTGGCCATTAACGTCATAGGTGGCATGCTTGATAGAACGAAGGCTGTCTCTTTCGAGATTGTCCTATAAGCACTACTTACCCGGAGTGCAATAGTTCGTTGAACTCGTGCCAGTTGATCACGGGTCTTTGCAGTATCCAACGCTCGAATCCATAAGGGTGCATCATACAATATAATGGATGTGATTACTGAGGAGAGCAATTAACTATTACTTTCGCTCGGTCCGCCAGTGCTGTTCTTGTAATTCACTAGTACTGTCGCGACACAACTAAACATACATATACGAATCGCACAGTATGAACATCAACTCCGGTAGCATATGCCTGATGAGATGGATTTGATCTTTTCGATCACACGGTCATTCAATGACGTCATCATCATCAGATTGAAACCGGCCTAGTGGATTACAAGATACAAGCAACAACTCGGAAGAACAACATATTCAAATTTACAGCAAGCTACACGCTTTCTCTACAATATTAATCGGATAAGGCCAGTTTGTTGTTCTATTCGTCTTTACCACCGTTTGTCTTAGTTGCTGTTGAAAGCTTCTTTGATGGTCCAGCCATACTCCCCCAGGTACTTAATTTTTGCTATGAGTACTATTCTTATACCTCCTATATTGAATTCCATCAGAGGTATTTGGAGATGGCTTCAAATGCGGCTTCTACTCGCTCTACAAGTTTTTGTTCATATCTCGCCGATACAATAAATGCCAGGTCATCGGCATATCCCACTAGCTAGGAGCCATCGGACACTGGTCCTAAAACCGTGCCTTGTGATACACCACTCGTAATCTCCATCCGAGAAGCTACGCCCGCTGATTCTGCAATGGTTCCTCGTTCACTCAGATAGCTCCGGAGAACCTTCCTAAGACTCAGGCTTACTTGAAATTGCTTAGGCCTTTGCTGGATTAACTCTCAAGCTGCGCTGTTGAATGCATACGTATAGGAAAATTACTACTGGGATACGCCTTGTGTGTTTAGATCCGTCAGCTGCTTTGTCGACAAACCTCATGACTTCCGCTATAGCATCCACTGTAGAATACCCCACTTGAAAACCGAACTGGTTCTCTGCAAGTCCGCTAGTTTTGTTAACATTATCTATTAATCTGGGTCTTAGTAGGTGCTGATAAAGTTTGCCGAAGGAGTCCAACAGGCAAAGTGGTCAATATGACGCAGGTACCCCATCTGGTTTCCCCTCCTTTTTAAGTAACACAAGTCGAGCTATCTTCCAGATGCGTGGAAATTCACTGTTCTTAAAAGCTTGATTAATAACATCCAAGATTATTTTTGGGTGCACGTCAGATGTAATTCTGACCGCTTCTGGTGGGATTCCATCTTCTGGGAAAGGTTCTTTAACAATGGTGGTGACAGTTTTTGCAACAATGGTGGGCACCATTCGGTCAAATTTCTTGGTAACAATTTCATAGGCATCTCTCCATGGATCGTCTTTTACCCTGCTGCAGAGTTTTTGCCAGCAATTCTTCTTTGATTCCAGTATAGCCATCCTCATGTTCTTCCTTGCTCACTTCAATTTCTGTTGAATAGATTTATCCACTTGACCACGGGTACGCCGGTTCTCGCAATAATTTTCTTGTAGTGCAGTTGCAACATCTGTGCAGTTCTGCAATTTCCGGAGTCCACCAGTACACGCCTACTTTCCTGCTGCAACTTTCAGTTCCTGACATGCTTTCCTAGTCGCATCTAGTAGTTGCGCTGACGTTGTAATACGACATGAATCCTGGTGACGCTGAATTGCACGGTGAATACTTTCTTGTTTGGACTCCCCAATGCGCCAGCTTCTACTTGCAATATTATTCTGCTCTTATCTACACGCTTTTGTTATTTAGAACTGCCCAGTTCCGAAGCAGGTTAACAATTCTCTCGGAACCAAAAGTAACACCACGAAATGAGCCGTAATTGCCTATTTCATACCAGGTTGGTATCTGCACTACATTTAAACTATTAAGATTCCAGGAGGTGGTCCAGTCTGTAAGCATTTGTCCTCTGTTGTCCAGTATTTCACCTCCCCATAATGAAGACTTTGAGTTGAGATCTCATGCTATGATCACGGTACATCTTGCCCAATCCTTGGCAAGTTTTACCGTGGCTTCCTTTGTGTCAGAGTTTTGATGTTACAAATATCTCGTCGCCATTCTCCTTACCAAGAGCTGCCTGGATTGCCTGTTTTACATCAGAGTCACTAGTTCCTTCTTCTAGATTCCTAATGTGTACCACTGTTAACTCTTTTTGATGCAGTGCCTCTACGCCATCAACTTTTTCCACAATCGCTTCCCTAAGAGTCTTGGCCACCTCTTTAATTTCGACAACTATTTTTTATATTTCTTGGCAGATCGGCATAGGACTGCTCCTCCACTTTTACTATGACCATCTCGTTTCGGATTCTCCTCCTTCTTTTATGTCTATTACGTCCAGTAAAATTATTTTCTAGTTTACTCCCTAGTACATCGGTATTGAGGTAATCACCACATTTTCCCCGTCCAGAGTCTTTATGGCCTGAGCAGATTACATCCCGCTGTCGATAAAACAGTACTTTAATATTTTTCTTAGTTTTGGTATCTTATGAGATATTGGGACAACGCTGATATCCTTCACACCTCGGGTGTAGCTCCTCATTTTCTGTGCCACTTCGATGCACTGTTCCTCTAGAATAGTGCGGTCGTTTTGTTGATTAGCGTATCCAACGAGTAATGTTCGGTTTTTCTTTTCTGTTATTGGTTCTCCTTCCAGAACAATCCAATAGCTTTGTATGACTGCCATATATATATATATATATATATATATATATATATATATATATATACATATATATATATATATATATATATATATATATATATATATATATATAAATATATATATATATATATATATATATATATATATATATATATATATATATATATATATATAACCAGCTACACAACCTGATCGCACGGTTATATTAATAGATACGAAATGGAAATCTAGGCCATCAATTAATTTAAGAATACAAAGCTTTGCCCATTAAAGTAAGCCACTCTTACATTCTCGTTTACATAAGTTCTGGATATTCTTGGATATTCTATTTGTTATGGCATGGCCATGTATAGAGTATAAACATTTGAATTTGGACAATGGTTCAGCTCGTATTTATCACCCCTTACTACAATATGGTTTAACGAGAAATAATAATAAATTAAAACTATCACAGTTATCTCAGATCTTCCTCAACGATTACGCATTAGACCATGGATATTTCTTGTTTTCATCGACAGAAAACAGTGGTTATAAAAATTCAAACATACTCGTATTAATATTAACGAGGCGACACTAAACTATGACAAGAATCGTGATCAAAACTTATACAAACTCAATGGCATCGAAATGGAGAGCTCTCTAGTGGAATTGTGACTATGAGACGTCTTAAATGTGGCAACTTTATGCAAGATGCAAATACCTCAAAACCACTTGTCCTTATACAAAAGAAACGTTCTACTTCGAGATAGAGTCACCAATCACCATATACCGTTGAAAACATTTCAATTCATGCTCAATGTTTTGGTATCATTGTTTCTAGGATCTGGAACGCTATTCCATAAACTACGGGGAAGATTCGGCAATCTGATACGATATTCTAGCTATTCGCTATTAGACGAACGTATTGATGACTCTGTAATATGTTCATTTCATTAAGATTAAATTCTCAATTTGGTACATGAGCTCCAAATAGTAGTTTCGACCAGTATATAATTACACTATACGAGTATTACACTTAGTTTTATCGAAAATATAACTACTGTGGTATTTAGTGACATTGCGTAAATTACGTTAGTGTCAATAAAATAGGCCAAGAATGCATTTGAATTTAGATTTGTGATAATCAATTAGCTTAGGTATGCACGAGTATGCTTCCAGTATGTGATATATAAATAGAACAATATGATTCTATGTCAACTATACGCACCACTGTCGTGTTCCATTGCTATAACCAAACATATACACAAACAACATGCTAAAATTGAATTGTATTGTAGTACTATCAGCTTTAATTATTGTAGGCATATCTGCCTCACCGATAAGTTCTGGTAATTCTATGGCGAGAATCTCTTTGGTCGGTGTACCAAGTTCTAAGTAAGTAAAATTAGCCATCTAGAGTAAATTTATTTTAATCATTTTATTTGTAGTGTGCAAGTTGACAGACAAATGTTTGACGGAGCACCTGTACTGGACACCCCTACTATGAGGCCGACACCACCTACAGATCAAACTACAACAAATCAATACGAATATCCTGTTGAATCTAACGAGACGAATCAGCTATATTCAGTCAATGTAATTAATTCTAATTGAATAAGGGAAGATGTTACTGATTAATTACTAAAATTAATTAATTAAATTTGTAATTAAATAAAATAAATATTATATCGATCAGTTGAGAATAGAAATTAGTTTTTAAGTATATTGTGAACCGTTTGGGGTTACATAATTTGGTACACTGCAGTTCGCTTGAATAGGAACGACGGTTTTTTTGGAATATTTCGAAATCGATCCATCTTTTTCAATATTTTTGTTACAGAATTATAAGTTTTGATTAAGCAGTAAATATTAAAGATGATTAATTTTGTTTTATATTTTTTTCTAAAATAATGATAAATTTGAATGTTCACTTGAAGAAGAACAATTAACTAATCTCAATAAAAAGTTATTTTATTGACTAAAAATTTAATTGAATTCGATTTATTTTTAAAAATTAGTTCAGTTTACATGGTTTTAATAATGTATACTACTTCCCTTATTAAAAATAACTTCATACAACCTGCTTGAGATGTAGTCATACAAAGATTTTTAATAATCTAAAGAAATTTGGTTCCAGGCTTCATTTATCGCCTTAATACGGCTTTCTTTACTGTCGACCACCTTCGTAAATTTTCCGAATTACAAATCTCTCGGACCATAAAATGATATAGCCCCCACACCATAACGCCTCCTTCCCGTCTGTGGTGTTTTGCTAAAAACTGTTCCTCTTTTCAAAGGACGTGAAAATAATAATTAAACCCATGGGGGCCGTCGAGGTTAAATTTCTTCTCATCAGAAAAAACGAAACGTTTCCATTTTTCAGCCCATGTCATATTCTGCCTCGGAAATCTAACCTTTTCTGTTTCCTCTCCTGATTTAGAGGTAGTTTCTTTTCGAGCTTTCATCGAATAAGGTGATCTGCTTTTTTAATCACTCTCCATACTGTTAATCGGCTGGCCTCCACACCATCTCTAGCTTTAATTTTTGCACAAAGTGCGCAATTGGATGCTACCCTTAGTATAACCCGCTTGTCGGCTGCAGATGTGGCCTCAACAGTTCGGCCTTTATTGTTTGAGCCATATTCTCTTGGATTTTTTGTAAAATTGAAGAAAACAGTTTTAATTCTCCCTATTTTATCTGCAATTACTTGTAGAGAATAATTTGCGCTGTGTAGTACTTGAATTTGGGCTATTTTTTCCTTACTGAGTTTTTTTCCTCGACCCATATTTAAATTATTTTTACGTTAAATTGGTAACCTTTTTTAAAAAAAATTTATTTAATTTAAGTTTAAGTTGCTAACATTTCTAATTTATTGATAATATGGTCGTTTCTATTCAAGTGAAAAAAACAAAAATCACACTTTTTAAGAAAAAACAAAATAAAATAAAATTCTTCTGGCCTACTAATTTATTTTTATTTAAAAATTATGTAATTTTAAACAAGTGCTAATCCTGTAAAAGCCAATCTTGGAAAAGTTGGACCGATTTTAAAATATTTCCAAAAAAACCGATCGTTCCTATTCAAGTGAACTGCAGTGTATGTAGAGTATATAAAATGGCAGAGTTACTTCATGATCACTGACCATACGATGAGTGTGGTTAGTATTTTTGATGTTGGCAATCTTCATTATATCTGTTATATTGTTTGGCCAGTGTGGACGGATGAACTTATCTCAAGAGATACGTGCGAACGTAATGTTGTATAAGATTATGACTATGTCAAGCGTTAGTTGGTTGAAAAATTCCTTAGAAATCACTATTTGATTTCTATCAAAAGTTCATTTTCAAGGCAACTTGATGAAAGATTTCCTCTCGCGGATCCAATTCTTGTCTATATATTTTAACATCGTTTTAGTCCAATCTGAAATCCACTATATATGTAACTGTCGCCGGATGTAGCTTAATGGTTAAGAGAGTTTCTCATCACGCCGCGGTCTCGAGTTCGATTCCCGCCGTTGACCAAATTAACATGCAACCGGATGACATAAAAACGCGTTTGTGTGTAAAAACATTCGTTGGGCTGACCACCTACAATGTGCACCAATCGTTAACACTGGTTCGTAAGGTCTCAGTTGAGACGCGGTAAGGGCCGTTTTCGGCCTCTAAGCCATAGATTATTTATATATGTAACTGTAACGTTTCTAGCCTCAAAACACAAAACTATCTATCATTATGGCTGGTTTTTTATAATTACAGGCGGTCTCAACATTTTCAATTCAGGACAGGATTCTTCATTATATACTAGAACAGATTCTTCTCCACGATCGGTATTGAGTAATGAACCAATAGCTATAAACAGCTATAAGTCTTAAGTTGATCATCCTAGAAACTCTTTGGTTTGCTCTTCAATATTTAGAAATGTTTTTCGATTACGGACATCTGTGTAAAATGACAATAACGGGTTTCAATTTGACAAGGATGCACTGTATAATTATTAATCTCATACATCCTACATAAATGCTAGTGATATCTATGTGATTGGATTGGCCAAACTAGCAGGAACCCGAATTCACTTCATTACCCCGGGAATTTCTCTCTTTGGAGGACTATGGAAGGCCGGATTCACTTTTTAATAGGCATGGCAATGATAGCAATACCCGATAGGACAAATGTGTAATATGTCCAACAATTTAAAAAGAAGTGGAGCTGAGAATATCTATCACTTCTCCAAAAGTGGCCTTAATGGTTTAAAGAACAACATAATATGATTAAAGAAATAAGCTAGTTCTGATACAAGATTAACTACTTCCTTCAACAAGATGTACGAAGTATTAAGTTACATCGTGTTTCATATGATCGTTTAGTTTCATATGACTTATCAACAAGGTGATAAGTGTTTGGCAAGGAATATCACCAAAATATGCAGACTGTCAATATCTTGTAGATCAGAGGATGCAGCAAACCAAAACAACTCGCTTCCACTAGACAATTCAGTACCAGAAACTACACAAAAAAAGCCGGTAATACCAAAATTAAAACAACCAACAGGATAAGTGATTTCCAGCAATACTTATGGCAGAGAGAATAAATATAAAGAGGAATATTTTATATGAACCGCAGTTACTAAAAATTTTAAAATATTTCAGGGTTATTTGGTGATGGCAAACAAAATAGAATCAATATATATTTTTTATTTCGTTTTCTCTTTCGAAGTACAACAAAAAAAAATATTTGACTATTTCAAAATTTCGCTTACTATTTCATATTAAAATTCGATTGTAAAGTGGAGTAGATTGTTATATGAAAATATATCTATTCCATTTTACAAAAGAATTATAATATAAAATAGTAAGCGAAGTTTCGAAACAGTTAAATATTTTTTTTTGTTGTCGGTAGAAAGAGAAACCGAAATAAAAAATATATGTTTATCCTATTTCGTTTGCCATCACCAAATAGCTCAGTAATATTTTTAGTTTATATGCAACTGCGGTTCATATAAGATGTTCCTCTTTATATTTATTCTCTTTGCTTATGGTTAATGCGCCCTTTAATGTAAAGCCTTTAGATTTTTTTTTAAATTTATTTATATTACGTGACTGAGTCTTGTACCCATTTAGCAATTTACACTGGATAATAAGTCCAATGGTTTGGTTCTATGCAGTCTTTGGTTCTTGGTAGTCAGCATACAACGTATGTTCAAATTTTCAAGGTAGTGCATAAGTTGAAGATGTTTTGTTGCATGATGCTTAGTTTCATCCGCGGCAAACTCGATCCTCAGATCTCGATGGATTTTATGTTTAGTTCATCTCATTTCTTTTTTATATCTTTCTTTCATCTAAGTTTAACATCTAAAATCATAACGAGATAGTTAGTAGTGTTTGCATGCGGTACTGCTATCGAGTTTATCGTTATTGGAATAAGATAAAATTTAGATTTGTAAAGTTCACTTGGATTGATCTACTTTGAAAAATCGGGTACCATCAGACTTTTCGCATCAAAATGGAAAATTGCTTACATTATGGGCTGTATTCATACACTTAATAATACACCAACCATCTACAGTCTGAAGGAGATAAAAACAAAACATGCCATTAAGCAGGTAACTGTTAATCCACCAACAACTAAGCAGGAAATTGGTTACTATAAATAAACCTGGTAAATCGCGAAGATCAATAAACAGATCCATCGTCCTAAAAGGGGATTGGCGATTCGGTGGGTTTCGTGACATGTTCGGAGAAGCTGAACATTATGAAAATGCAATTTTTTTAAACAAGACTCAACGATGAGCATTTAATCAACTTTGAACAATAAAAAACATTGAACAATACAAGCAACGTTCTGGTTGTTGCCAAAAATACAACAAAATACAGTCGATAATCGATGTACTAACCCATTCTCAACATGGAAAAATCCACCTGTTACTTCTCACACCGCAGCAACTAGAAGAAGAAGTGAGAAACATATTCTTCCAGATAATCAACTTCCAGATGGAAATAATCTCAACAACTTGGCAGATAGCGAAAAATATAGGATCACAAATACACGCGCAGGTGGCTAAGTGGTTAAAGCTGTGGCAGTTGGAGCTGGAGCTACCGGGTTCAAATCCCGATAGGGACAGGATGCAAACGGGACATCTGATTACGATCGGTGGTGTGAATAAATACATCTATGACTCCCTATTGGAGTGCAGAACTCATGGGCCGACCCATCTTCCATGTCAGTACTATAGGCTGGCATGGAGTTATGCCATGCGTTGATGGTTCTACTTAAAATTAGACCTATAGCCGTACGTCCTCGGTTTGACTATTAAGGGTAAAATAGGACGTATATAAGCGAACCGCGAAAGAGCTAGTAGAGCCTTGAACTCCAAAACAAATTGCATAGTATAAAAATAACAAAATCAACAATTTTATCCGAATTCCTGATATCGTTCATGAATCAAAATAACAGTGAGCACGCTGGCTCGAATACATGGCTACAGTACAGATGAATTTACTGCCATATGATGTCATTCATCGATGTAGGCAAGGCATGGGCCCGCCCATGGAATATGATAAGCGTCATGAATCATTTGATATTTTGGATTTCCAAAATGGACCAGGCAGACCAGTGATAACAATATCAACTATTTTGAAAAAAGTGGAGCTGATCACTTCTCCGAAGGTGACCTAAATGGTTAAAAGAACAACCTATTATAAATGAAGGAGAAAAAGTTCGGATAAAATATGAATGAAATTGGAAATTGTGGTACATTATGATCTTAATGGGTTTCGTGTTTGGTAACAAGTTTCGAATATGAACACCACTGACTACCGTCAACGTCGTCATGACGTGTGATCATGACTGAGCGCAAAGCGACAACACAACAAAATTCAATCGATAATCGATGTACTAACCCATTCTCAACATGGCAAAATCCACCCGTAACTTCTCACACTGCAGCAACAAGAAGAAGAGCTGAGGAAGAAGATTTCTAGGAGGACATAACCTCAAAAACATGGCAGATAGCATAATGAGCAAAAAATCAGTACATTAATATGACAACACTGCAAATGAATAATCTAGAACAACAATGGAAAGATAACTTCCAGCACAAATGCACTACCACGATGTGCATCACTACACGATTTCATATTCAACAATTGACATCTTGATTGTTCTCTTCGCTGTGGTGTATCTGAAATTTAAAGGATTGGCACAGTCTCTAACACGTCTTTCATGGCCTGACATGGGGTCTCAAGTTACGATAGCTGCAGAATCAGCAATGAAGTGCCCCAGAATACATTATAAGTAGGTAAGTAGGTAACATAGTTTCAAATTATAACATAAAATAGGAAATATTATTTGAAATCCAGAACATCAATGGTCATGTTGGACTAGGCTTCATCTTAACATATTTCTTTTTAGTATTATTTCAATTCGCTTTCAATGTGTTGCTTCTGAATTAGTTATGTTTCGGTTCAGTTGAGTGGCTGCTACAGCCACCTTACACCGTCGACGGTCCGTTGGATACCACAGGATACTTACTTCCCTATTACCCTTAAGCGAACCAGTTTGAGCTACTTAAGTAGCGTGATAAATCTCGCACCTAACAGATTTTGGGATCAGAGAGGCAGTTCATTGAGAATTTATCCAAATATTTATGTCTTTTGTGTGCCCAAGCCGGTCTTCATCATAGGAAGTGAACTACGGACTCTTCCTCCTTCTTGTCCATACAGCTTCTGCAAAAGTTATTCTTTTCAGACCAAGCCTCCTCGCATGTTCCCCAAGTAGGCAGTGTCCTGTGAGTATCCCACGATCGTTTTAAGTTCACGTCTTCGTAGGGAGATCAGTATTTTTGAGCGGTTTAAGCCCATTTTTGGCCATACTTGCATTGCTATACCCTACATGAGAGTCTGTTTGGCCACCTTTCGTTCGCTGAGGAACTTTTAGGCATTTCGACCATATAATTTATATTATAAAAAATATTAGCAATTTTATTTAATTGTATTTTATTGAGCAACAAAATTGAGCAAATATTTACTTTAAGCTATTTTGATTTGTAATGAATGAAGATTAAATAAAACTTTTTTTTTCTTCTAATTGAATTAGAAGACCTGGACCAAGGAGATTAAATCAAGATCTCTCAATGACTCTTCCACAACCAATCAAAGTTCGTGCAATTTAACATCGCGTTCTACTACAAAATCTGGGTTAACTTACTTGATACAAGTCTTTTAGTTCTTGGAATTGATTGAAGGATCTGATTGATTGAAGGACTTCAAGAAGGAGTGGGCCACTATTAACGATCGCTTCTCCAATACTGTTAAAAAAATATTATAATTATTTAAGATAACTTCTATGTATTAAATGATTTCACTTATCGAGTACAAACCATCTCAAAATTATTTTTTTAAGTTCCTCTGTCAATAAGTTCCGTAAAATGTCCGCGTTGGCCCTTTCGTATTATAAATACATCTTTGAATTCAGAATAAAATTCGTACAATCATTCAAATTGATTGACTCTGGCAATCAGTTCATCTAATTTTTCAACACTAAGTCAAATACGCAAGATTGGCCTTGAAATGGCCAATAGATTAGTTGATAATCATCATTCCATCATATAAAACATCGAGGAATAAAACACAACATGCAGACGGTAGTGTAAGTCTTCGACTGATATTGTTATACCGTCAGTAAATGTTTGTTGGTTTTTAATCTTTGTAATCTTTTTTGGGGTGTAAGGCACTCCAACCTTTCGCGGTTCTCTTATTTATGTCATACTTTACGCCATTACAGCCAAATAGAGGAAGTATGACTGTTTGCTCGATGGGTAGTAAATGGGTTCATTCATCCCATCGATCGTAGTCAAATGATGATAAATCACTTTTACATACAGCCCCACTATCGGAATTCGAACCCGGTCCAGCTAGTGTTTCACCATATTTGGTATTTTGTTCTATTCGATTTTGTCACCGAAGAAATTGCGCAGGGATTAAAACTGCGCGATGACTGGAGCGGAAGGGCCGGGTCCCAACCGCGATAGAGCCGGCTGAAAAAGTTCTACGTAGATCGGATCTATAGACGTACGATCTCGATTTAGATATATAATGGCGTAAAGTTATACGTAAATAGTTGAATCGCGAATGAGTTGGAAGAGTCTTGAGCCCCAAAATAGATGCAAAGATAAAACAGATTTTGATTTTGGTTATACTTTTCGTGCATTCTTCTAATATAACAGTAAGGTAAATTCTCACATTGATCTAATTTTTTCTGGATATTGTATTAATGCTTGCAGACTCCAATCGTAAACAATTTATTTAGCTTCAAACCGGAACAACAGTGACGTCTTAGGAAAGGCTAACTTTTTTTTCCTCTTTTCAAGTCATATAGATCATCACTAATTATATCGATCGTTTCTCCTTTATCAATAACCAGCATGTTAGGAGGGCAGGGTTCCGAAGATGAATGTTGGTTGGGTTTGAACGACATCATCCATTCTTTAAGTGATTTGAGATGGTTATTTGCAACTCTTAAAGTTATTAAGACATGATATCAGATGGATGTAGTCTAAACAGGTTTCAGTAAGCATTCGGTATTGTATATGGCCTTTTGGTATTCTATTAGCCTTTGATAGAGTATCACAATCATCTCAAATGTTCCTCAATGATCACACATTAGAACATGGATATTTCATGTTTTCATCGACAGAATTACAGTGGTTATAAAAAGACGTACACACTCGTATTATATTAAAGGGGCGACACTGACCTATGACAAGAATCGTGATCATAACATATAAAAACTCAATGGCATCGAAATGGAAAGCTCCGTAGTGGAGTCTAAGGTAAATGTCTGCTGTCCTTACTATACCCAATTCATATCAAGATGCTCCACGTTTTCGTCTCATCGTTTGTTGGGCCTGGATCGCTGTTCCACAAACTACGGGGAATATTTGGGAATCTGATAGGATATTCTGACTATTCTCTGTTAGACGAACGTATTGGGGACTGAAATCTGTTCATGTCATTTTTTTGACCAACATATAGTTACACTATCAAAAACATAAATTTGATTTATGCATCAAAACGCAATCTAACTCAAATAAATTCTTCAGGAATTTAAACCGATAACCGGTAACTACTGTGGTATTTAGT
Organism: Tipula lateralis; assembly: GCA_963932295.1. Lineage (NCBI taxonomy): Eukaryota > Metazoa > Arthropoda > Insecta > Diptera > Tipulidae > Tipula > Tipula lateralis. Next base: position 87,226,832 of record OZ010738.1, on the reverse strand, counting down.
CACTCTGCGTAAATTACGTGAGTGTCAATAAAATAGGGCAAGAATGCGTTTCAATTTAGATTTGTGATAATCAATTAGCTTAGGTATGCATGACTATGCTTCCAGTATGTGATATATAAATAGAACATTATGATTCCATGCTAACTATACGCACCACTGTCGTGTTCCATTGCTCTAACAAAACACACACACAAACAAACATTATGTTGAAATTTAATTGTATTGTAGTACTCTCAGCTTTAATTACTGTAAGCATATCTGCCTCACCGACCAGTTCTGGTAATTCAATGGCGAGAATCTCTTTGGTCGGCGTACCAAGTTCTGAGTAAGTAAATTGAGTAATCGAGAGTAAATTTATTTCAATCATTTTGTTTGTAGTGTACAAATTAAAAGATTTGGTGATGAACCTATACCAGTCACATTTGGGACTTCAGCACCAGAGGAAACTACAACAAATCAATACGAATATCCTATTAAAACTAACGTAACGAATCAGCTAATTTCAGTCAATGTCATTACTTCTAATTGAATAAGGGAAGATGTTACTGATTAATTACTAAAATTAATTAATTAAATTTGTAATTAAATAAAATAAACATTATATCGATCAGTTGAGAATAGAAATTAGTTTTTAACTATTTTGTAAACCGTTTGGGGTTACATAATTTGAAAAGCACCATACACTTGAATTTATAAAATGGTAGAGCTACTGCATGATCTCAGACCATACGGTTAGGTGATGTGAAATGTTTGAAATTTATAAGTGTTTTTGATGCTGCCGATCTTCGTTGGGCCAGTTTGGAAACATCAACCAATTCATAAGACCCGTACGTCTATCCTTGTATAAAGTTATGACCGTGCTTAGCGGGAGATGGTTAAAAACTTCAATACTAAATATCTATGGTCATTATGGTGACGAAGCACATCTTTGGGAAAAATATTTTGTGTAACTGCCACCGGAAATCACATATGGGACTATAATAGCCCATCATACCCCTCCGGTGACGATATGATGATCTTTATTGGCGGATCAGTATGCTGTAATCTAGCTGGTGCCGGGTTATACATACAAAGTTGTTTAGTAGGTACGCTACTGTCCTTTAGGTGAAAATTGCTTTAAAGGTGATTGGTTCCTATTGAATTTCAGCGCAACTTCTTTTGGAGCCCTTATAATTGCTTAATTGGATGTAGCAGTCTGTATAAAGTTAGATTTCACTGGATACCTTATAGTCAAATGGGTATCAAAGGAAATATATTGGCTGAAACAAGTGACGTCATTATCTCTTAAACGAAAAATTGACTATCACTATGTCAACTGTCAAAAGTCTTCTTTGGGTCAAACTTTTTTTTAAGAAATCTGTATTTCTGTTTAATATTACACTAATTTCAGTGATTAAGCGTGTAGGACAGCCTTTAATGTAGCCAAAAGTACAAGAAAGGACAATATGGAGACTCGTTTCGAGACTTCTCATCTTAGGATAGAAAATATCGTAACCAAAGATCGGATCCTATGGGCACTTGAAGAGTTCAAAGCTTATAAATTGGCTGCTCCTGAATGAATTATTCCCGCGGAGATTCAGAACAACTCGAGGATTATATGCTCCCCTAGCTGGAAGTAATCTTCAAAGGATGTTTAAAACTAATCTTATAACTCTACCATCCTTTCTACTGAAAACCGTGGAAAAGCTGATGGATATCTACGTACGCTCAAAAATAAAGCCTAGTAACTCGCTTCCTGTAATGGGAAATCTATGGACACAGCTCTGCAAACCCTGGTAAGTACAATTGAGAAATTAATATTTTCGCAAGAGTTTTGTATGGTGGCGTTTCTTGATATTGAGGACGCCTTTGACAATGTAACGAGGGACGCAATTCTGGAGAGATTGTCGTTCCTAGGGTTGAATTACCCTGTAAGTGGGTTAATCATTCACATGCTTGAGTGCAGGATGGTTAACTCGGAGCTGGAGGAATCCACCATCAGGTAGCGGGTGATTAAGGGAACCCCTCTTAATCACCCGCTACCTGATGGGGGGAGGTGTCCTGTCTCCTCCCACAAGGAGGTGTCCTGTCCGAAACTGAACTAGTGCTATTACCCATTTACTATTTACTAGGAAACATAAAATCCTGGTAGTAGATCGACCCCTCTTAAATGGCAAGAGGTTAGCTTTTACGGACAAACGTTTTCCAGAATGGTCTGCATGTTTATAAGCGAGGTGCTGATGATCTGTGAATGATGACCCGCTGATGTAGGTAAACTACAAGTGCCTATCTTCAAGGCTATCATGTTTCACCATCTCCCCGTGGACATATATGGTAAGCTGATTGCGGTGATTACGACCACTCGATCATCGGCCATATCTCAGTGGAAATGTCTTCAGACAGGACACTCGGCGATAGTTAGATCGCTGAGGAAAGAACTGGCGAATCTAAACTATGTTACACCGACGTTGTGCTTCGAGAAAGGTTCCGAACTACCTGCCCCGCAAGGGAATTCCCTCAAGCGAAAAACGTAAGGTGCAAGTAGCTGAAACTGGTTCTTATAAGGGTAATAGGGAAGTTAGATGCTGTGGCATTTCTTTTTAACATGGGCTTTCCACCTGAGCTTAGCGTCTAGTGTCATGCCAAGGTTTTTCGCATTGTCATAGTACGGAATTTATTGATAATACAGTCTAATTGGGATGTATTCTACTTTATTGTTTGTGAAGTTGATATCAGTGACAAAAACACTGTCCAAGTTTTCACTGTATTAAAAGCATTTTGTGATTTCCGGGTTGACTCAACAACACTAGTATCAGTGGTCATAACTGAAGTGCCATCAGCAAATGTCCCTATTCTGGCTTCTACTATATTTGGTAAATCATTTGTATACGGAAGATAAAACATAGGGCCAAACATCTTCCTTGTGAGACTCCGGCCAATATTTTCTCCAGTTTTGAGTATTCCTTTTCCTGTCTCATCCGAAAGTAACGATGATATATGCAAGGCTTTAGCAATTCAAAATATTGTTTTGGTAACTTAAATTCCAGATCACATTACCAAACCTTATCAAATGCTTGAGCTACGTCTAGGAATACTGCTGAACATACATCCTTCTCATCCAGCGCCCCTTCAATCGTATCAGTGATCCTATGTACCGATTCTATTGTTGAGTGGCCTTTGAAAGGCTTTTTATAGATGTTCGGCAAACCGATCAGCTTTTTGTTTATCGCTGCGAGCCCAGGTTCCATCAACCATTTTTATGGGTGGCACTTGCAGTGTAAGTCTTTTCAGACCTTAAGTGGCGTTCCACAACGAATAGTCCGAGTCAGATTTACCTGTCAGGTTACTTAGAAAGTTAGCTACTGACTCATTCTTGATATCTTTTAAAAGAAGTTGAAGTTTGCTGGACCAATTGTTTTATCTTCAAGGGCTCTAGTTCTATGCCAAATCTTGCGAGCTCGTCTTTTTTCAATCTCACTTCAACTGGTTACCTCATGCAATTCTGTTATATACCTTGCTGGATGGGGATTCTTTCCCATGCCGCTTTCAGTATCCTTTCAATGAGATTTTCCAGCCCTTCTTCTTTCTTGTAGAGCTTGCTATATTAGTCTTGGAGGGGTCACCTGACGACGTTAAGGATATCAAATATCTTGAACTTCAATAAAAGAACAAATATTTCAAGACTGAGAGTGTACGTTTGGGAAAGGTTGTTACAATGGGCCAATCGAACCTGAGTGACTGGGGACAAAAATCTCTATTTGATTTATATCGGGATATTTAAATCTTATATATAATACAAGCAAATAAAGTTTTCGAAGCAACTTGTTGAATTATGTGCGAAAAGAACAAGTATACAGAAAATTTCCGCGATGACAGTTAAAATTCCAATACCAGACATCATACGAGGGCGGATTGAAAATGAAGATACCTCCCTAAGTAGGAAAACAAAAGTTGTGGTTTTGCCAAAAACCATTTATTTCTCAACATAGTCTCCTTTTACTTCGACACACTTAGTAAGACGATATTCCAACTTTCTTATACCATCTGAATAATACGATTTATTGGTAATCACTTTTTCGTTTGAGATGAATCTTTGCCCTGCGAGACATTTTTTCAAGTTTGGAAACAGGAAAAAGTCACTCTATAGGAGCTAAATCTGGACTATAAGGTGGATGATCAACCAATTTGAAGTGTATTCCACGTAATTTTAGCATCGTATCGAATGCTGTGTGAACAGGTGCATTATATTGAAGAAAGAGCACTTTTTTCTTCTTGAAATGTGGTCAGTTTTCCTTGATTCGATTAACCAATTGCATCCCAAAATATAGTGGCCATAACCTTGCCAGCCGATTTCACTGACTTTGTCTTCTTCGGAGCACTTCCACCAGCTTCTACCAATTATTTCGATTGATTTTTGGTTTCAGGTGTGTAGTGGTGGACCTACGTTACATCAACAGTAATTAATCGACGCCCAAAATCAACAGGATTACGCTTTATCATCGAAACTCATTTTTATTCGACACTGAGCAAACGCGGCATCCATCTTGCCGATAGCTTTTTCATATGCAATTGTTCATGCAAAATGTTGAACACACGTTCGTATGATATGTTTACCATTTCAACAATCTCACGCAGCTTGACTCGCCATCATTTATAACGATATCGAGGATTTTCTTGATATTTTCTTCAGTAACCACCTCTTTTGACCTTCCTGTTGATGGTATTGTTGCAGTGCTTCTTCGGCCGCGTTTAAATTCAGCAATCCAATATTTTACCATGTAATCTGACGGAGCAGACGTTTGACAGATGTTTGACGTTTGAGGAGCAGAGCTGACGTTTGATAGATCGCAATTTATTAAAAATTTTGTGTCTGTGCTGCCATCTAGCGCAAGGTAACTTCATTTTCAATCCGCCCTCATAAGTACTTTGAGACAGTTTTGAGACAGTTTTAATCTGGACAAGCTTTAATCTGGACTATTATGGAAGTAGGTCAACATATGGCCTTCCGATAAATATAAAATATAGGACTTTATAGACTGCTATATAGTAAAACGAATTTGATCAGATACACGCCTGTCCTCATGACTCCGAGTCATTGTAGTAAGACAACTCGCCTAGATTAAGACGCAATAAAAGATATTGGGATGTCTTATAAAACAAAATAAATTGAGTTTTAATTATGTAAGCCACACACTGAAGCAGGTAATCAGAGACATCAAATACAGGTACTTCCTGTCAAATATGAAGAGTCGAGCTGAATGGGCTACTGATAAGGCTGACTTATTTGCAACTCAGGCCAATTTCAGGACAAATAGTTAAACAACAACCTGAACCCGTTCCATCATATCAATAACACTTAATAGAGAGCCTCAACTATGTAGACCAAGTATTCGGAATTACGAATTTAAAACTCTCTGGAAAATGTGTTCGAGCGTCTTTTCGGATGTAGCCCACGTCTTCGATAAATTATCAGTTTTTAAATTAATTGAATAGTTACCGGACACCATACTTGGGATCTCAAAACTGTGCGAAAGGGATAGCGCTAGATTTGAAAAATCCGATTTACACATAAACGGAGTACGATTGGAAACATACTAACTGAATGCATGGTATAAATTGTACAAATTTGTCAGAAAATAGAAATGCTTCCAAAACTTTGGTAGTTTGCATCATTGAAGTCTGTGTAGATCGACTGATGTCGTACTTATCTAATTTCGGAAGTGAATCAACAAATGCAAATAATTTTGGAATGGATGATGTCTTTCAAATCCAAACCATATTCATCCAGTAAACATTTACAGGTTCAAGTCCCTAAGCATTAATACAATGGCCAATGGGATCAATTGGGGAATTTATCTATTGGGCACATTAAAGGAATTGAAGTAATTGCAATTAAATCAACCATAAATCATCAAAAAACTTACAACATTATGATGCTAGTTCGTGCAAGGTTAATGCGAAGGAATCCGATTTAGTGACCATAGCTGAAGATGCTCTGAAATCATCTCCTTACCTACTAGATGATATTGATAGAGCAGATTTAAAAATACAAAGTTTACAGAACATTTACTGAATCGACCAGATGGCTCAGTCGTTAAGGCTTTGTCTAGTGAGAGAGAGGTACCGAGTTCGAGTCACGATATATGGTGGTGGGATACACATGATTTCTCTCGAGGTGCATAACTCAATAACTTCCATGGAGTGCAGAATTCATAGGCCGACCCATCATCCATATCAGCACTATAGGCTACGTAGATTGGTGATTTAGCTGTACATCGTCAATTTGGCTTAATAAGCAAACCGCGAGAGAATTTGAAGGGCTTTTAGCCAAAGCAATACTCTGCCTAGAAATTATTTCCTGGGGATCCTCAAGGAAGGGCCCATATACTTACCTATAGAAGTAGCATAGAAGAGTTAGTTAGTAAATTACAAAATGCCAGCAATGCAGTACAGCAATGCAACTGGACGATGAAATGACGCATGTTAACTGGATACTAGGCTAAGCAAAATGTCAAACAAATTCTCGAATGTACCAATTTCCGTGTGTACAAACCAATTACAGTTTGTATTGTCTGTCTGTCACCTGTCTGTCTGTTTTTATGTTTGCAATCTGTTTTGGGGCTCAAGGCTCTCCGAACTACATAGCCAAATCGAGGACGTTCGATAAAGCTGGGATTTACGTAAACCATCTACACGTTGCATAGCTCCATGCCAGCCTCTATTACTGACATGGAAGATGTGTTCGCCCATGAATTCTGCAGGCCAGTAGGGGGTCATATCGAGATTCGAACCTGGTACCTGCCACTCAAATTGCTGCAGCTTTAATCACTGTGTCTGTAAACGCAATACATCTGTCGATAGTATAAATATAGAACAAGGATACGGTGAGGTTCGACCTCATGGAAAGATTATCTTAGTATACATTAAACATTCAAATTTCATTGAGGTGAAATTCATTCTGAGATTGAGACAAAGGTATCTGAAGGAGGCATCTTGTTTACTTTAAGCACATTTCTGCAACTATACCACGGGTGTAATTTGAAATAGTTGTTTGTCACATTCAACATTATTGGGCGATAAATCAAACATTTGATCGTAAAAATCATTGCAAGTAATAAAATCAAACTTTTGTACGATGACTTGTGATTGATAAGACAATAAAACAGTCATAGATCGTTTTATTGGTTTTGTTCAAAAATTCCGATATAATTGATGGGCTGTTATAAATATGCCGAACTATACAAGCAAAAATAGTATATAAAGCAGCTGACACTCAGTATTACAATCAAATTCAACCGTTCATCGTTATCAATTCAACCAACTATTGTGCAAACTGTTGTAACACCAATCGAATAAAATGTCTAATTACAAAACTACCTCGGCAATTGTTATCGTAATTATTGTGAACTTATGTGCTATAACAGCCGCAACTGACAATGTTAAACAAAAACCTGGGTGAGTATAAACCAACTATCGAAAACGAACCAATAATGAGATGAGATCACAACTATTAATTTTTTGCAGACAATTGATGCCTAAAATAGGTTATTTAAAAAAGGAACACTTGGAAAGTAAAGTACATATACCAGAAAACGATTTTGCTCCAATCAATGATGGGCAACTATATTTACCAAAAAAGGTTATTGCTCCACAAGAAGGGACAAAGGAGGCAAAACAAATTGCAACAAGTGAAATAGAGCGGGGAAACAACAACGGATTAAGTGCTGATGTTGAAGTTGGACATCGTCACCCATCTGATAATGGTTTCATCAATTTGGTACAGTAGTAATATATTGCCTTTAGCTGATTGCCCAAATAACGTAATTATGTAGTTTCCGGAAACATTATTTAGTAAATAAAAGTTATCAATATAAAAAAATTTATTTTTGGTGCCCCGTACCGTGCCAACAATCTGACTCCATCGGTTTCGATTACGAGCCAGATCGCTCTTTACACCGTGGAGCTATCGTTGCTTCCTCATCCGAAAGGCAGTTCTTCCTTCAAAGATCGCGATATCATTCGGTTCTCATCAGCGTACTCGCTTTCCTTTGATTATTGCTCGATATCAGGGCATCGCAGGAAGAAGTCGGTATGTGCCATCAATGTCGCGTTTTGAGCCATATATCACACGCATGATTCTTCTCTCGAATGTAAGAATTTCGTACTCATTCATCAAGGTCAAACTCTCACATCCATACATGAAAACGGGTCTGATCAACACTATGTTATCGGCATTTGCAAGATATTTTGATTTGGGGAAGTGGACGACAAGCCCGATTACCAGCGGCAAGGCGAACCTAGAAGATATAAAACCTCACTGCCAGCGGCAAGGCGAACCTTGATATCCTCTCCCACACTATTATCATGAGCAATGAAAGATCGACGATATACTTAAATCTCATCGGTCCTTCAAACGTGTGGCTACCACTACTGAAATATTTGGTATTGGACTCGTTGATTTTGAGACCAACCGAAGCGAAACGCTGTTCTTGGGGTGTTGCATTTACGAAGCATTTATTCCAACATTAGATTCAAAAGTATCGGGGACAGCGCAGATTATGCCACCTCTTAGGGCAAGTTTTTGGATACTGTGGTGGTATTCTATGGACCTTATGTTTCGTTTGACATATTTACGAAACATGGATGCCTCCACCCACAGGGCCCAGAAATAAGTAGTTTAACCCGAACCCGCGGTACCCCGAACTGTACATATTGTCATAGATATGACCGAAGTAGATTTAGGATTTTAATCAATCAATGTAGATTATTTTAAAGTTAACATTTATAAATGCTGAATCTGTGATTAGTAACAATGCAGTCATCTCGAAGGCAAATAACGGAAGACGCTTCATTAACATATATGGTAAGATTATGGTGGTATAAAACTTTTATCGTAGGCAACAGAGTTTCTCGGCACTCTGAAGCCGCGAATTCGGTTCCAAACCAGATCATCGTTAAAAATTTGCAACCGATTCTAGATCCCTGCATTCTGATCACATTGTTTATCCCTGCATTCATTCAGTATCATTACCAGAATCTCACAAAAAGAACAAAGCAGTTGCTCACACCCATATCATCCTCGTATATTTCTGCACAATCTAACAATGCATGCAGTTCAGACAAACATTCTACTACTAGAAGTACTGTTGCGTGCCGTAGTTTAGTTACTGTTCCACAAAATAAGAAAGTTAAATGTTATTCTGGATTATTGCAAATCTTTCTCGTGTCATCAAGTACATAACTTCTGAAGAGGCTGAATGTGAGAAACAGATTGGATGGTTTCCTACACGTAGCCAGCAATGATGAGAAGACAGCTTTAAACTTTAGACTATCCTCTGTTTTGAAAATTTAAACGGATCTTTAACAAATCGCCAAGATAATCCTGTATAGTTAAAGTTCATCTATAAGAATATACCCTGAAGAAGGCGAGATGATGATCGTTGACACAACACAGAGTGATCTCATTACCGTTATAATTATTTTCCTAACCAAGATGTTCCGCTGCACATTTTAGTTCGCACAGAAGTTCCAAATTATTTAATGCTGAAACGATCAGACTGACCTAAAGACGGTAAGGCCATAAATGGGGTAATTTGACCATTGGTAACTATAGCTCTCGAACATAACTCTGCATGCCCTGTATTCGTCGTTACCCTTACAGAACTAAATCTGGTTATCCAGAAAGATATCAAAAAGTTGCCAGGATTATTCTGATTTACTATCTCGAGGATGTTGATGTCTTGATGTGCAGTGAGTTAAACCTTTGGATCCATTGTACTTTATTCTTTCGCTACGAAATTTTATTTTTCAGTAATGGAAGAACTGTGTGATGCCGGACAAACTGTCACGATGGCAACGAACTAGTAGCAGAAAGAGCACCATGCTTCCTATAGCTGGGAATGAATCAGTATAATATTCTCAGCTTCTTGATCCAATTTCTAGCAATATTGAGGACGTTATGTTACTTGTGAACATTTCCTTATATTGAACGAACACTCAAATCGCTTTGAACTTCTGTCCTAAGTGATCGACTATTTTTTTCCTAGTCACTCGATTGGCCCATTTTGACATCCCCTCCCATACACACACTTTCAGTACCGAAATCTGTTTATTCTTACAATGAAGTTCAAGATATTTGGTATCCTCAAAGTCGTCAGTTGATCTTTAAATAGGAATTGTGATAGAAAGCTGTGCAGTCTATATAGGAAAAGTATGAAGAACAGGAGCACAAGAAGTGCTCAACAGTTTCTTCTTCTCCTGCCCACACTCTTCGCATTTTGCGATGTTCCGAACTTTCATTCGAAACATAAGATTATTTAAGGAGCAATGCCCCGTGAGAATGCCCAGCAGGATCCTTAAATTAAGTCTATTATAATTTAAGAAATACTGGGATCTTTGCAGATTTATTGATCTAAAGAAGATTTTGGATAGTCGACAAGAGATGAGGTTATCCCATTTCTTTTGTGGAAGATCACCTAAGAGATAATGACGACACTCCTAGAGCGGATTAAGGTTCCACAAAAGTGGAAGCCGCACCCAAAGGGACCAATTTATCAGCCAATATATTTCCTTTGATACCCATATGTGACTGGGCATCTATTGAAGTCTTACTTTATTCAGCCTGCCTAGTCGATTCAAGGTAATTATCATCTTCAAAACAAGTTTCGATGAAACAATATCGGAACCAATCGTCTTTAGAGCAGCTTGGTTGTGAGATACAACGATCTTTGCAATTCATCTTCTTTGCGAAGGGTGCTGCTTTCAAAATTGTAGCGATTTCCACCTGAAAGACAGTAGCGTACCTATTAAGGGGGATAGATATTCGACCTCAGGAATTTTTGTGTATAACCCGGCGCCAGCTGATTTACAGCACACTATCCGTCAGTAAAGATCACCATATCGTCACCGAAGGGGTATGATTGGCTATTATAGTCCCATATGTGATTTCCGGTAATAGTTACCCAAAATAATTTCCCGAAGACGTATTTCGTCACCATAGTGTCCGAGAGTATGTGGGCAGTTATGTGCTCTCCATATTTGTAAGTACCTAGAAGGACTAAGAAGATTGCCTTTGTCTTCTAGGCAAATATTGTTGCATGTAATCTTCCTATCTTACCAGATTTCTAGATATTTGACTTCCGAAGAGAGCGGCATTATATGAGCCTCAATTTTATGGAAGACTAAAGTTTCCCAAAGTCCTGCGCCTAGTGAAAAGAGCCATCCTATGTTTCACATAACCCTGGCAGAAAACCCAACTGACGTTTAGTTGGACTAGGATTGAGTTGACCATAAGACACCACCAGGGCGAAGACCGAATCCTACGCTGATGACAACTCTTTCGGGCGATCACCGTCGTCGAATCACTACCTTAGTCTGCAGTAATTGACCTTAGAATACTGCACCACTGAAGAAGTATGATCTCCACGTCTAGTTTTTCAGCTGCAGAGATCATTGCACTGAAGGAAGCGTTGTTGAACGCGCATTCAATGCCTCAAAACGCCTCCAAGGCAAATTTCTTGTTGTTCAGCGATTTTGCAATCCGTTCAATGACTTCATTGAGTACTATTTCAAAAGATCTGACTTTCTGGTATGTGTGTTTTTTGCAATGTATGGGATTTGCTAATAGTGCATTATCCCTAAAGTACCTATAAACTAATCACTCTAAACATATAAGTTACAGATAAGGATAACTTGTCCTTGGCCCTTCTCCGCTCCTTTTGCATAACATTTATGGAGAGCAAAGAGGGGTTTAGCCAAGTGATTTTTAGCTAGCTCACCACTTAAGGTGGCTACCCAATTGCCCGGTGGACACCACGAGAAGGTAAAATAAGCATTTGTTAGCTTCACACCTGACCACCCATTGGCAATCAATATTAGGCAAATATTAAGTAAGACAAATTTTATCAACACAAATTTTCGCTAGTCAACCGAACAACTGCAATCACTTAAGCAATCTCAAAAATGATCCAAATCATCAACAAATTCGTATAGGGGAATTGGTGGTCTAAATCAATGAAAAAGTACCACCTCTTAGATTGAAGCTTTAAAGCCAATGAATGATACCATTTATAAGAACCTCAATAGTTGAACAGATTGCAAACTCGTAAATGGTATTTCATCTTAAATTATTAACATCTGATTTTTATTCAAAATATTTCTTCAGGTGCTGATATTTACAGAAATATTAGTGATGATGGTCTCTCCCTTTTCATTTTCAACAGATTCGTTGGGTTCAGTTACAGCCCACGGAGGAGAATCTTGTCTTTGTTTTGCGCCGTCAATATACGGATCTAACGAAAGTGAAGCCTCCTCTCTTTCTATGCTGTAAGCAAACAAAATATGACATAATGTAAATCTTGTTCGCGTAATCAGTTCCTTACCCATTTTGAGATTCATCTTGTACACTCCTCGTTGACACAGTAATGACCAAAATAATTACAACAAATAAAATTGGAATAAAATTGAATTTCAACATGTTTGTTGCGGTTGGATTTAATACGTGATACTGTCTATATGACGCAGGGTTTATTATAAGTGCCAAAGAATGAAAACTGTCAATTTATATACCAAGTATATAGGTCGAGTATTATCGTATTTAAATAATTTATTAGAAGTAAGTTTTATTGGTTTATCAATTACCAAGTTATTTACTCGCTGTAATTGAATTCCGCGAGTAATTATGTCTTATCAGTTGGCATTTTTGTGTTATTGTAGTATACTTTGGTCAAATTCGATGTTGAGTATTACAGTATGAGTATCATGAAAATAATCAACCCACGTGTTTAATCGATGTTAATGCAATGATTTTAATCTAGGAGTCGAATAGCAGTTGATCGAGGTTTTAAAATATGGCACAATTCCTCCTCGCATATAGCTCTTATAGGATCAATAATATTGCAAATCGCTTTTGCGCTTCTTTACCATCTGGCTACACTTCGTCTATTTATCACTATACCGAGAGTCTGTTAGACCCCAAAATGCTATTTTTGACAAGATCCCCATAAGAAAATAGGATTGAAGGAAATATTCTCCTCACTCCTCCTAAATTGCCTTCGTATTTGAATGGATACCGATACCATGTGACGTCATAGACAAGCTAAACCACCCTTTTGATCTCAACCCATGGTTGATGTTTCCAATTTTTTGTGAGAACCAAAATATATACTTGACTTGTCACTTTGAAGTGGCGTGGAACAAAGTGGAGTTTAGAAAATCATTTCAGAGTAAGACTGTTAGCGTTGGAACGCTAAGTCTTCACTTCCAAGCTATTGGGTTTATACAGTTATTTATTATTGTTCAGAACGGTTTTATCGACTCTGACAACCATATGGTTACTGTGGTGATATATTCTCTGACTCTATGAGAAGCCTAAGCACATAACTTCACAAGCAGTCAACTAACAGCCAGTTATAATTCTGAGCAATTTTTCCCTCAAGCTACGTCGTTCATGAGAGATTGGGATGAAATGTTTAAATTCGTGTGAATTGTATAGTTGGTCTCGAAATTTCTAATGGATTCAAACTGGAGCATTGCTGTGGGTCTGATTCTGCTTGATTTTTGGATCAGACGATGTGCAGCGCAAACAGACGCTTGCCTTCAAGGTAGAGACAATCCATTTGGCCATTCTGGAAATAGTCAAAAGTGGAGGAATAAGTCCATATGTACTTGGACACAACTGTACCGAAGCACATTTTCGGGAAATTATTTTGTGTTATTGTTACCGAAACGCACATATGGGACTACAACAGCCTATTACCGCTCCGATGACGATATGATGATCTATACTGACGGATAAGTATGCTGTGAGCTAGCTGATGCCGGATTCTTATCCCTAGTTAAAATTATCTTTCCCCCTTGTGAGGAACGTTACTGTGTTTCAGTTGGAAATGACTGTAATTTTAAGAGCAACAGTCCTGGTAAATGATATAATTTATAGAGATTGTCATATTTGCATCCTTGCTGATAGCCAGACTAGTCTAAAGGCGATAGTTTACAATACTGGTTCATCAAAACTTGTTTTTGAGACTATAATTACCGACTAGGCAATCTGAATGAAGTAAGGCTTCACTTGATACCCAGTCACCTGATCCCACTTTAGGAGTGACCACATTATCTCAAAATAGATCACTTTGCTGATCTGCATCAGAAGGTATGGGACAACCCCTTCTCTTGTCGACTATCCCAAGTCTTCTTTCGATCAATAAATCATAGCAAAGATCTCAGTCCTTCTTTAATTATGATAGTCGCAACTTGAGGATCTTGATGGGCACTCTAACGGGACATTGTTCCCTGAATAATAACATGTTCTGAATGGAATTAAGGTATATCGAAAACTGCGAACATTATAGGAGAGGAGAAGAAAAAACTGTTGATCCAATAAAAGAAAAATAATCCGGCAACCCTTGTGTCGTCCTTATGGACTCTTTATATAAATGGATAACAAGGTGATCGTTTTTAGGTCAATTACACGTATACGAAAATAGAATTGACAATCGAAAGAATTATTTAACTAAATCATCAAAGAGAACACTGACAAACACAAAAGGCAAACGCATCTTCAGGATGTAACATCGAAATATCTAAATCAATCTTTATCAAACAGAGGCTGATTCGGCAGACTGTCAAGGTGCTAAATGAATAGATATATTATTATTTTTCACTCGAACCATTTTGAATGGTTAAGATCATTTGGTTGAAAAATGATCTAAATATTTTTTCTGGCCATATTGCGACCAGCCAAAATATTTATAACAAACACCAAAATTAGACAGCGGTAAGATCCCAATTAACTTTGAAAAAAATAACTCCCCCCAATTTCATAAGCAAGATGTTATTTTTACCTAACGAAATCTTCTTTGTTTACTAATAGTCTACAGAGCCTACTATAGGCAGAATTCAGAGGGAATCCAATCAAGACAAAATAAAGTAAATAAAAAAAAATAAAAAGAGAAAATTCTACAAAACTGCTTACCTAAAGTTACCTCTTCCACCAGGTAATAAAATATCAAAACCACCACAGTATGGACCTAAAAGGAACCCGTGCCACCACCCATCAATGTAAGCAACGTTGGATATTTTTATACTCGGATCTAAAGTATTGTCAGTGACAGGAAAACCTACTCAGTTTAAAATAATATCCAACAACGATATGAAAATAACAACGTGATCCGAAAATGACTACCGTTATATTAAAAAAGTACTTAGCGGCATTAAAGTAATTGAATCCAATCACTAGGATAGTACACTCAATAATATGGAATACGATACCTATCAGCTTAAAAATGAAAGATGGTACAGAGTCGTAATACGAGGTTTATCGCCGTAAACCGATCGCGAAGAGATCAAAGCAGCGATCGAGGAACATGCATGGCCATAAAGAAACAATCATTATCAACATCCATAATGAGAAAATTATTAAACATTTTCCATTGTTTTATGTAGACCCGTTGCAGGGAAAATGCAGTAAGCACATATACGAAATCAAGAACCTCTTATATTGCAAACTGTCTATAATATGTATAATAGGTAATAGGTATACCTCACTATACAAATTGCCAACCGTTAGGACACAGGAAGAACTTCTGTCTGCCTATAAGCATATTGTGTCAAACGTACAGAGTGCCATCTAACAAACCAATGTCAAGAACCACAAATGTTATACTAACTTGCGCACTGTGTAGAGAAAAAGGTCTCCAAGTTGGAGACCTTTTTCTCTACAGGTCTCCAACTTGGAGACTCCAACTACCAAATAACAACATTAGAAGAGCGACTACAGCAAAAGCCATACCAACAATATGATACTTTTAGAGAGGAGGTTTCCTAAGCCCAGGCTACTTAAACCTCAAATAACCATCTAAATAAAGAAAACAGGCAGAGACCTGTGGATAACGAGACAACCATTCTAATATAATGAAAAGGCTCAACGAATTTCAGACAGAAATGGGACTTAATTTTAGCCAGTCTATTAACTGGGTGGATAAACTGGATTATAAATTCAAGCCACCAAACAAACCGCTACACCATAAAAATTGAATCACTGTAACTTTCTTGCGTATAATTGCCTGGTATACTAATGGGCTTAATGCAGGAGCTCATTAGAACTGATGTTTTCCTAAAAACCAACAACATAAATGTAGCTTTAATATCAGAGACACACTTTACAAAGAAACACTTTATCAAAATTACGGAATATAGGACATTGTATCCCAGTGGCCATTCTCGAGGGGGTTCAGCAATCTTAATCAAACAAACTATTATTCATTTCCAGCAAAAAGAAATTACGAAGACGTTTATGCAAGGTACCGTAATAGCCATTAACCATGGTGGTGTGGAACTAGGTTTAGGTAAAGGGTTAGGGTCAAGTAAGTGTTCACCAATATGTCACAAAATCAAGAGGGTTATAATTTGATATACTTTTATATCGGAAGGTGTAGCGTCAAATTATATTGAAATCGAAGGCATTGACAACCTTAGTTCCGATCACTTTATTAGCGAAATATTAAGTACACCCTGGTGATTTGAGAACTGGTAACAGATAGGCATATAGGAAATGTCCCATTTGGCATAGATCCAGAAACATTATTGACAAAAGAGAATTTATTCGGGTGATTCAAGAACACAAAGAAGCTTGCACTGAAATTTGAAAGGACTGTGTCCTGATTAGGACAAAAATTATTTTGATTGGAAAGCACACGACATATAATCTTGGATTGATCCTCAACCAGTCTATAGATTAAGCAGGAAAATTTTCTAGCAAAATGAAAATTTAGAGTATCTCATAAAGAAACATACTCCAACTTTTACCAGCCATAGCAGAGGTGCTCGAGGGTAGCGTATTATGGCCCTTCCTATATCTTCTTTACACTTCCGGTGTACCGGCGACGGATCAAGCAGTTGAAACGAATCAAGCAGTTGAATACTTACAGGATCTACTCAGTAAAATCAGCCAATGGACCAGGGATTGAAAAACAAATCTTAACGAGCTAAAACTGTACACGATATGGGTGAGCAGTTTAATGGGTGTGCATAGTTTAATGTTCAATTAAACACAGCTGGTAATGGAGAGAGTAGATGTGGATCAGGATATTGTTGAGACCACTGCTGCGGTTTAGCTAGTCAATATAATTTGGGAACTATACCAATCAGCTTGATTCATTTGATATTTCACTCACTGTTTGCACCAATTTCGATTCTATTGTTCCAGAGAAGATCTTTGCTGATCAATTTAATTCTAAGAAAACCAGAAGTTATTTTCAAAATATTTATTAACAAAACAAAAGACTTCCAATCAGCTAGCTGTACTGATTAAATGATAACTTTGCAAGGTAATTACTTGTTTGCTGTTGCATCGGCTATAACATCATTTTTAAGTTCGAAACTTAAATCACTACAATCTGTAGGAAAAATTTCGTCTAAAGGTGGAAGCTGATTAATGTCTACCGAATCGCTGAAATCAAAATAGTAATGATTGGTATTGTAAAATTACCTCGGACGTCCTTAATAACTTACGCGATAATGATCGAAATATCTATGGTGTTGTTTTCAACTCCATCGAGTGGTTGACTCGTAGCCGCTACGCAAAAAACGAACAAAGCTAGGCCTAGAATATATTTTAACTGATACATGATTTTGTATATGTTTCGATAATTGTTTGCTTTCAACTGACACTGATTTGGATTCACCTCTGTTATATACTCATATGCGTCGAGTACCTACATAGTACATAAAATATTATCAGCATCGAGGTATTTCTAATTAAAATTAATTGCATATTACAAATTAACAAATTTGTAATATGCAACATTTACAAATTAATTGGTTCCCTATTCAGACGTAATCAGCGAAGTTAAGCAAGCTATGTGCAGACATTTTTAACAGGTTTGGTTTTTCTACAGATGCGGGTCGCCCGCCCAGCGATCCAACCAGATTTAGTCGCCTTCTACGACAAGCTCTGGATACTGTGGTGGTATTCTATGGGTCTCATGTTTCGTTCGTAATATTTACGAAACATGAATGCTCCCATCCACAGGGCACCGTAGTTCATGGAGGATCCATCCTATGAAGAATTCCCAGTGGCCATGCAGAGACTAAAAAAATCGTTCACCAGAAGTAAATGTCATTAATTCAAAGCTCATGATATTCGCAGGGCTAATTTTGTGGATGAGAGTGAAGTTTTTCCTAAATTTTCCTAAACTTACAACAACAATTTATTTTTTTATAGGTATTCATATGAACGAATAAAATCTATTTTGTATTGATTCGAACCATAGGTACATTCCTAGAGTTTTCCCGTCCTTCAGGAAAACCGGGAACAAAATCCTTGATTGTTTTTACATTAATGTACATATATACCGGGTGTTTCTTTTAAACTGAGACGGTCAAATATCTCGAAAAATAGGCACTCTACAGAAAAACTGTCAATAATCAAAATTTAATCATACCGCGGGGGAAATACATTAGTGCAAAAAAATCGTGGGGACGACTCACACCCAAGAGATGTCTCACCAAGCCGGGCCAAACAAAAAGTATACATATATATATATATATATATATATATATATATATATATATATATATATATATATATATATATATATATATATATATATATATAAAGGGTGATTTTTTAAGAGCTTGAGAACTTTTTTTTAAAAAAAAACGCATAAAATTTGCAAAATCTCATCGGTTCTTTATTTGAAACGTTAGATTGGTCCATGACATTTACTTTTTGAAGATAATTTCATTTAAATGTTGATCGCGGCTGCGTCTTAGGTGGTCCATTCGGAAAGTCCAATTTTGGGCAACTTTTTCGAGCATTTCGGCCGGAATAGCCCGAATTTCTTCGGAAACGTTGTCTTCCAAAACTGGAATAGTTGCTGGCTTATTTCTGTAGACTTTAGACTTGACGTAGCCCCACAAAAAATAGTCTAAAGGCGTCAAATCGCATGATCTTGGTGGCCAACTTACCGGGCCATTTCTTGAGATGAATTGTTCTCCGAAGTTTTCCCTCAAAATGGCCATAGAATCGCGAGCTGTGTGGCATGTAGCGCCATCTTGTTGAAACCACATGTCAACTAAGTTCAGTTCTTCCATTTTTGGCAACAAAAAGTTTGTTAGCATCGAACGATAGCGATCGCCATTCACCGTAACGTTGCGTCCAACAGCATCTTTGAAAAAATACGGTCCAATGATTCCACCAGCGTACAAACCACACCAAACAGTGCATTTTTCGGGATGCATGGGCAGTTCTTGAACGGCTTCTGGTTGCTCTTCACTCCAAATGCGGCAATTTTGCTTATTTACGTAGCCATTCAACCAGAAATGAGCCTCATCGCTGAACAAAATTTGTCGATAAAAAAGCGGATTTTCTGCCAACTTTTCTAGGGCCCATTCACTGAAAATTCGACGTTGTGGCAGATCGTTCGGCTTCAGTTATGAAATGTCAAAGCATACTGAGCATCTTTCTCTTTGACACCTTGTCTGAAATCCCGCGTGATCTGTCAAATACTAATGCATGAAAATCCTAACCACAAAAAAATCACCCGTTATATATATATATATATATATATAAATATATACATATATATATATATATATATATATATATATATATATATATATATATATATATATATATATATATATATATATATATATATATATATATGTGTTTAAAAAAAATTAGAAATTAAAAATATTTGATCCAATAACTTAAGAAATATATTGTAACTGACTACAAACCAAAAACTTATGTACGGATGTCCTTGGCATGATATATGTCCAAGATTTTTCCTTTTTCATCTGCCACTTCATATGCTACATTACCGACTGGTTTTATAATATGAGCTTTGTGAAATTTAGTTGCCATTTCGGTAAAATACTTGTTTGCCGCATCGCTCACAGTAAAATTACGAACAAAAACTGTTTCACCAGTATTAAAACGACTTGCTTTGCTTCTCAAATTATAACGTGAGTCATTTTTCTGGTGTGCGAGTTTTATAATAAATGATTTAACACTGATTTTTGAGCATTAGTCAGTATAGTTCTGTCTTAAATGGAACCTGTACTTGGCAAGATCCAAGTTCGTCGACACGAAGTGTTGCCCAAAAACAAGGGCGTGTGGCGTATAACCTGTTGAGTCATACACGACATTGCGTAAGGAGAAGCTATTTCACTTAGGTGCTCATCCCAGTTTTGATGACTGTCTCCAATATATGCACCAATTGCAACGAAAATCGATCTGTTAGCCCTTTCTGAAAATTCGTTTTGAAAAATCGGGGTTTACTTTTAGTGATTCGAAAGATTTTTCGCTTCGCAATCCCATTGAAATTTTGTATTTTGCCTAAGTAACTTTGTAAGAGGCGCTGCAAGTGAGGAAAAATTGCTCATGAACCGGCGATACCCCACCCCGTCATTCCTAGGAATCGGAAATAGCGCGTACTTTTTCAGAGTTTACTCTTAAGCAGTCATCACTAATTACTTAGCCCAAATAATCCAGTTATTTTAGGCAAAATTTACTTTTTTCTACGTTAATAGTAAGACCAGCTGACTTGTGGCGATATGATACATCAGACAAAAGATACATATGTTCGTTGAAAGAAGCAGAGGTAACTAAAAGATCGTCCAAGTAGGAATCCAAGCAAATATGTACATCTGTGTAAAATGACAATAACGCAGTCACAATGCTGAGTTAAAGTTGAGAACAGGCTATCGAGTTCTTTTGCACTTACTTCTGGTGTTCGACAAGAAGATGCGCTGTACCCGATACTTTTTAATCTGATGTTGAAATACATCCGTAAAAGTCAAACACCTTAGGATTATATCTTATTCCGACAAGTTGATATCTGTGTGATTGGATTAAATAGCCACGGAGTAAAAGAGATACTTGATCCGTTGGTCTCTAAACCAACAGTCCAAAACAAAATATATGATCTCTGGTTTTACAGACCAAGATGCAACTGATTTCAGTAGTGGTAGCCATACGTTTGAAGGAGTGATAAAATTCAAGTATCTTGAATCTATAATTACTCACGATAATAGTGTGGGAGAGGGAATCAAGTTTCGGCTTGCCGCTGACAATCGGGCCTTATATCCTTTACGTCCACTGCTGAAATCAAAATATCTTGCAATGCAAATGCGGATAAGCTGAAATTGGACAAAATGTTAATCAGACCCGTTGTTATGTATGGATGTGAGAGTTGGACCTTGATGGATGAGTACGAAAGATGGTTTCTAACATTCGAGAGAAGAATCATACGTGTGATATATGGTCTAAAACGCGACATGATGGCACATAACGAGCTCGTTTCAATCACGAGATCAGGAATTTAATGCAAATTACTGATATCGTGCATGAAATCAAAGGACAACGAGTACGCTGGTTTGGTCACGTGCTACATGCTGATCCAAACCGAATCATGCAGCGATCCTTGAAGGGAGAGCCACCTTTCGGTGGACGAAGAGATCGCTGCCGGCGAACCAATATAGTTGGATTGTTGACACGGTATGTTTTCTGCAGATGGTTCTAGGTAAATAGAACCTATAGCCGTATATTCTCAATTTAGCTATGTAATGGCTGACGTACATAAGGGAACCGTAAAAGAGCAATGAGCTCCAAAATGATTGTGAAGATAAAAACCGACAACAGAGTACTTTGACATGAGATCACTTACAAAAATACTAGCATGATAAAAAATTTGGATGAACGGATTCCTTCATTCTAATATCGACTGGTATCTCTACCAGAAAAGTTTGAACTCAATCATTTGATACTGTGCAATTCATATAGTTTTCGTAGTACTGGGAACCGCACCTCAGACCCCCAAATGACGATACTTTCTCTATCAACAAGGACAACGCTCTTAAAAGAGAGAACTTAGAAAAGAGATAGTAAGCGACACTGGTATAACCATCACATGAGAAGTATCGCCTTGCACGTCGTTTTTCGGTGCATGGGTGAACATTTTTTTTGCACTGTCAACTACACATGTATCACTGCCATGATCCAGGTTAATTCCTAGTTTTCATAATGTTCAATCGAAAGAGAATATGCTTTGCACTTAAATTTATGATAAGAGTAATCCTATTCGTGTAACACTATGTTAAATATGATATTCAGTTAACGTTGTTCTAAAAATTATTGAATTCATAGTTATCCAGATTCTAGATTTTAGAGTCCGGTGAAAATAACTACACCACTACAACCCAGTGAAAATAAGCTATAGCAAAATAGTAAGGAAGTAATGAGAAAAACTCTGGAGTGGGCGCATCCATGTTTCGTTAACATTTCGGACGAAGAATAAAACCTATAGAATGCCACCACAGTATACACAGTTAAAAATCATTATCTGGTCATTATCTGGTGATAAATGTAGAAACGCAACTAAAATATCAAGATTTTATCAGCGTCAGCAATAGCATTTCGCGAATTAATGACCAATCTGATGAAGTGTCAATGTTGAAGCTCTCATAACTCTCGATAATAGTGTGGGAGAGACAATCAAGGTTCACCTTGCCGCTATAGCAATCATGCAATTCTACCTAATTAATATAGTTAGCGGGTTGTTTCCTCTTTTCTTTTGAGTGAAAGGACAGGTTGTAAAAGTGGATATTCTCCTTTATTTGAACAACTCCGTAGGATGATGATGTATATGGAAAGAGATGTCGGATGGGCCAATTAAAGTTAGTGAAGGGGTTAAGAATTCATTTGTCTGATTCTTTTAACTTAATTGATGGACCAGAGTGCTTTTTTCTAATAAATACGCACGCCATACTGTCACTATATAATATGCTGAGTTATTGCCTCATGCAAAAAATTTATGTAACACAAACTGTCGATATTTTCAAGTCTTATTTAGGAACTATATCGATAGAGGCAGCCACAAAGTTACTAAGCGAAAGTGGAATCAATCAACTAGAACCTACAATAAGAACAGTACTTGTATATGTTTACTATATGTGTGTAACAGTTCTTAAGTGTACTCTTCGCAACAATCGTATTACTGATAAAATGAAACAACTACTACCCAACAAATAAAGAAACATATCCGTACTCAATCCAAAAACAAGCAGAGAAAACTGTTTGAATTACTTTTCAGAACAGAGTGTATTTTTTCGTTTATTTCTATGCAATCTGTTTTTGAGTCTCAAGGCACTTCCAACTCTTTTGCGGTTCACTTAATTACGTCCTTACCTTGCGCTATGCAGCCAAATCGAGG
Organism: Tipula lateralis; assembly: GCA_963932295.1. NCBI lineage: Eukaryota > Metazoa > Arthropoda > Insecta > Diptera > Tipulidae > Tipula > Tipula lateralis. The sequence continues at coordinate 87,203,637 of OZ010738.1, read as the reverse complement.
ACGTACGGCTTATAGGTCCGATTTACCTAACCATCTGCACATTGCATAGCTCCATGCCAGCCTATAGTACTGAAATGGTTGGCCCATGAAATCTGCACTACAACAGGAGGTCATAGATGTGTTCATTCACACCACCGATCGTAATCAAGGGGTGAAAAATCCCTTTTGCATCCCGCTCCTTCCTATCGGGATTCGAACCCGGTACCTCCCGCTCTAACTGCCGCAGCTTTAACCACTACGCCACTTGGGTGGAAGAGAGAGAGAGAGAGTATATTCTTTTCAACTGACCTAGAACTACGGTTAAATATTTCATTTTTGCCCAAGATATCGTAGGAATTTTTATCGCCCGTCCTTGAGCAACACATCAATCAGTTTTATGTATCAATCATAGATAATACACGATACAAAATCATTACAAATAACATATTGACTTGGCCAAGCATTTTACAAATTCTTGTACAAATTGCAAATTAGGATCCCATTCTGATTCCTGATAACGAAACTATACATAACATTGGTATAAATACAACGAGTGTGCGTAGCTAAGCAATCACAGTTCTTTGAATCAACGATTGAAGTACTACATCAAATTTTAAGAATGTCTAAATTATTTGCACTTATAACACTATTGGTTTCGATGATTGTGGTGACATATGCTACAACATCTGGAGATAATAACCATCCGGCTGAAGAAATGGTAAAAAACCTGGAAAACCTTACCGATCAACAGCTTAGAAAGCTATTTAAACAAATGGATATAAACGGTGACGGCATTATAACACGAAGAGAAGCCCCTATTTGGCTACAATACGACTTCGAATGTTATGATACAAATTACGACGATTATATCACTTGGGACGAATTTATTCGGGCTATAAAGTGCGATTAATCAATTCATGGCTCTTTGGAAATGTAATGACAGAAGAAAATATAATAAATAAATAACATAATTCAGTTTGAAGTGTATCTTGGTTATTTATTTTTATTGGTGAGCATGGGCCTCTATACGCATTATAATTGTTACATGCGGTTAGATTTACCATGTGGGCAACAAATATCGCTACGGCTGCTTGATTACTTGTATCCATGTCTGCTGTGTACAATATTGGGCCAAGTACACTGTCGTATGAAATATCAGCTTTCATTGGTCGAATCTCAATGTATTTGGGTGTCTTGTGAATTTATTTATAAGTAAAAATAAAAGAAATTGTTACTTATAAATAAATTCCCTATTATTGAAAAAAAAAATCAGACGGAATATGAAAAATGTAAATTTTTGTTTTAATTATTATCAAATCTTCCTTAATTAATTTTATGGTAAGGACAAGACTACCCTGAATCAATCGTTCGATTACGAATATAAATTTCGATATGGTGGATTGAATTTGATATTTGATTATATTTTATATGGATTTTTCTTGTTTATTTAGATTTTTGGCAACAGGCTGTAGTTTTAGTGATTTATCAGTAAGATTTTTAATGGGGCGGTCTACAATAGAGAAATGCATATATCAGACTATACTCACCATCAACAAATGTTTAATATCAATAGCACTACCCAAACCAACAATAAATGATTGGATACGTATAGCGAATGATTTTCACCAAAGATGGAACTTCCCGAATTGTTTAGGCGCAGTCGATGGCAAACACAGCGATACGTTTGCTCCAAATAACTCTGGAAGTGTAACGATGCTTCTGTTCGATCGTTCCATTTCACATAGGTTAAACAACCCTGAGGTATTGAGTTTTATAAGTAGATTTATTGACACTAACACAAATAATACAAATTGAAAATCGCGAAAAAAAAAAACCTGTATAGGACAGTTTTTTTTTTCAAGACTACGCGTTATAAAATAATTTTTGGGATGATGATTGTTGTTTTGGCTTTGGCTCAAGAAAGCAGATAATTTTAAATGTACCGGGAAGAAAAAAATAAATAAATAAAGATAAGAGAAAATAATGAATTGTGTGGAGTTTCAGTCGGTGCGAAGTTTAAAGAAAATTTGTGAAAACTTATACTTTTAATTTTAAGTTTATATGAATTATTTTTCTGTTTAAGTTGAAAAATTATAAGTTAAGCTTGTTAGATGAGTGGCTTACAATTTGTTTTTATAGTTTTACCTAAAAATAAAATAAAAAGAAAACCTATTATCTAAGTGTGTTGGACATAGTGCATTGATGCATTTTTGTTTTAAATAATATATGAATGTGGTCAAAATTCATATTAAAAACGTGGTCACGTAGTACAAATACTACTATTCATTAATAATAACCAAAACATGAACGTTTAATAAAAGTGACCACATGGACAGTATTCAAGTAGAATGTGCATAAAAAATATTCAAGTGTGAAAGCTGTACAATTTATGGAAGCTGTACAATATATTCACGTGCTTGGCTAACGAGGTTAGCTTAATAATTTTGATGTACAGTATCAAAATAATATATGAACGAGTATACATCCATATTAACTGTAAGATCATAACAGTACGAATTAATAACATGATACTACGATCTTCGGGGAAGTCAACTATCGCGGACAGCCGTATGCAAATTTAAGTTGATTTTTTTTTATTATTATTATATAACATTATTTCTCTATTATTTCTATATATATTATATATATATATATATATATATATATATATATATATATATATATATATATATATATATATATATATATATATATATATATTTTTTTTTTTGTTCTTTAGATAATAATAATTATTTACTTATTTTTTTATATAATATATTTATAATAATAAGTAGGAACGAAAATGACGTCATATTCATAGGTAGCATAAGTTTCAATCAAATAGTTTTCATTAATTTTTTTTTGGAATCGAAAATATATTTTTTTTATATTTATTTTATATAAACTTCAAAAATTTGTTCTTTTCTGTCTTGGTTGAATATTTTTTCTCCTTGCGTCTGTTAATTTTGTGGTACGATATGAGAAACTAGAGCTATCAAGATAGGATGAGGGGGTAAGTGTGATCACAGTTGGTGATGGTAAGTTAGTCCATGTTTCGTTATTCCTTCCCAGTTTCCTTATAATCAATTTCTTTTAGTGGTCAAGCATGCATTAAGTCATCTTCGGAACAGCCCACCCCGATCCGCGAGCCTTAGCCGGCATATTACGACCACTCCGAAGCTCTGACTATATGAATAATTAAAACTTTCGTAACGATTGGTATTCTTTCGGAACGAGTCTCACTCAGCTCCAATTCATACCACCTACGGTCGTTACAGAAGTTTGAATTATAATTATAAAAAGCGATTTTCAACAGTACTCATGGCTATCGTTAACGCAGAATATAAATTTATAAGCGTAGACATTGGAGCTTATGGATCTAATTCTGATTCTGCCGTGTTTAAGAATTCAGAGTTTGGCCAGAGGTGGTTAAACAATCCAGAAACTTTAAATATTCCAACTGATGAATGCTTGCCTAAAACCAATACCATTGTACCTTACGTTTTGATAGGAGATGAAGTTTTTTCATTCAAACCTACACTTTTAACGCCATATCCAGGCAAAAATTTACCACAAATTCGAAGAATATTTAACTACAGGTATTGAAAATATTAAATCATTTTTTTGTTTATTTTATTAATTGAGCCTTTTTTTATTTCAGATTATTACGAGCAAGAAGGATTGTGGAAAATGCGTTTGGTATTTTAACACGTTTTTATTAGCTCGCTTTGGTAGCAGTTTGTCTGTCTGTTCGGTGCAAATCTTGCAACTCGATTTTCGACCACTTCCTGACAAGCTATCGGGCTGAAACTTTGAGAGTAGCTAAGAACCCGACGACAATGCAATCTAAGACCGTTTCTAGCACTTTAGAGCTACTACGAGTCGCCATTACTGACAAATCAATTTTCAGGTGAAGAAATTTCCGAAACACTCGACTACTACGCTAAAGAGTTTTTTTGGGTTTCTTTCTATCGAATGACCACAAGTTTTGCGAATAAACGCGAGCGAAGATTATTTTTCGAAAGAAAAAAAAATTTTTGTTATTGTTTTACCTGCAACTCAGGGACAGCTCGCGAAAATGTGTCTTTCTCAACACGCGAAAGCCCGATCAGCGCTATCGCGTGCTCAAATTCGATGGCGATCAGGCAGCAGGATTCTGCATGAACATGATTGAACGCTACGGGTACCGCCCACGCACGCACAAGGACTTTGACTTTGAGAACATGACACTTCTCGAGTTCGCAATGAAGTTCGAGCCGCACTATGCGAAGAAGAGCAACGAAATTGACGAGAATGTCGATGAAGATTTATACGATGCAGACGACGAGGGCCAAAATGCGAACAGAGTCAGAAACAGGCTGATCACTCTGACAGACCCAAAGAAAAGCAAGACCCTGATCAGTAAAATTCCTGCGGTCGTTCGTGTCCCGCACTTTATCATGCAAAACGATCCTGAGAACTTCTTCTACAGTCTCCTTCTCCAGTACAAGCCCTTCTACAAGAAAATTGAGCTGCTGGGAGTGTTTGAGCACTCGAAGGATGCGTTCTTGGCATGCGAAGATGAACTGAAACAGCGCAACAAGCACATGGAGACCTTCCGTGAGCGCGACAAAGAGCTGGAACACGCATTTAATCAGGCTCATGCGTTCCACCTCTTCGATCAGCCAGAAGATGCCAATGTCGACTTTGAGTACGAAGAGGAAATTGACATTCCTGGCATGACTGACGACCAGTTTGAGTCTACAAAGGCAGCCATGAACATGAAACAGCGAGAGTTATACAATTTCCTCACACGAAGCGCACTGGAACAAATGACTGGAAGTGAACAACGCGACAGGTACTTCCTCACTGGTGGCGCAGGAGTTGGCAAAACATTCACGTTTAAGACCCTCGAGAACCAACTCAATCGCTGCTATGCCAAGAAGGTCGTGAAGGTGTGTGCACTAACTGGCGTCGCAGCACAACTCGTGGACGGATCGACACTTCACAGCTCGCTAAAGCTGCCAATAGTTAAGGATGGAAATATGTCGTTTTACGTGCCATTCCTGACTGGCAACTATCTGAAGATTATGCGACAAAAGTGGCGAGAGACCAAATACATCTTCATTGACGAAATCTCAATGGTGCCTTACGAGATGATGTGCATGATTGACTCTCGCTTAAGGCAGCTGAAAAACAATGAAGACGAGCCTTTCGGCGGTCTCAACATCATCGTCTTCGGAGTCTTGATGCAACTCTGCCCAGTTAAACCGGGATCACCAGTCTACAAGCAGGCAGCTCGCTTCCAACCCGCCACTCATCTCTGGCGTCTGCTCACACTGGTAGAACTGACTGAAAACATGCGACAAAAGGAAGACGACACATTCGCGAACTTGCTTAATGCACTGCGTGAAGGCAAAATGAACAGGGAATTATTCAACACGCTTCTGTCGAAGCAATTGACCGATGAAGTGGGAGATTTCGCGATCGACAAGGCCATTCGAATCTACCCCACTCGTGCACTTGTCGCAGAACACAACGCCAGAGTTCTTGCCAAAGAAGAGAAATTAAACCTAAAATACAAAAATACGACTAAAATAACGACTAACTAGACAAAATCCATACAATTACACAGCAATAATGATAAATATATCATAAAAATGGGCTGTTACAAACAATTATAACTAACAAATTACTGAACAAAACCTATAATTTACCGTAGAATTTCAATCAAGGTTAAAATAAACAAATACGACTTAAATGTAATCTAACTGAAAAAGTCCATCTAATTACACAGAAATATTGATAGTTACACATTACAAATGGGTAAAGGAAAATACAAATCGGTTAAAAACAAATATAACTGACAAATTACTGAAGAAAACCTATAATTTACCGTAGAATAGAAATCAAGCCTAAAATAAACACATACAACTTAAATGTAAACTAACTTTATAAAGTCCACCCAATTACACAGAAATATTATTATTACTGACAAATTACTGAACAAAACCCATAAATTTACCGAAGAATAGAAATCAAACTTGAAATACAAAAATAGGACATAAATTACGACTAACTAGATAAAATCCATAAAATTACACAGCAATAATGATAAATATATCATAAAAATGGGTTGTTTCAAGTATTAATTGGTTATAAACAATTATAACTGAGAAATTACTTAGTTATAACAGACAAATAGGCCGTTATCTCGATGTATGGTAACATTGGTTTAGTAGTTGAATATATATCCAATTAGTTATACGAGGCTAATTGCGGAAAAAACTGTTCATAAGGTCCTTCGACACTGACTTCTGGAATTTCTCCATTGACTGGTTGGTAACTGTCTCAGGGAATAATTTGAGTTTTCAGTCACTCACGACAACCCTTCCCAGAAGCACACTCTAAGTTCCAAAATCTGTTTGTTTTTTCTAATAAGTTCCCAGAATAAGAACAAAGCAGCTTATAAGTTCTCAATCATTTTGTGTGTCGTATCTTAACTTATCGGATGTGTTATGTGTGAAGTGGTAAATGATAAAGGTATCTCAATTTGGACTTACCACTACAAAAATATAAAAATATAATGAATTCTCAGGGGTAGGCCGTCCCCATGAATGAAATGATAAGCTTCGTTTCACACATGGATTAACTAAGTCTAAATAATCAATTATCTTTATCATTAATGAATAAATACTCGTAATCTGAAATTTAATTAGAATCATATCATGAAAGTACACTTGGGTTACTTTATAACAAAACATATTAAATAGGAACTCAATCTTTCAAAAACGTGCTTCGTCCACGGAGGAAGAATAAAACTCAAATTTAATGAAACCATGAACTACGTTTATTTTATTAAAATTAAGCCAACCCATTTTTCATCCATTAATTATTTATAATGAATTATTTATAATTATTATAATTATTTATAATTTATTAATTATTTATAATGAATTTGAAGTGATTGAATATTTTGGTGAATAAATGATATAATATCAATAACTTATAAGTGTGAAATAATAGAGATATTGCAGTCGGAAAGTGGTTTAGTAGTTGGAAATAAAAAAGAAAACTAACGTTAACCATTTGGGAATTATCCCAACCCAGCTGTGGTTCCATAAAAAAATGTATCCAGTTGTCGAAGCCGTAAATAGACGAATCCAGCTGCTGGACCATTAATACACGAACATCTTATGTTTCCTGACTCCCGAGGAAAATGCTGTATTGATAAAGGATAGAGCTGCCGCATCGGATCGGGTGAGTTGACGCAGAGATCTTATTATATTAGAGATGTACAAAGCAATATAAATTTTTTCGTCAGATCATTTGTATAATATATCATCAATCTTATATATGTATCTGTGCCAGTATATGATTTTTTAACTCATGTTATTATCTGTCAGAACGTATGGTTATGTATATGTTAGCTAAATCATATGTGTATGTGTTTAAGATCTCAAAGTGGCAAGTACATTCTTTCCCCATAAAAACATCCATTTGGAAACATGGACACATCCACGTAAAACATCCCGAAGCCAAATTGACCATGTGTTGATTTCAAAAGACCGAGCTCGGGTTGTTCAAGACGTGAGATCGTATCGGTCGTCAACAAAATTCGTAGGCAGTGACCATTTTATGGTTGCTGCAAAGCTGCGATGGAAATTTTCGTACAAGTCAAGGAGGACAGGAGAATATAAAACGCGATTCTCCTGTGAAGGTCTGATAAATGAAGAAACGCAACGAAAATACCAAGATCTTGTCAGCAATAGCATTATGCAATCCAATAACCAATCTGATGATGTGAACAGTGTCTGGGAAGTATTGAAAATGTCGGTTGTCGATGCCGCCCAGCACACTCTCGGTATAGTGAAAACTAAGCCCAAAAATGATTGGTTTGATGAGGAGTGTCGTCTTGCTGTTGAGCAACGAAATATAGCCTACAATGAAGCGCAGACTCAGTTTACAATTGCAAGGAAAAACAAGGCAGTTCTTGATAGGAGGACAGCTAAACGCATTTGTAGACAGAAGAAGCGCGAATGGTGGAAGGCCAAGGTCTTAAGAGTATAACAACTCAGCAATGAGCACAATTCGCGTGGTTTCTTTAAAGGAATCACCGAATTGCACCATACCTTAAGATCTCGGTCAACTGTCATTCGGGACCAGGATGGAAACCTCTGTGTCAACGTCGATGCGGTACTCGATACATGGCGTGAACATTTTTTTGATCTACTTAATGTTCCACATGTATCATAAGCTGTATTTGAATACCCTCAAATACAAACCGCGGAGATGTTCATTGAGGATCCATCCTATGAGGAATTCACAATGGCCATGCAGAGATTAAAGAAAAATCGTTCACCAGGGGTTGATTGCATTAATTCAGAGCTCTTGATATTCGGAGGGCTAACTTTGTGGAACTGTCTTTTCGACCTTATTCGATTGGTATGGCGAAATGAAGTTATGCCTGACGAATGGAAAGTGGCCGCGTTATGCCCAATATTCAAAAAGGGTGATCGCATGAAATGCGAGAATTATCGCGGTATAGCTCTCCTTTGCACAGCATACAAGTTACTGTCTTACATAATCTTGGGAAGAATTACTCCTTTAGCGGAGGAAATTGTCGGTGACTACCAAGGAGGATTCCGTCCAAATCGGTCAGTCACTGATCAAGTTTTTTCGCTACGGATGATTCTTTCCAAGTACTACGAAACATCTCGCGATGTACACCAGGTATTCCTAGATTTCAAGCAAGCCTATGACTCGATCAATCGAGAGAGGCTATGGTATGCATTGAATATTTAGGAATACCAAAAAAATATGTACATCTGTGTAAAATGACAGTAACGCAGTTACAATGCTGTGTCAAAGTTGAGAACAGGCTATCGAGAATGTTTTCAATTACTTCTGGTGTTCGACAAGGAGATGCGCTGTCCCCGATACTTTTTAATCTCATGTTGGAATACATCCTTTGTAAAAGTGCAACACCTCAGGACAACATCTTATTCCGACAATCCAATCAACTTCTTGCGTATGCAGATGATATCTGTGTGATTGGATTAAATGGCAACGGAGTTAAAGAGATACTTGATCCACTGGAACAGTTTTCAGCTTCCGTTGGTCTCAAAATCAATGAGTCCAAAACCAAATATCTGATCTCTGGTTTTCGAGACCAAGCCGCAAGTGATTTCAGTAGTGGAAACCACACGTTTGGAGTGATGAGATTTAAGTATCTTGGATCTCTCATTACTCACGATAATAGTGTGGGAGAGGATATCAAGGTTCGCCTTGCCGCTGGCAATCGGGCTTTGTGTTCTCTACGTCCACTGCAAATACGGATAAGCTGAAATTGTACAGAGTGTTGATGAGACCCGTTGTCATGTATGGATGTGAGCGTTGGACCTTGACGAATGAGTACGAAAGATGGCTTCTAACATTCGAGAGAAGAATCATGCGTGTGATATATGGCCCAAAACGCGACGTTGATGGCACATACCGAGTTCTATTCAATCAGGAATTTGATGCAAATTCCTGATATCGTGCATGAAATCAAAGGACAGCGAATACGCTGGCTCGGTCACGTTCTGCGTGCTGATCCGAAACGAATGATACAGCGATCTTTGAAGGGAGAACCGCCTTTCGGTAGGCGAAGAGGTCGCTGTCGGCGACGATGGCTCCACGGCGTAGAGAGCGATCTGGCATCTTCCAACTGCTTACAACAGTATGAAGAGCTGGCTCGTGATCGAAACTGTTGGAGCCAGATTGTTGACACGGTACGGGCCAATAATGGCCTGTAAAAACCGAAAAAAAAAAAAAAAAAAAAAAAAAAAAAACAAATTATCGAAATTTATTATGAAATACATCTTTTTGTTTTGTGTGGTTGACCTAATAGTTCATCTGAGTTAGCAACTCAAACTGTGGAAAGAGACCAAACCAAACAAGATACCTAAACAGTTCTCAGAAATGAATTTTAAAACCAACTAATACCAAAATAAGAGAACCATCACCATAATTTTATAGGTTAGTTCAGTATCCAATAGATGGTCCAAACTATTCCTCTGCCACATAATCTTGGATTCAAAGATTACAACAAATTGCATTTGGAATTAATGTGAACCAAGATGAACGTTAGTTTTAGTTTGATACCACTAGATTTAGTCACAGAATTGTTACAAAATCAAGTTTGTCCGACAAATAGTTGTAATTGTCTGCATGTATGTACATAGATTTTCCTTAATGGACGAAACTACGATTCGTGAGTGTATTGTATGTTATATAATGAGCTTGTATGTAGATAATTTTAACGAGCAGCATAAAGAATTATAATATATCTGCCTCATTTGATCACTGTTGAACCAAAAGTTGGTTATACATAAATAATCAGTCCACACAATGAAGTTCAAATTGTTCAGCGATTAATTACTGTGATTGGCCGTAACTTAGATTTGGTCTTCATCTTATCGGTGTAAATCATTGCTAAATTAATAGTTTTTACTAAATCGGGTAACCCAATTTGTGGTTGGTAGTTGCCAAAGCCTTAGATGCCTTAAGAGGAGATAATAATGGAATATTTTGATGAAACCAGTGTGTATTTAGTAACTCTTAAAATTAATCATTCAAATAAATAATCATTTGAACTTTGTTCATTATCAACTTATTCAATTATAGCATTGTTAATACATGACCAATCCGTTATCCGGGTATTTCATGAAAAATTATTCTCGAACAAATCTTGCATCACTAATCTCTATAACACACATAAATTGTCCAATCAGAGATTACTCGTATGACCAATATGGTTGTTGATAATACATGTACACTATAAAAATATTGATCCAACACTTAAATATTTAACGCAGCTATGGAGGACCTACACATCCATACATCGAATTGCAGTTGATTATGTATATGGTCAGTAGCCCTAAGAAATAAACGAGATAAATTTGGATTTGTCATATGTTAAGAGATTAGCTTAAAACAAAATATATAATTTAGTTTCATTTCGATCATTGCTGGTAATCGTGTTGTATATCGCGTCTCAAATAATGGATATTTTGATTTATTTTACAACTTTGCTTATATCGATCGAGTTATCGTACCAAAATGTGATCACATCGAACAACGCGACGAGCGACGAGGTGAACATACAACGGGTCGCAACACTAGAAGAGAAATTTCAAGGATTCGATTATTGTCAATACAGTGACGAGGATAAGGGATTTTGCGTGTATCCGGAAGAAGTAACGGTTGGATGCAAGGAAGTACAGTCAACAATCGGATGTTCAAATGTGGTTATCTTGGATATCACAAGACACATTGATAAAATAGTTGATTTTCATAACGACTTACGATCACGTTACGCAAATGGTGAAAACAGTTTTAAAAATGCAACTAAAATGAAAAAAATCAAATGGAATGATGAATTGCAATACTTAGCTTTGCTAAGATTACAAAAGTGTTCAATCGTGATAGACGAAGAGCTTTGTTTCGTTTCATCGAAAGCACAAAAATTGTATGGGTATGTCGGTTACACGGCCAAACAATCTGATCCAAAATATGCTATTCAAACCATGTTAGAATTATGGGCATTCAAAGAAGATTACAATCAGTTACGCGTATATTATATATCAAGAAACTATATGTTTTATAGATGTAGTTATTTTGCCAGTGTGTCGCACATGATTCACGACGAAATCGACGAAATTGGTTGCGCTATCGGAGAAGTAAAATATAAAAATATCGATAGATTAGGCTTATCATGCGTTTATAATAAGTATATGACCTCATCGAATATAATTTACACAACAGGAGCGAAACCATGTTCGCATTGTAGTGATTATGGTGAAGTATATACATGCAATAATAAAGGCTTGTGCGAAATTGGTGAAAATTTACTTCGATCAAAATCGAAAGGCAGTGCCATTGGGATAGCGTTTTTGACGATTGCGGTCTATAATACAATTTTTTTTATAAAACTATATACTTCTTTATATAATTAGTGTTTCTATATATAAATTAATATTTATTATATTTTAAAGTTTGGCATGATTTGGCATCATCTGCAGACAAAGTTGTTTTATTTGCAATGCTACGTAATCTAATTTTTAATTTGAATAAATCATGAATGATGTAATGATTTTAAAAAAAATGAAATAAATTTTATTTATAAATAGTGTTTCTCGTTATTTATTATCAATAAGTTTTTACAGGCCATTATTGGCCCGTACCGTTTCAACAATCTGACTCCAACGGTTTCGATCACGAGCTAGCTCTTGTGGCGTTCACAAATACGACGAATAGTCACACCACAACGAGTCAATGACGTCATCAGATCGAAACCGGCCTAGCGAAACGAATATTACAGACCACATACAAAGATGCCATACATTTCAAGACAAACGTCTTCATCGGCTGGTTGATTTCAGCGCCCTAGCTGTCAATCAATGCCACTCTGTGGAGTCGAAAGTTTAACTCCCGCCATTTATCATTAGCTGTCACGATTACAGCTCCCAGCATCACAAATCACACTTCAACATTTGGTGACCCCGACGACCCTGTTTAGGGCATATCACGTCAATAACCTTCTCAATACACGACCTCCCAACATTTTCAAGTGCAACAATTTAGCACACAACACCCTCCTGCCAAAAAAAAAAATCCGGATTCTAAAATTACTGCAGCCTTATAACCCAATACATTAACAATCGCAGTCGAAGGGGGAAATCACTTTCGGGGGGTTGTAATGAACTGAGGTGGCATGGGAAATTCTAAGCTAAGCTTGGTTTCAAAAAAATGCCGTTCATTACCGAATCTGTTATTCATCCAGTCAGAGCTTCGGCGTGGTCATAATTTGCCAGCTAAAGACACAGCGTTTGGGGTGGGGTTTGCCGAAGTTGAAAGGATGCATTGCTAGACCACAGGGATAGGAATGAGGGAGAGGATAGGGATAAGGGAACTAAGGTACGGTTTAACTTACCATATCAGAACTGATCGTCAATTGCGAAATCTCATCCTCACAAAAGAAATGAATTTAAGTTCTCATCCTGAAAGAGAAAAAATGCGAAGCGAAACAAATAGCAGAAACGAAAACTAAACAACAATAATTCATAGTTTAGTAGTTACAAATAAATTAATTATTTATTTATGAAATAAATATTTAAATGATTGATTGAATACAAAAGTAACACTAATCTAATTAAATGTTTATAAACTTAACTATAAACTACCACTAAGTGAAACGATTGCTTAGATATACCCCACAGAGAAGACCATACCATTAAATCATATATATAATAAGAAAATAATAAAAAAATTAATAATAATAAACAAAATCTTATCTTAAAATGAATGATGTTGAATGTTGATGTGTTGAGGGAAGATAATCCATTTTTAGTTCTTCAGAAATTTTGTTTCTTTAAATTATGCGTGTCAGTACACTTAAAAATTAATAAAAAAAAAATGTGTAACATTAACTTTCAATAAATGTACTGAGTGGAAAGATTTAAACGTTTGCACTAATAGTTTGTTGGTTTGTTTTTCTGTCCCTTTAAATTCCACTGGTTACGAATTTCATTGAAAAACAAATACAACTTTTTGATTTTTGTTTTGGTAATGGTTATCACATTATTCCCAACTTGATTTACACTTTTGTTACGATTTTTACGTACATGTTAGCACATTTTTGTTAATATTTTTATGTACATGTATGCACGCTGTTTTAATGTGTGAATGGTTTTTTTTTGCTTGTTTATTTTTTTTTTATTAAATATATTGTTATTATAAAAAAATTTATTATTTTTAGATACTACACTATTCATTAATAACTATTAACATATATAAATTAATGATAAACATAGTTTTAGGAATGTTTTTCAAAACCACGTTTCTTTTTTTTTTTCTTTCGACTAAAACCAAAACTGCACATCACAACACAAAGCGTGCACTCAAGTTTTCTTTTTTTTTCGTTTATTGTTTTTTTTTTTTTTTTTACGGTAAGGTTGGTTAGTGTTCAGTTTTTTCGTTTATTAAGTTAAATTCTCTTTTTCAAAAAAAAAACAGTTTCACTTTGTTTATGCAATTATAGTTATGCTAAAGAATATATATATATATATAACAGTTAACTATGTTATATGCCACCAAACTATGAATTATTATCACCAAAAATATAAATTAAATGATCTATGATGAAACCAAAACGTTCATTTCCCATCACATTTTTATTTTTCCTTCAACAGAGAATTTATCTATATCTAACTCAACTACAAAAACTTTACCGGCTATTTGTAATAACCAAAAATTATTTTTTTTTTTATCATTCTAACTAATTGATCAATTCACTCTCAAACAAAAACAACCACGAGTATTACAATTTTTTTGGTTTATATACTAAATATAAACAATAGATCCCCCACCCACTGAATAAACAAACAAATTCACCGACAATTTATTTTCCCCAGCTTTGGGTTTAATTTTAGCGGGAAATTATACCATTTGTCTACACCACTCATACAGGGATGTACAACCATGCCACTTTTGGAACGATCGAGCGACGCCGTCGTTACAAATCGTGGGGACGACCCACACCAATGAGATAGTCTCAACAAGCCGGGCAGAAAAACCTTATGAAAAAGAGAGCAAAAGTCATTCTAAGTATCAATTTTATATTATACTCGAATATCTTTGGCGTGATAAATGCCAAGATTTTTACCGTTGGTGTCATGCACTTCGTAAGCAACGTTCCCAATTCGCTTCCGGATAATGCCTTTCCTAAATTTTGAACAAAGTTTTGCTGATATTTTGTTCAATGCGTCACTATGAATGAAGTTCCTTACGAATACTACTTGTCCAATGCTAAATTCTCGGTTTCGACTTCTTAAATTATAATTATTGGAACTTTGTTCATACGCTTTTCTTATGCGCTTTAATACAGTTCTTTGTAGTTCGGTTTGACGATCCGCATTAGTTAAATCGAAATTGACGTCCCCCAAATCACGTAAATTCCTAATCAATTCATAATCTGCGCCATGTCCGATATAATGTTTACCGAAAACCATGAAATGAGGTGACTCCTTAGTTGTTTCATGGACTACGTTCCGTATGGCGGCTGCGATTGAAGGTAAATGTTTATCCCAATCATTGTGTGTTTCAGATATATAAGCTCGTATTCCCGCTACAACCGATCGGTTAACCCTTTCACAAGCATTTGCTTGTGGGTGATATTTGGGTGTAAACGTATGGCGCACTCCATATTTCTTCATTAATTCAGTAAAACACTTTGCGCTAAATTGTTTGCCGTTGTCACTCACAACGATTTCAGGAACTGAAAACATTGCAAATACGCGCTGTTCTAGAAATTTACAAGTGTTCGAAGCTGTAGCATCTCGCATTGGTTCCAATAGTACGAATCTTGACAGATGATCCATCACTATAAAGATGTAACAGTTGCCATTTTTGGAGCGGGGATATGGACCTAAATAATCTATATAAAGCTTTTGCCACGTTCTTTGGATTTCGTAGAAATTTCCCATCGGAGGCCGTAGCGTTATATTCGTTGCTTTACATTGTTTGCATGTTTCGCAACTTGTAACGAATTTATGAACGTCATGCTTCATCGTAGGCCAATAATATAAGCGACGTAAAATATCAAGCGTTTTCTTAATCCCAAAGTGCGATGCTGACGGTGGACAGTGTGCTCCCATAATTAAAGAATGTGTTAATTCTCTCGGGATGTACAACTTCCAGGATGGTAAGTCGGATGTCAACCCACTAGGTTCACAACTGTTATTATAATAAATTCGATCGTTTAACACTTGCAACTTGGAAGAAACTGACGGATTATCTGTCAGAGTTCGAATAAGCGACGTATAGTCAGGATCACTAAAGTGTTCGTCCGCCAAATCCACATGTAGAGGAGGACTAAGGTTTGGGTTATCCAGTTTTAACTCATCACAATGGAGGCGAGAGAGAGCGTCTGGTACACAATTGTCCTTACCTTTTCGGTATTCAATGGAAAAATTAAATCCTTGGAGCTGAAGACTCCAGCGAGCGAGACGTCCAGAAAGATCTCTCTGTCCCATTAGCCACTTTAAACTTGCGTGATCCGTGATAATGGTAAAAGAGTATCCTTCTACGTATTGCCTAAATTTCTTGACACTCAATACAGCCGCAAGACACTCAAGCTCAGTGATGCTATAATTGCGTTGCGCTGCATTGAGTTTCTTCGAAAAGTAAGCAACAGGACGTTCATCGCCGCTGGAGGACTTCTGAAAGAGGACACTACCTACGCCAGTAGTAGACGCGTCACATTGAATGTAGAATGGAATTGAGTAGTCCGCATTACAAAGAACAGGGGATGTGCACAGCGCCTTTTTCAAATTATTAAACGCCGTTTCGGCATCAGTATTCCACTCAAATTTCTTATTCTTCTTAAGAAGATTGGTTAGGGGTTCAACAATAACAGCGTACCGACCGATGAACCGCCGGTACCATCCGGTTACTCCAAGGAACCGTCGCACATGTCGGACAGTTTTCGGACGCGGGTAATTCTGAATTGCAGCTACCTTCTCGGGATCCACTTTCAGAACTCCATCACCAACAATGTGACCCAGGTATTTTATCTCCTTAAGGCAAAATTTGCTTTTATCAACGTTAATTGTTAAATTAGCGCGATTCAATAATTCTGCCACTTTATCCAGTAACCTTAAATGCTCCTCAAACGTTTCACTAGTTATAAGGAGGTCATCCAGATATACGAATATTTGAGAGTGCAGTTCATGGGGTATCACTCGATGCATTAATCGGCACATGGTTTGTGGTGCGTTGCAGAGGCCGAATGGCATGACTGTGAATTGATACAGCGGTCGGCCAGGTACAGCAAAGGCTGTCTTATCCCTTGACCCCTCATCAAGCGGAATTTGCCAGAAGGCGTCCTTCAAATCAAGACTCGAGATGAATCTTGTTTTATCCAGACGCCCCAGCAACCCATCAATGAGAGGCAAGGGATAAGCATCCTTCACCGTGACCTCGTTAACCTTCCGTGCATCGAGACACAATCGTACCTTGCCGTTCGACTTGCGCACCACAGCAATCGGTGAACACCACGAACTGCTACTCTCTTCTATAGCACCCAGTGATAACATGCGGTTGAGCTCTTTATTCATTTCTTCTTCTACGGCAGGTGAAACAGGATAATGCCGTTGCTTTACCGGTTTGGCATCTCCAACGTCGATGACATGCGATAATAGTGTGGTCTTTCCTAACCCAAGAACTAAGGACGACGGAAACTTTTTAATCACCTGCTCTAACAAGAACTTTTGGTTATCATTCAATGAATGTTTGAGAGCGACATTATTTTGCAAACTACTTTCATCCTCTAGTTCCATTTCATCAGTCTGATAAAGAAGTGTTGAAGGTCCAGATGATCTAGGATTATGCTGTTGTGAGGTTTCCGTAGAGCTTGAGGAGAAAGAAATTTTTAAGTCGAATACTCGCCAAAAGTCAATACCTAGGTATAGCTGTTGTGTTAAATTTGGAGCTAAATGAAACGTTACCATACATGTCTTTCCTACAAAACTTACAGGCACATGGATATAACCAAGGATTGTTTCGATTTGGCCACTTGCAGTTTTAACTGTGTTAGGAAAAGAATGAAATTTGATATCTGGTTCATTTAATAATTTTTCGCAATCCTTGCCCAAAATTGAGATATTGGCCCCACTGTCCAGCAGTCCTAAATATGGTTTACCGAACATTTGTATTTCCGCATAAGGTCGACCGTCAAAGTTTTCTGTAATTATTGACTCGGTAATGTTTTTTCTCATAGATCTTTTAAGTGTCCAATATTTCGTTACGCGAGTGGTTCTTGAATCGGTTATTTGCGGTGATGGTATCGATTTTTTTAAAACTATAGTAGGATTGGAAAAAACATCTGTATTTACTTTTTCTCGTTCGAGCGCCGGAGGATTTGATAAAATTCGGGATCCGTGTTGCAAGCGGAATTGGTTAGCTCTTTTCCTGTTTTGGGGATCTGAAACCTGGAAGGTCGCACCCCCACATGCAAGTTTCCCGCCTGTTGTCGACAGTGTGGGCATTGTGGTTTGATGTAGCCTTTTGCGCCACATCCAAAACAAAATCTTTCACGAACCGGTAAATGACAATCATAATAAAAGTGATCTGTTTGGAAGCAATTCCAGCAACAACCTTTAGAAGGTGGTAAGGATTTATTTGTAGTGTAAGTATTATGCGAACTTCTAGGTAAATTTTGATTTAACTGTATTGCAGCGACTTCTTCTTCGATTATTTTGTATGGATCCTGTATCGCCTGTGCATCTATCTCATTTACTTGGCGCTTTAGTTGGCACAGCAGTTCTGGGACAAATCCCGTTCGGTTCCACGTATCCTCATGTGCTACACAACGACGAATCAATTCATCGATATTTGAAAACTGGATGCCCGTCAGCCGATCTTGTAACCCAGGACGCATATTGTGCTTTATTATCCTCATAAGATCTAAATCACTTAGTGGAGTTTCGAGTTGCAATGATAATGACATCAGGTCGTTGTAAAATTCATAAAAACTTTCTCGCGGTCGCTGTTTCTTTGATTCTATTTGATGGCGAATTTCGAAATCCGATCGTCTATCTTGAAAACGCTTTTTCATTTCATTTTTAAGTTCATACCAAGTAATATCTTTGTGACGTTCGATCATCGTCCAATACCACTCAACAGACACACCTCTTAGGACGTAATGTAGTTCAGTTACAAGCCGATCATCACTAATATTTTCTGATCTAGCTAGATGTTCTACTCTCGCCAAAAATCTTTTAACATGAATTCCCGTCGGTGAACCCTCAAAATGAACGTTCCATTTTGAGAGAGATCTCCCTGCCTTATACATTGTTTGTGGTGGAACATTATAAGGGAATGGTGGCGGTAAATTAAACGGTGGAATGTTGTTTTGAACTTCATTTCCTTGATTTATGTAAGCCCCACCTGGGCGATTTGGGATATTTTGTGATTGGAATGGTAAATGAGTAGTACTGTTCATTTGATTCGCGATAGCTCTTGCTGGTATAGTGTTTGGATTAACATTATTCCTCACCGTATTATATTGACCGTTACCTAATGAAACTCTAGAATTATTGGATTCATCGGCCATTTGTTCTTTTTCAGAATCAAACTCATCATCTGTTGGATCCTCCAAATGGATTTCATTTAGCTTTCCGATACTATCATTCAAAGGTTTGTCAGTTTCCGTTGAAGCTTTCACAAATTCTAGCAATTGTGTAGTTGTATTATTTGTTTCGTCAACTGCAGCGGCGACGGCTTTTGATTTGCGCAATCGAGATAAACGGCCTTGGACATGAAGTAATCTAGAATTCAACTTAGTTAACTTGCCATTTTCATTGTTTTTAACGGCTTCTTGAATAAGATCATAAAGATCTTTTAACTTGGACGAGATTTTGTGAACTTCACGCCTCGGATTCTTTCTGGCAGCTTCATGAGCTTTATTAGGAATTAAACAAGTATGAGTTTGCTCTAAAGTTAAACGTTCCTTAAGCTTTGTCAATTTCTCTCTAATGCATTTAGAATCAACGTCACGAACTAGACATTCCAGCTCTAGTTCGTCAAACTCTAAGTGTTCAACATCCATGGCTGATTGATACGGACAAATTTAATATAAGTAGTTATTAACCAATAGTACAATGTCCCGTATTAGATTAAAAAAAAATAACAATAATATTTTAATAAACTGCGGAAAACAAAAATAAATATCAAATCTACGAATATGTAATAGTATCACCCACAAAAAATATTAATGTATAGATAAATAGGTATATCGATAATATGTATAAATAAATAATTATAAATAAGTATAAATATAAATAATATCACTAAAAAATATAAATTCTTTTGGTTGTGTTTGTTTAACGAAGTAATGATTTTCAAGAAAAATTAAAGCTTTACAAAAATATCAATTCGATCATTAAAATGAAGATGAGACCCACAAGATTCTGATACAGTTCTGTTCTGTGTTTTTTTTTTTCCATTTTCTATTAAGTAAATTAATCCGTGCCTTACGGAAAAGGAGGAGAAGGGATAGGAGGGACAAAGGAAAGGAGGAGGAAAGGAAAAGAAATAAAACTGTTTATTATTTTATGAATAGTTATGATTGTACGGTATGAAATGAACCAAAAAAATTAACCTTACAGCTACAGACAAGAGCTATCCACGAGAACAAAGCATATTCCCGGAAACACTTGCGACTGTAAAGTAAGAGACTCTTTTCATACTTTACCAAACAAGATAATCAACACAATATTGTGGAAAATTTTGCGAAAGTATGGAAAGCAAAGTCAATAGAAGATTAATTGAAATCACAAGTCTAACACTAAAATCAACCTAATCAAGGGAAGTAGTGCGGATGCGGTTTCAACAATCACCATTGATCACTGGAAACTAAGACGAATGGAAAGTCAAATTAAAAAAAAATAAAAATTTAAAGAGAAAGAAAATATGGTTCTACAATTGAAATGAAAAGACAACAGAATTATTTTAATTAAAATTGGTTGAAAGAAACATGAATAAATGAAAATCGGATTGAAATTCAACTATAACAAAAGTGACAGAAGGAATTCAGAATAGAAAAAATAATAATAATGAAAGTAGGAAAATAGTTAGCCAGTACGATTTGGGCGCCATCTGTAATGAACTGAGGTGGCATGGGAAATTCTAAGCTAAGCTTGGTTTCAAAAAAATGCCGTTCATTACCGAATCTGTTATTCATCCAGTCAGAGCTTCGGCGTGGTCATAATTTGCCAGCTAAAGACACAGCGGTTGGGGTGGGGTTTGCCGAAGTTGAAAGGATGCATTGCTAGACCACAGGGATAGGAATGAGGGAGAGGATAGGGATAAGGGAACTAAGGTACGGTTTAACTTACCATATCAGAACTGATCGTCAATTGCGAAATCTCATCCTCACAAAAGAAATGAATTTAAGTTCTCATCCTGAAAGAGAAAAAATGCGAAGCGAAACAAATAGCAGAAACGAAAACTAAACAACAATAATTCATAGTTTAGTAGTTACAAATAAATTAATTATTTATTTATGAAATAAATATTTAAATGATTGATTGAATACAAAAGTAACACTAATCTAATTAAATGTTTATAAACTTAACTATAAACTACCACTAAGTGAAACGATTGCTTAGATATACCCCACAGAGAAGACCATACCATTAAATCATATATATAATAAGAAAATAATAAAAAAATTAATAATAATAAACAAAATCTTATCTTAAAATGAATGATGTTGAATGTTGATGTGTTGAGGGAAGATAATCCATTTTTAGTTCTTCAGAAATTTTGTTTCTTTAAATTATGCGTGTCAGTACACTTAAAAATTAATAAAAAAAAAATGTGTAACATTAACTTTCAATAAATGTACTGAGTGGAAAGATTTAAACGTTTGCACTAATAGTTTGTTGGTTTGTTTTTCTGTCCCTTTAAATTCCACTGGTTACGAATTTCATTGAAAAACAAATACAACTTTTTGATTTTTGTTTTGGTAATGGTTATCACATTATTCCCAACTTGATTTACACTTTTGTTACGATTTTTACGTACATGTTAGCACATTTTTGTTAATATTTTTATGTACATGTATGCACGCTGTTTTAATGTGTGAATGGTTTTTTTTTGCTTGTTTATTTTTTTTTTTATTAAATATATTGTTATTATAAAAAAATTTATTATTTTTAGATACTACACTATTCATTAATAACTATTAACATATATAAATTAATGATAAACATAGTTTTAGGAATGTTTTTCAAAACCACGTTTCTTTTTTTTTTTCTTTCGACTAAAACCAAAACTGCACATCACAACACAAAGCGTGCACTCAAGTTTTCTTTTTTTTTCGTTTATTGTTTTTTTTTTTTTTTTACGGTAAGGTTGGTTAGTGTCCAGTTTTTTCGTTTATTAAGTTAAATTCTCTTTTTCAAAAAAAAAACAGTTTCACTTTGTTTATGCAATTATAGTTATGCTAAAGAATATATATATATATATAACAGTTAACTATGTTATATGCCACCAAACTATGAATTATTATCACCAAAAATATAAATTAAATGATCTATGATGAAACCAAAACGTTCATTTCCCATCACATTTTTATTTTTCCTTCAACAGAGAATTTATCTATATCTAACTCAACTACAAAAACTTTACCGGCTATTTGTAATAACCAAAAATTATTTTTTTTTTTTATCATTCTAACTAATTGATCAATTCACTCTCAAACAAAAACAACCACGAGTATTACAATTTTTTTGGTTTATATACTAAATATAAACAATAGATCCCCCACCCACTGAATAAACAAACAAATTCACCGACAATTTATTTTCCCCAGCTTTGGGTTTAATTTTAGCGGGAAATTATACCATTTGTCTACACCACTCATACAGGGATGTACAACCATGCCACTTTTGGAACGATCGAGCGACGCCGTCGTTACAAATCGTGGGGACGACCCACACCAATGAGATAGTCTCAACAAGCCGGGCAGAAAAACCTTATGAAAAAGAGAGCAAAAGTCATTCTAAGTATCAATTTTATATTATACTCGAATATCTTTGGCGTGATAAATGCCAAGATTTTTACCGTTGGTGTCATGCACTTCGTAAGCAACGTTCCCAATTCGCTTCCGGATAATGCCTTTCCTAAATTTTGAACAAAGTTTTGCTGATATTTTGTTCAATGCGTCACTATGAATGAAGTTCCTTACGAATACTACTTGTCCAATGCTAAATTCTCGGTTTCGACTTCTTAAATTATAATTATTGGAACTTTGTTCATACGCTTTTCTTATGCGCTTTAATACAGTTCTTTGTAGTTCGGTTTGACGATCCGCATTAGTTAAATCGAAATTGACGTCCCCCAAATCACGTAAATTCCTAATCAATTCATAATCTGCGCCATGTCCGATATAATGTTTACCGAAAACCATGAAATGAGGTGACTCCTTAGTTGTTTCATGGACTACGTTCCGTATGGCGGCTGCGATTGAAGGTAAATGTTTATCCCAATCATTGTGTGTTTCAGATATATAAGCTCGTATTCCCGCTACAACCGATCGGTTAACCCTTTCACAAGCATTTGCTTGTGGGTGATATTTGGGTGTAAACGTATGGCGCACTCCATATTTCTTCATTAATTCAGTAAAACACTTTGCGCTAAATTGTTTGCCGTTGTCACTCACAACGATTTCAGGAACTGAAAACATTGCAAATACGCGCTGTTCTAGAAATTTACAAGTGTTCGAAGCTGTAGCATCTCGCATTGGTTCCAATAGTACGAATCTTGACAGATGATCCATCACTATAAAGATGTAACAGTTGCCATTTTTGGAGCGGGGATATGGACCTAAATAATCTATATAAAGCTTTTGCCACGTTCTTTGGATTTCGTAGAAATTTCCCATCGGAGGCCGTAGCGTTATATTCGTTGCTTTACATTGTTTGCATGTTTCGCAACTTGTAACGAATTTATGAACGTCATGCTTCATCGTAGGCCAATAATATAAGCGACGTAAAATATCAAGCGTTTTCTTAATCCCAAAGTGCGATGCTGACGGTGGACAGTGTGCTCCCATAATTAAAGAATGTGTTAATTCTCTCGGGATGTACAACTTCCAGGATGGTAAGTCGGATGTCAACCCACTAGGTTCACAACTGTTATTATAATAAATTCGATCGTTTAACACTTGCAACTTGGAAGAAACTGACGGATTATCTGTCAGAGTTCGAATAAGCGACGTATAGTCAGGATCACTAAAGTGTTCGTCCGCCAAATCCACATGTAGAGGAGGACTAAGGTTTGGGTTATCCAGTTTTAACTCATCACAATGGAGGCGAGAGAGAGCGTCTGGTACACAATTGTCCTTACCTTTTCGGTATTCAATGGAAAAATTAAATCCTTGGAGCTGAAGACTCCAGCGAGCGAGACGTCCAGAAAGATCTCTCTGTCCCATTAGCCACTTTAAACTTGCGTGATCCGTGATAATGGTAAAAGAGTATCCTTCTACGTATTGCCTAAATTTCTTGACACTCAATACAGCCGCAAGACACTCAAGCTCAGTGATGCTATAATTGCGTTGCGCTGCATTGAGTTTCTTCGAAAAGTAAGCAACAGGACGTTCATCGCCGCTGGAGGACTTCTGAAAGAGGACACTACCTACGCCAGTAGTAGACGCGTCACATTGAATGTAGAATGGAATTGAGTAGTCCGCATTACAAAGAACAGGGGATGTGCACAGCGCCTTTTTCAAATTGTTAAACGCCGTTTCGGCATCAGTATTCCACTCAAATTTCTTATTCTTCTTAAGAAGATTGGTTAGGGGTTCAACAATAACAGCGTACCGACCGATGAACCGCCGGTACCATCCGGTTACTCCAAGGAACCGTCGCACATGTCGGACAGTTTTCGGACGCGGGTAATTCTGAATTGCAGCTACCTTCTCGGGATCCACTTTCAGAACTCCATCACCAACAATGTGACCCAGGTATTTTATCTCCTTAAGGCAAAATTTGCTTTTATCAACGTTAATTGTTAAATTAGCGCGATTCAATAATTCTGCCACTTTATCCAGTAACCTTAAATGCTCCTCAAACGTTTCACTAGTTATAAGGAGGTCATCCAGATATACGAATATTTGAGAGTGCAGTTCATGGGGTATCACTCGATGCATTAATCGGCACATGGTTTGTGGTGCGTTGCAGAGGCCGAATGGCATGACTGTGAATTGATACAGCGGTCGGCCAGGTACAGCAAAGGCTGTCTTATCCCTTGACCCCTCATCAAGCGGAATTTGCCAGAAGGCGTCCTTCAAATCAAGACTCGAGATGAATCTTGTTTTATCCAGACGCCCCAGCAACCCATCAATGAGAGGCAAGGGATAAGCATCCTTCACCGTGACCTCGTTAACCTTCCGTGCATCGAGACACAATCGTACCTTGCCGTTCGACTTGCGCACCACAGCAATCGGTGAACACCACGAACTGCTACTCTCTTCTATAGCACCCAGTGATAACATGCGGTTGAGCTCTTTATTCATTTCTTCTTCTACGGCAGGTGAAACAGGATAATGCCGTTGCTTTACCGGTTTGGCATCTCCAACGTCGATGACATGCGATAATAGTGTGGTCTTTCCTAACCCAAGAACTAAGGACGACGGAAACTTTTTAATCACCTGCTCTAACAAGAACTTTTGGTTATCATTCAATGAATGTTTGAGAGCGACATTATTTTGCAAACTACTTTCATCCTCTAGTTCCATTTCATCAGTCTGATAAAGAAGTGTTGAAGGTCCAGATGATCTAGGATTATGCTGTTGTGAGGTTTCCGTAGAGCTTGAGGAGAAAGAAATTTTTAAGTCGAATACTCGCCAAAAGTCAATACCTAGGTATAGCTGTTGTGTTAAATTTGGAGCTAAATGAAACGTTACCATACATGTCTTTCCTACAAAACTTACAGGCACATGGATATAACCAAGGATTGTTTCGATTTGGCCACTTGCAGTTTTAACTGTGTTAGGAAAAGAATGAAATTTGATATCTGGTTCATTTAATAATTTTTCGCAATCCTTGCCCAAAATTGAGATATTGGCCCCACTGTCCAGCAGTCCTAAATATGGTTTACCGAACATTTGTATTTCCGCATAAGGTCGACCGTCAAAGTTTTCTGTAATTATTGACTCGGTAATGTTTTTTCTCATAGATCTTTTAAGTGTCCAATATTTCGTTACGCGAGTGGTTCTTGAATCGGTTATTTGCGGTGATGGTATCGATTTTTTTAAAACTATAGTAGGATTGGAAAAAACATCTGTATTTACTTTTTCTCGTTCGAGCGCCGGAGGATTTGATAAAATTCGGGATCCGTGTTGCAAGCGGAATTGGTTAGCTCTTTTCCTGTTTTGGGGATCTGAAACCTGGAAGGTCGCACCCCCACATGCAAGTTTCCCGCCTGTTGTCGACAGTGTGGGCATTGTGGTTTGATGTAGCCTTTTGCGCCACATCCAAAACAAAATCTTTCACGAACCGGTAAATGACAATCATAATAAAAGTGATCTGTTTGGAAGCAATTCCAGCAACAACCTTTAGAAGGTGGTAAGGATTTATTTGTAGTGTAAGTATTATGCGAACTTCTAGGTAAATTTTGATTTAACTGTATTGCAGCGACTTCTTCTTCGATTATTTTGTATGGATCCTGTATCGCCTGTGCATCTATCTCATTTACTTGGCGCTTTAGTTGGCACAGCAGTTCTGGGACAAATCCCGTTCGGTTCCACGTATCCTCATGTGCTACACAACGACGAATCAATTCATCGATATTTGAAAACTGGATGCCCGTCAGCCGATCTTGTAACCCAGGACGCATATTGTGCTTTATTATCCTCATAAGATCTAAATCACTTAGTGGAGTTTCGAGTTGCAATGATAATGACATCAGGTCGTTGTAAAATTCATAAAAACTTTCTCGCGGTCGCTGTTTCTTTGATTCTATTTGATGGCGAATTTCGAAATCCGATCGTCTATCTTGAAAACGCTTTTTCATTTCATTTTTAAGTTCATACCAAGTAATATCTTTGTGACGTTCGATCATCGTCCAATACCACTCAACAGACACACCTCTTAGGACGTAATGTAGTTCAGTTACAAGCCGATCATCACTAATATTTTCTGATCTAGCTAGATGTTCTACTCTCGCCAAAAATCTTTTAACATGAATTCCCGTCGGTGAACCCTCAAAATGAACGTTCCATTTTGAGAGAGATCTCCCTGCCTTATACATTGTTTGTGGTGGAACATTATAAGGGAATGGTGGCGGTAAATTAAACGGTGGAATGTTGTTTTGAACTTCATTTCCTTGATTTATGTAAGCCCCACCTGGGCGATTTGGGATATTTTGTGATTGGAATGGTAAATGAGTAGTACTGTTCATTTGATTCGCGATAGCTCTTGCTGGTATAGTGTTTGGATTAACATTATTCCTCACCGTATTATATTGACCGTTACCTAATGAAACTCTAGAATTATTGGATTCATCGGCCATTTGTTCTTTTTCAGAATCAAACTCATCATCTGTTGGATCCTCCAAATGGATTTCATTTAGCTTTCCGATACTATCATTCAAAGGTTTGTCAGTTTCCGTTGAAGCTTTCACAAATTCTAGCAATTGTGTAGTTGTATTATTTGTTTCGTCAACTGCAGCGGCGACGGCTTTTGATTTGCGCAATCGAGATAAACGGCCTTGGACATGAAGTAATCTAGAATTCAACTTAGTTAACTTGCCATTTTCATTGTTTTTAACGGCTTCTTGAATAAGATCATAAAGATCTTTTAACTTGGACGAGATTTTGTGAACTTCACGCCTCGGATTCTTTCTGGCAGCTTCATGAGCTTTATTAGGAATTAAACAAGTATGAGTTTGCTCTAAAGTTAAACGTTCCTTAAGCTTTGTCAATTTCTCTCTAATGCATTTAGAATCAACGTCACGAACTAGACATTCCAGCTCTAGTTCGTCAAACTCTAAGTGTTCAACATCCATGGCTGATTGATACGGACAAATTTAATATAAGTAGTTATTAACCAATAGTACAATGTCCCGTATTAGATTAAAAAAAAATAACAATAATATTTTAATAAACTGCGGAAAACAAAAATAAATATCAAATCTACGAATATGTAATAGTATCACCCACAAAAAATATTAATGTATAGATAAATAGGTATATCGATAATATGTATAAATAAATAATTATAAATAAGTATAAATATAAATAATATCACTAAAAAATATAAATTCTTTTGGTTGTGTTTGTTTAACGAAGTAATGATTTTCAAGAAAAATTAAAGCTTTACAAAAATATCAATTCGATCATTAAAATGAAGATGAGACCCACAAGATTCTGATACAGTTCTGTTCTGTGTTTTTTTTTTTCCATTTTCTATTAAGTAAATTAATCCGTGCCTTACGGAAAAGGAGGAGAAGGGATAGGAGGGACAAAGGAAAGGAGGAGGAAAGGAAAAGAAATAAAACTGTTTATTATTTTATGAATAGTTATGATTGTACGGTATGAAATGAACCAAAAAAATTAACCTTACAGCTACAGACAAGAGCTATCCACGAGAACAAAGCATATTCCCGGAAACACTTGCGACTGTAAAGTAAGAGACTCTTTTCATACTTTACCAAACAAGATAATCAACACAATATTGTGGAAAATTTTGCGAAAGTATGGAAAGCAAAGTCAATAGAAGATTAATTGAAATCACAAGTCTAACACTAAAATCAACCTAATCAAGGGAAGTAGTGCGGATGCGGTTTCAACAATCACCATTGATCACTGGAAACTAAGACGAATGGAAAGTCAAATTAAAAAAAAATAAAAATTTAAAGAGAAAGAAAATATGGTTCTACAATTGAAATGAAAAGACAACAGAATTATTTTAATTAAAATTGGTTGAAAGAAACATGAATAAATGAAAATCGGATTGAAATTCAACTATAACAAAAGTGACAGAAGGAATTCAGAATAGAAAAAATAATAATAATGAAAGTAGGAAAATAGTTAGCCAGTACGATTTGGGCGCCATCTGTAATGAACTGAGGTGGCATGGGAAATTCTAAGCTAAGCTTGGTTTCAAAAAAATGCCGTTCATTACCGAATCTGTTATTCATCCAGTCAGAGCTTCGGCGTGGTCATAATTTGCCAGCTAAAGACACAGCGGTTGGGGTGGGGTTTGCCGAAGTTGAAAGGATGCATTGCTAGACCACAGGGATAGGAATGAGGGAGAGGATAGGGATAAGGGAACTAAGGTACGGTTTAACTTACCATATCAGAACTGATCGTCAATTGCGAAATCTCATCCTCACAAAAGAAATGAATTTAAGTTCTCATCCTGAAAGAGAAAAAATGCGAAGCGAAACAAATAGCAGAAACGAAAACTAAACAACAATAATTCATAGTTTAGTAGTTACAAATAAATTAATTATTTATTTATGAAATAAATATTTAAATGATTGATTGAATACAAAAGTAACACTAATCTAATTAAATGTTTATAAACTTAACTATAAACTACCACTAAGTGAAACGATTGCTTAGATATACCCCACAGAGAAGACCATACCATTAAATCATATATATAATAAGAAAATAATAAAAAAATTAATAATAATAAACAAAATCTTATCTTAAAATGAATGATGTTGAATGTTGATGTGTTGAGGGAAGATAATCCATTTTTAGTTCTTCAGAAATTTTGTTTCTTTAAATTATGCGTGTCAGTACACTTAAAAATTAATAAAAAAAAAATGTGTAACATTAACTTTCAATAAATGTACTGAGTGGAAAGATTTAAACGTTTGCACTAATAGTTTGTTGGTTTGTTTTTCTGTCCCTTTAAATTCCACTGGTTACGAATTTCATTGAAAAACAAATACAACTTTTTGATTTTTGTTTTGGTAATGGTTATCACATTATTCCCAACTTGATTTACACTTTTGTTACGATTTTTACGTACATGTTAGCACATTTTTGTTAATATTTTTATGTACATGTATGCACGCTGTTTTAATGTGTGAATGGTTTTTTTTTGCTTGTTTATTTTTTTTTTTATTAAATATATTGTTATTATAAAAAAATTTATTATTTTTAGATACTACACTATTCATTAATAACTATTAACATATATAAATTAATGATAAACATAGTTTTAGGAATGTTTTTCAAAACCACGTTTCTTTTTTTTTTCTTTCGACTAAAACCAAAACTGCACATCACAACACAAAGCGTGCACTCAAGTTTTCTTTTTTTTTCGTTTATTGTTTTTTTTTTTTTTTTTACGGTAAGGTTGGTTAGTGTCCAGTTTTTTCGTTTATTAAGTTAAATTCTCTTTTTCAAAAAAAAAACAGTTTCACTTTGTTTATGCAATTATAGTTATGCTAAAGAATATATATATATATATAACAGTTAACTATGTTATATGCCACCAAACTATGAATTATTATCACCAAAAATATAAATTAAATGATCTATGATGAAACCAAAACGTTCATTTCCCATCACATTTTTATTTTTCCTTCAACAGAGAATTTATCTATATCTAACTCAACTACAAAAACTTTACCGGCTATTTGTAATAACCAAAAATTATTTTTTTTTTTTATCATTCTAACTAATTGATCAATTCACTCTCAAACAAAAACAACCACGAGTATTACAATTTTTTTGGTTTATATACTAAATATAAACAATAGATCCCCCACCCACTGAATAAACAAACAAATTCACCGACAATTTATTTTCCCCAGCTTTGGGTTTAATTTTAGCGGCAAATTATACCATTTGTCTACACCACTCATACAGGGATGTACAACCATGCCACTTTTGGAACGATCGAGCGACGCCGTCGTTACAGGGTAATGTGGCGTTCACAAATACGACGAATAGTCACGCTCACAATAGTGAAGTATAAAAATAATCGAAAAAAGATTTCGAGTCAAATTCTGTAAATTCGCTAGAACTGTTGCAACATAGCCTCACAGTATATATAGAAACGAAATGCAACATACATCAAGTCCGGTCGCATATGCCTGATGAGATGGATTTGATCTTTTCGATCACACAACGAGTCAATGACGTCATCAGATCACCGGCCTAGCGAAACGAATATTACAGACCACATACAATGATGCCATACATTTCAAGACAAACGTCTTCATCGGCTGGTTGATTCAGCGCCCTAGCTGTCAATCAATGCCACTCTGTGGAGTCGAAAGTTTAACTCCCGCCATTTATCATTAGCTGTCACGATTACAGCTCCCAGCATCACAAATCACACTTCAACACTCTTCACACTGTTACAAGCAACCAGAAGATGCCAGATTGCCATCTTCAGTCTTCCAACAACACAAGGAATTTGTCTTTCTATATACGTTCATAAATTCTCAATCATATTAAGATTCGGACATTCTCATAAATGTCCAAATCTTTTAAACATTTTAGTACCATTTTACCTTAATGGATAGGAACATTATAATGTTGCAGCATAAAATGTTCTCCATTTAATTTGCATCCAGCCACTAACGCCACATGATTAAGAAGACTCAAATAACGGCTTTGACCATGACCTTCCCTCTTAACAAAGAAATTTGACCAACACAGTCATACGATACGCATTCCCATATCATTAAGTGGCCTCCACCAGAATGAGGCGTTGGTGCGATGACTGTACGTTTAAATTTCTCTGTAGGCTTCAAATAAAATTAATGTCTTCCCAAGGTCCCATCAAGAGAGAAAATTAATTCGTCCATCCATAAAATATTCCAGCCAAACTCAAACGACTTATTAATATGCTCCTTTGCTAATTTTCATCGTTTTAATTTATTTACTTTTGATATTAATAGTTTTTTCAGTGGTGTAGTTTCTTATATTCTCCTTCCTTAATCTTCTATGAATTGTTGGTTGGTTTACGGGTTTATTTCTTGAAAAGTTTATAAACTTTTGTAAACTGTTTTGCGTCGTTGCTGGATTGATTTTCACAGATCTTACAATTGCCCCCTTAGAATGGCCGCCTCAGAGCCTGGATATTAATGTGATTGAGAATATATGAACGTACATAGAAAGACAAATTTCTTATGTTGTTGGAAGGATTGAAGAAGCCAATTGGAGCGCCATAATAAATGCGTGGAGCATCGTGCCAATAGATTTTTAATCGACTCTATGCCCAGACGTCTCACAGAAGATCTGAAGCTAACAGGAAGAAATACGTCACATGGATTTATTGTTTATTGTGTTTTTGTCTATGCTGAATTAAAATATAACTGATTTAATTATTATAACTTGATTTTTTCTAGTATTTTTGATGTGCACAAATACTTTTGTATAAGATTAAATTAACTGTAGTTTTCCCTATAATTAAAATTTAAAAATTTTTTTTATTGAATTTAAAAGCAAAATAATTAAGCTCACTAAATAAAAATTAATAATTTCAAAAAGATTTTTATTTATATCAATTTTAAAGAAGTTTGTGTGGCGTTGCAATAAAAATGTATAGTGCACAAATATATATGAATAGGATAGTATATATATATATATGTATATGTATATATATATATATATATATATATATATATATATATATATATATATATATATATATATATATATATATATGTATATATATATATATATATATATATATATATATATATATATATATATATATATATATATATATATATATATATGTATATATATATATACAGTGAAACCTGTGACAAATTTTTGTCACAGGTTTCACTGTATATTGGCAAAAATGGATTCAGAATAGCTAAAGAATGTTCTTGCTCAAATGTTATGTCATTCGCCGATGGTTGAATTATAAATTCTGCTTTTCGGAAACAATTAACCACACAATCATCCGAAACTTGGTTCCAGGACAAATTAACCCAAGAAATAGCATCTTATATGTTAATTTTATTGGATAGGTCTGTCAAAGTAAATGCATTCGTCGATACTTCTTCCAACTGTTTTAAGACACTTTTTAATAGATGGCGCCTGTAGCAGCTTGAAAAAACCTTCATCATGCCTTGGTAAACAGGTTGAATGACCGAAGTCATTCTTGGCGGTAGAATACGAAGCACAATATTAGTCAACCCTTTTACATCAACGTGAGTTGAATATGAAATGGATATCGATCGTCGTATTCAAATTGAAATGTGTAAAGATATTTTGTCCAGAACATGCAAACTAAATAATTATCACATATGGATTGTGAGCAAAGGACAATTCATTATTTTTAATGTCATTTGGATGGTTTTCACTCAGCAGTACATTCTAAAAATAATGCATGAGGGAGCAGTTCCGTGATTATAAATTTTAAAGAGATGAAATACAAGAATTAACGTTAGCATTAATACCCGAAACCATAAAGTAGTGATAGCCGCAATATATTGTCCACCTAGATATAACATAAAAGAGAATGCTTATACTTACGTCTTCAGACAGTTAGGTGAAAACTTCATAATCAAAGTTGTCTTTAACGCTAAGCAGACGGATTGGGGATCAAGACAACAACTGAAGGGAAAGAGCTCCATCAAGCAATAATTATAAACAACGGGCACTCTACAGATAAACCAACAAATCGACTCAGCAGCTAAAATAAAACACGACTTCATTATAACCAGAAAAGTCACGGTTGATTATATACAAGTGAAGAAAGGATTTGAAATCACGTCTGACTTCTCGACTCCTCTGTTTTGATGATAATAAGTGATACAATATAGGGGCAAATAACAAACATCCAATGTTAACATATCAATATACTAATAAGAAAAGATTACGAAATGTGCTAAACCAATACGAAGAAATAATGATCACCCAGCTTACACCAAAGAAGGAAAACCAGAAAGTTTTTTGGATCATCGCGAGCGCACCTTTTAGCCTAAAACTTAATCAACTTGTTGATATATTGATTGAAAAGTATACAACTATCTTGACACAGGAAATCCCATTAACTAATGCTAAAGAAATGAAGCAAGAAATAAAGAACCATATGGTACCTAAAAATCAACAGGACATGGGTTGATACCTGGCGAGATTATGGAAAATATCGGGCATTATAAATGCATCCTTCGGAACTAAACCATGTAAGCAACCAAGTGAATTAACCTCATACAGGGCAATAACTCTTTTTTTAATTAGTAATGAAACCTAAACCGAATTACATCTGAAATTGAAAAGTCAGAAGCCGTTCCATCCCATCAACTAAGGAATAACAAATTTAAAAAAAAAACTCTTTAGAGGAGAAAAAGATTTATTCAGCCATATTTCTGAACATAGCGCAGACATCTGGCTGGATGGTTTAGTATTTAAATTAGAGAAAATTCTATCACTTGGGTATTATGAACTATTAAAGGCGTACTTTAGTGTTAAACAGGAAGGAGTCTACTCCAATATAAAAGAAGCTAAGGCAGAAGTCACACAAGGATGTGTCTTACTACCATTCGTTTTTGTACTGCTTACAAGCGACTTATCGCATATGAATAATGCAACTATCGCCACGTTTGCAGATGAAACAGATGACAGTTTGCAGATGCCATTTTAGCTGTTATTGACACAATCAAGAAGTGTAGTCAAAAACGCTCCATCAACACTGTAACATTGAAGCTGTAAGACTACTTCATCAAGGAGAAATCATAAGATGACACACATCACTAAAGCATGTTGAGTTACAAGAATAGTTTGCAGCACTACATAATTATTCAGAGATAGATTGGCCATACGAAAAGACAAAAAGGCGGATCATCAATAACATGGCAAAGAACTAGTTGAAGCGAAACAACTTGGTTGATAATGGCAAGAGATAAAAGCTGTGACCACCAACAGAGTAAGATGGTCCAGCCTAGTAGACGCCGTATAATTCTTAAATTGGAGTGAGTAAAAGGCAAAAATTAATGCATTTTTTTAAAATATACTAGCCGATGGCCCATCAATTTATTATTTATTATTCTTTATCTTAATATCCAATTAGAAACGCCTTGAATTCGTCATAACTCATCCTACCATCATTATTTGTATCACCTTGAATAAAATTAGTCCAAAAGCAAGAATTCACATCGGTTTCATCTCGTGTTATATATCCGTCATGGTTAGAATCAAAATTATTAAATATGCGTGTAGTACACGATTCGGTAGGACACCGCAGTTTATTACACTCTCCCGTGTTTTTTATCAATGCTTTTGCAGGATGGTTATTATTTCCAGATGGTGTAGCATATGTCACCACAATCAACGAAACAAATAATGTTATAAGCACAAATAATTTAGACATTCTTAAAATTTGATGTAGTACTTCAACCGTTGATTCAATGAACTGTGATTGCTAAGCCAAACGCACTCGTTATATTTATACCAATTTTATGTATAGTTTCGTTATCAGCAGTCGGAATGGGATAATAAAATTTGCAATTTGCACAAGAATTTGTGAAATTCTAGGCCAAGTCAATATGTTATTTGTTGTGATTTTGTATCGGGCGTTATCTGTGATTGATTTATGTTGTTGAATAACATAAGTAAGGCACGTACATCACCTAATCTTAAATGTGCCTTTTCGTACACTTAATATAACCAAACGGTGGCTAATGGTGTAAACCAGTTTCATGTTGCTAAAAATCTCTAACCCTCGATTACATTTACCACAAAAGTTTCCGATAGAAAACAGTTTTAAAAATAAATTGTTCTCATCAATGTGCTAGGACGTTATCAATCTGCGAACACTGACAAAAGAAGTGACTGTAATCATGAATAGGTCCAATGTATAACCGTTTAGACAAAAGCGCAACCTTTTACAATTTTCTTTGTCAGAGCTCCTGGGTCCAACGCGTGGTCCTTCAAGTAAAGGTTGATAGCTGCCTTAAACTTGTGCATTTTATACTCAAACGGAAACTGAAAACCGGATAACGAATCTCACTTCCTGGATGTTGGATAAATAAATTCGCTCAGTTCGAGCTTTCGGCTGCTTCTCCGTAAACCTATGCGAATTAATCGTTCCTCGTGATACCCGTCCTGCCGTAACAAATGGTGGTATTTTCTCCTTTAATTCTTCAGAACATTTACCGTTTATCAATCTATAGAACACGCAGAGTTCTGCAACATCTCTGCGGTGCTGTAGGCTGAACAGATGTTTCGTAAGTCTGGATTTTCGTATTATTCGGATAGCACGCCGCTGAACTATATCCAGCAACTGGAGAGCAATGCCATATGCTTCACCCCAAACCTGACAGCAATATTCTAAACACGGGTTTATTTATCTGAAGAACCTGATGCGATCTAACAAACCGTCTGCATCTATTGAGGAACCCGAGTTTATGTGAAGCTGAGTTGGCCAATGCAATAATGTGGTGATTCCATTATAAATTGTTGCTGATTTGAACACCAAGCAGACGAAAAGAGTCACAACTCACGAGAACGTGTCCTTTTACCACAAAAGGGTGTTCGTTGCGACTTTTCTCACGAACGTGCAAATTTGTGTTTTTTTCTCGTTAAATTTGACTTTAGTTTTTATTGCTCACTCAAATATCTTACTCAAATCAGAACTAAGCGATGAGATAACTTCCAGCCGTTTACCTTTTAACTCTGAAGAAATAGGCTCGACTTCGAATGAAATGTGTGCAATCCAGCAAGTCGTTAATGTTTAACAAAATCAAAGTTGGTGACAAAACTGATCGCTGAGGGACTCCAGTATCTGAGGAGTGTGTCGTTGATGATCTCCCATATTTAACAAAACTTTGATCTTTCGGTCTTTGAGAAAGCTTTTTATCCACTTGATGGTCAGCGAATCCAAGCCGTATGCCACAAGTTTACAAACGAGATTCTCATGCCCAAACCTTGTCAAAAGCCTTGAATATATCCAAAGCGATTGCAAAGGCTTCTCCGTGTTGCTCAAGGCCAAGATTCCATTTGTTTGTAACATACGTCAAAAGATCGGTTGTGGATCGGCTTACGCAGAAGCCATATTGTTTATCTGAAATTATTTTATTAATCTCAAGATAATGCACCAGTTGTTGGTTAATGCATTTCTCAAAAACTTTAGCCATGGCTGACACAATTGATACTGGCCGGTAGTTTGATGGGTCAATTTTATCACAACCACGTTTAAGAACCGGTTGCTCACTTCCAAGCGTTCGGGTATTTACCTTGCTTATAAGAAAGGAGAAAATTTTAAGTTAATATACGAGCCAAGTCACTGGCAAACTCCTTCAATATTTGAACAGGAATTCCATCAGGTCCGGTAGCCTTATTTATGTCCATTGTCTTCAGGTTTCTGAAGACAATTTCCTCCGAGATGTTGACAGGATCCATTTTAGAACCAAAATTCGGAATTGACGGAGGCGTAACTCCATCTGGGACAACTAAGGTCGAGTTCGAAGTGAAGACGTTTGCCAGTAAGTCGGCCTGCAAATATGGATCCCCCACCAAAGCACCATCTGCACATTTCAATGCTGAAATAGATGTTTTAGAAATATTGGCAACCGATGAGACCATCTGGTAAAAGTTGTGATCAGAGATTTTCAACTCGGAAGCTTGTATTTCTTGTGAGCAGATTTATTATGTCTGGCTGCTTTGACGGCTTCTTTTGAAAAGACTTTAAAATTAGGATTGAGATAGGAAAAGGGTAATGGGATATATTTATTCATTCCATGGAGAACGGTTTCGGTGAAATTGGAAACGGCGTCGTCAATTTGATTATTATAGCAACAATGGCTCTCCCACGGGAAATGTTGAAAAATGATCGAAACCCATGATTGTCAGTCTCGTTAAATTGCCATAGACATTTATCATAATTCATTTAAATTCTTACGTTACCTGTGTGGATTCAAAATATTTTTGTTTCGCGCTCCATCCAAATTTTCCTATTTATATTTTTAGTTTTATTTTCCGTTAATTTATCGAATTCTGTATTAATTTTTTTTTTTTAAAACTTCAATTTTTATTTAAAAGAAAAATAAACAAAACATGCAAAAACCAATATTTATACTTTTCGCTATTCACTAACCGTTTAAACTGGCACTGTCGCCTTTAAAGTGCCATGGGATGAGAAAAAATAGCTCATTCCGAAACCATATTTCAACCAAGTTGCAAACCATGGTTAACAGTGACACATTACAACGAAATCATGGTTAACTCGACACTGTAGTTAAGAAATCAGATATGTGTCTGTAGTATTAACAGGCAAGATTCTCGCATAACATCGGGTCTATTGTTACAGCAGTTTTACACACAGCAGAAGGAAAGGATTGGAAGGTAAGATGGTATATGTTAGTTAGGCAAGAACGAATCGGTTACAGTTAGTAAAAAATCACATTCATCATAATTAATAAATCTGAACTTCTTCCCGGGACACCCTGTATAGCCTTAGAGCAATGACACATGTGTTTGCTATTGTGTACACTTCTATACAGTAGCATATATTAGAGCACAAAATCTTGATATAATTAGGCGAATATCTATTAAAACTGTTATAATTTTCCAACTGGTTGGAAATGGTCTCGAATTGGAAATTGGAACGAATAAAAAGGTGGAAACGTGTTTCTTCGTCTCCCTTGGAGCATACCCTTAGTCTCATCGCATGCTTGCCTATGAGACAGTATTCCGTCACAACTCCCACAACCAAACTGTTTTGATGTATTTTAAGTGATAATAATGATGTAGTGGATCAAGACGTATGCAGCCTTGGCTAGATCTGTGAAGTTATAACGTGTTCTTAGTAATCGAGTTTGCCTATTTTATATTCGCCGAAACATTGGAATAGTCTGGCACTCATATCACCTGGATGTTGAATAAGGAATGATTTTACATTGCAGTATCTGCCTTGTAGATATTACATTCTAGCTCAACCACGCTTCCAAGACTTTGTCTCCTATAGTGTTTTTATGACAGTTTTCATTAGAATGTTCTTTGACGTCTTAACCAATTGCTCGCAATAAATCAGAGAGATATTGATCAACCCGCTCAAGTGAATTCGCATGTGTTATTGAATGTTACCTATATGAAGAATCGTCTAGAATGCATTATTCACATTTTGAAAACATTCGAACCAGTGTTTATATAGGGTGGTGCAAAAGTCCCACTAACAATTTAATTACGTGCCATCTTAGTTATGTGACGTTTAGCTCAGTTTGATTTTAACCATTGTGTTGTGTAGACGCCCCAATTTCCTATTGAAAATATGTGCGCCACAAGAACGAACAGAAATAGTAACAACATTTATTGAAAATTATCGTTCCATTATTGCCACTCAGCGGAAATTGCGTCAAAAATATCCTAATCGTCCAGTGCCTCATAAAACCACAATTTATCGTTTACATGTGAATTGGCGACAGTGCGGTTCGACAGTAGACATACCTCGTTCTGGAAGACAACGGACGTCTCGTAACGCTAAAAAGTGGCTCTGGTGCGCGATAGTGTTGCAGAGTCTCCAGAAACATCAATTCGGAGACGTGGTTCCCAGTTACACATTTCTGCACGCAGTTGAAGGGAATTTTTGAAAACTGATTTGAAATTGTTTCATAGTAATGCAATCCTAAAGCTGTTTGGTGTAGTTGAAGATTTTTTGTCTAAAATAATAATGAGCGAAAATGGGCTTCATTTTCATCTCAGTGGCCACGTCAATAAACAGAACAGTTGGCTTTGGGGAACACAGAATCCTCAGTTAGTTCATCAAACATCATTACATCCTCTTAAAACAACTGTATGGTGTGGTATTCATGCTGGAAACATCATTGGTCCATATTTTTTTGAAAAATACCAAGGTGTTAAAGTTACTGTTACTGCCGAACGGTAGACATGACTCGAAACCAAGATGTAAATTCGAAATTTTCTTGTGCCTGAAATAGAAGACCAAGGGCTAGAGGACATGTGGTTTCAGCAAGATGGGGCCACAGCACACACAGTCCGTTCAAAAATTCAATTATTAAATGAGGTTTTTCCACGAAGACTAATTTCACGAATTGGCTATTTAGCATGACCAGCCAGATCTCCGGATTTAACAGCACCAGACATTTTCTTATGGGGTTTTTAAAATCATAAGTTTATGTGAATATCCGAAACCATTCAACATCTTAAAACCAATATTCGTCACAAAATTGAAGAAATTCAGCCTGAGATGTTGCAGGATGTCATGAAAATGCCTTGAAAAGAGCCGAAAGGTGGCTAGTGAATCGCTGTCACCATTTAGCCGATATAATTTTCCAATCATAACGAAAAAAGTGTAAAGATCAAATAATCATGAAACCTACTTATCTTTTCTTTGAACAAAGTTATAGGCAATCAAAATGGTTGCCCCACCCTGTATTTACTGAGCGAGCATGTTGCTCTAAATATTGCAATCCTCATGACGTAGATGTTGGGGTTTCGTGTTGTATCCAAATCTCTCCAGAAATATCACCAATTTTATATTGGCCTTGGAATGGTAATTGCCAATGGCCGACTATTTTATTGTATTTCTGTTGGTACGGTTTTCTGACTCACGTCTCGTCTAAGACTATTAATATTATAGGTCTCGTTTTTTTGTACTCTGCTTCAACTCTTTAACGTAAATCGGCAAGACTTCTGTTCGTCGTCTTTCGAGCTTTTTTGGCACTGTTCATGTTTTTCATCTGCGCCGGATAGTTTTGGTTTAACAATCATTAAACCTTTTTCCATTGTCGTTATGTTAAAAAATTTTTCGTCCATAGAAGACGAATGTCAATTTTTGGTCTTTATAGATTACGGTTATCGGTAACCCTTTCTGTCATTAGTATACCATTGGAACCATCATCCAAGAAAGCATATGTTTTCCATAGTTTTCCATTTGATCCATAGAAATTAACAGATACTATTCGGTCCAGGTCAAATTTAACGAGAAAAAAACACAAATATGCACGGCCAAATCAGCTTCACGTAAACTAGGGTTCCTCAATAGATGTAGACGGTTTTTTAACTCGCATCAGGTTCCTCAGATATATTAAACCCGTGTATAGAATATTGCTGTCAGATTTAGGGTGGAGCATATGGCATTGCTCTCCAGTTGCTGGATAGAGTCAGCGGTGTGCTATCCGAATAATACGATACTCCAGACGAAAGATCTAGACAAAATAAATGTTTTTGACTGTCACTTTGCTTACGATCAACATAAATTAAGCACATAATAAGCATTTATGTTCAGAACAAGACCGAAAGAATTAACGTGTGTGCAAAGAGCTGACATATTGGACTTAATAATGCTTTATTGGTGCTAAATTTACATGCTTTGGTGCTGGCCACTATAACTTCGCTGTGTTGGCTTGAATACAAATCAAATTTCAGTTAGGAACCATTTGTTGAAGTTTGAATGCTAATAGTGTCCAAATCATTGTGCTTACTGTCGATACGTATTTTGTCTACTGAGAGTGTACCTTTGTCAACCAACGTAGTTCTGATCACGGTTAAATATTTCAATTTTGCCCAAGATACCGTAGTAATTTTTATCGCCCGTCGTTGAACAATACATCAAACAGTTTTATGTATCAATCATAGATAACGCACGATACAAAATTACAATAAATAACACATTCACTTGGCCTAACATTTTACAAATTCTTGTGTAAATTGTTTACTATCACATTTTGATTGCTGATAGCGAAACTTTATACACATAACATTGGTATAAATATAACAAGTGCCTTCACCAACCCAATCACAGTTAGTTGAAACAACGATTGAAGAACTACATTGTACCATACTGCAAATAGTCAAGTGTTCGAATACTAATTTAATAATGTCTAAATTATTTCCACTTATAACACTATTGGTTTCGATGATTACGGTGACATATGCTACACCATCTGGAGATATTAACCATCCAACAGAGGAATTCATAAAAAACATGGGTGGAAACTGGAGCAGTCTGTATCTTAGAAAAGAATTTAAAATAATTGATAAAAACGGTGACGGCATTATAACACGAAGTGAAGGCCCTAGTTGGGTACATGACGACTTCAAATTTTTTGATACAAATTGCGATAATTATATCACTTTTGACGAATTTTGTCAGGCATTAAACTACGATTAATCACTTCATGGCTCTTTGAAAATGTAATGGCAGACAAAAATATAATTAATAAATAAAATAATTCAGTTTGAAGTAAATCGTGGTTATTGATTTTTATTGGTGAGCAAGGGCCTCTATTAGTGTACAATATAGGGTCAAGTACACTCGCCAATGGAATATCAGATTTGATTGGTCGACTCTTAATGTATTTGAGTGTCTTATAAAATATAATATGTCCGTCGAAATTCCACATGACACACTTTATCAAAACCTTGTGCTATCTCCATGAACATACACTCGTAGCAGCACATTATTTTTCTCCAACATGTCCGCTCATATCACATGCACTATTACTGTTGAGTGTTCTGATCTCAAACTAATAAACTGGGCCTTTTATATTTTAACTCATTGCGTGTAGTTAATACTAGTTCCTGGCAGATATGGTTGAAACGCATTTTCGAAATGATCAGCTCTACTTCTCATTACTGGTTGGTAACCGTCTAGGTCTGGGAAATAATATTATTTTTTTCCAGTCACTTATGTTCAATTGGCCCATTGTGACGTCCCTTCCCAGACACACACTCAGTACCGGAATCTGGTTGTTCTTCTAATGAAGTCTAATAAGTTCGCAGAGTAAGAGCAAAGCAGCTAATAAGTTCGCAGTCAAATTGTCATATAAATATATTATTTCGGGTGTCGTATCTAAACTTGTCGGATGTGTTATGTGTGAAGTGGTTAATGATAAAAGTATTTCAATGGGGACTTACCACTACAAAAATCTAAAAATATAATGACCGAACACTTCTTCGAACGACGAAACTATAACTTATTTATGCCCGACTTTGAAACTTCTCCCCTTAAAAAAGCTTCTTCGAGCTTTTTTAAGGGGTATAGATTTTGATACTTTCCAAAGAACTAATGTAAAATTGAATATTTTTGGCTCAATTTTAATGAATGAAAAATACTGTCAACAAAAATTATTTTTATATCAATATTTAAACACTTTCATATAACATATATGGAAATCAAATGAAAATTCGAATTATTTTAATAGTTATAATAAAAATAAAAAAGTTTTGATTTATTTAATTTTTATACATGTATATGTTATAATTGGTTCTAAACGCCGTATAAAAATATATAAAACGAGATCAATGACGTATGAACTACGAAAAGAAACCGATACTTCAAATGTTGGATAATAGATGGCACTTAATAACTTTAATAATATAAATCGTATTTATTAATATTTTAAAGCATATTTTTAATGCTATAATACGAAATACACAATCAAATACCCAAACATGTTAATGAAACTGAGTAATTGAATAATTATTTGAATTTTTTTTATTTCCATTTATTTGTTATACTTCATGTGCTACATACACGATGGCATTATGAAAATCGTTAATCGTTAAGCTTCGTCTACAAAGATTAATATTTCAATTTTGTTTCATCAGATGAAAATGTTCGTTAAAATGGAAATTATCATGTTAAAATGGAAATTATCAAAGATGGATGTGTAGCATTTATGTATGGTTTTTTTCAACAAATTAATTTATTGTGCTGTCTAGGTTTTTGGGTTTGCTATTTGATGGGTTTGCACGTAATGTTTTTATATTTAATTATTGTTTGAGAATTAAAATTTAGTTTTTGGCTGTAATGCAATTAGGATTTTAATGCGGTGCCATGTATAGATTAATGGTCGAAGGGTCCGTTTTTATACGACCAGGGAGGTGACTTGTATGTGGGGGGTGTGAAGCGGTTATGGTGGATCTTCTGGTTTCCAGTGGATTTTATTCGTGTTTTAAGTTTCATATGTAAGCGGGGGT
The DNA here is from genome assembly GCA_963932295.1 of Tipula lateralis. Lineage (NCBI taxonomy): Eukaryota > Metazoa > Arthropoda > Insecta > Diptera > Tipulidae > Tipula > Tipula lateralis. The sequence continues at coordinate 87,160,202 of OZ010738.1, read as the reverse complement.
TTGCGGCCTTTGCCGTGGTTGGATTGATTTCTATGTTTGTCTTAGGTGGGTTTAGTTTTGGAAGCTTCCTTTCAACAGCAGAGGTGCTGAGGGGTGCGGAGCGAATTGATGGCGTGTAGTTCCAGGTATCGATAGAGGTTGCTTCCTCCAACATGTTCTTGTTCGGTTTCGGCTCGGTCCGAAGTCTCGTGGCGTCCTCCGAAAACTAGCCGCGGTATCGGGGCCAATCATTGAACTGAAGGATTGATTGTTTAGTGATTCTAAGTCATGATTGTGGAGTTGTTTCAGTCTCGTTGACATTTGAATGTTGTTGCTTTTAATTTTTCGTCGTTCGAATCACGCCTACGCTTGACTTGGTCGCGGGTTTCGGGATTGAATGGTTTTCAGCCGTAGTCCCGGGGTGCGTTGCCGGTGATTGAGAATGCAGGTTTTGTCTTGTATCGGGTTTGAGTGTCTTTGTTTTGGCGAGTTTTAAAGGATGCGTTTGCCTTTATTCAGGGAGTCACTTTGCTGTAGATGTGGCGGATCTACTTCGATTTTTACTGTTTATGGGTTCAGTAGGCGCTGATTCAAATTTGCTACAGGTTTAAAACGAGGAATAGTTGGTGTTGACTTCGAGGAGCTCCATTCATATCATTTGATAGGAAGTCGTATCTGAGTGCAAAATCGAGTAAGTTGAGGTAACGTGTGTACAGCACAAGGGTGCGTATGTGTGACACATAGGTAATAAGGAAAGTGTACACATTCTCAGGGATTTTGTAGGACAGGAGTGGTTAGTTTTGATGCAGAACACGAGTCTGTATCTTCCATTATCGAAGGTACATTTTGGGATTGTGGTTGAGGGTTGTTTAGTCTGGAAGGTAGTGACGCGTCGGGCGGTTGGGAATGTTTGGGTGTCGGCTGGATTGTAGCAGTTTTGCAGTGGTGGTTTGGAAGCATTCAATTTTGTAGAGTGTCGGGAGGTTTTGATGTTTTGGCTGGATTTTTGGAGGATGTCGCTCGATTCTGGAGTGGGCTGGGATTGTGCAGGAGTGTCTTGGGAGGAAGCGGTTTTTGTAGGTATTTATTGCTGCATGCTGGTGATTTGTTGTTGTCTTCATGGTACTGCTGTGGTTTGGGAGGGGGGAGGTAGGTTTCGTGGCTGGATGTGATTGGAACGGGCATGATGGTTGAGCTAGTTGTGGTGGTGGTTGGGAGCCTTTGTCGGCATGTTGGGTTTTCGACGCGAGTGGGATTTGTTGAGAGCTGGAGGATTCGCTGGAATGTGGGGTGTTTGGATGGATTTCGGTTTGTTGGAAGTCAGTTGAGATAGGTATGCACTTTCTGTTTTTATTTTTGTGTAGGTTGGTGTCCCGTTGTTGAGGGTGCTCTGAATGAGTTTGTATTTTGGATATTTACGATTGGGTTCTCGTTTTAAAGTTTGTTTACTACTAAGAGATGTATGTTTGGTTGAATGTTGAGTTTGGCTCATGTTCGGTTTGCTTGAATGGGATTCGCTCCGGGGGGTGTCGATTTCCTCCATTTTTTGGGTGCTTCTGTTCCATACTTTCTGCATGTATGTGGCGTCTCTGCCTGTGTGTCGTGCATGCGTTCCTGTGGGTTGTCCATGCGTTATTTCAATTTATCAAGTTTTGTATTTAGTTTCATATTTGGGTTAATGGTGCTTTTTGAAGTCGATACCAGTTGTTCTTTTATGATTAATGAACGATGATGGTCGGGCGGATCTACTACGTTTGTAGTAGAGTGGCATCCCTGATCACAACCATTAATATAAAAATAATAATAATTTTTGGAAAAGGTTTGGTTTTAACTATTTATATAAGTGTAAATATGACTATAGTTGGAGGCGGTTTACAAAAAAGCTTATTTTATTTAAAAAAAGAGGTTGCATAATTTTTGAATATAAAACGTTTTCAGAGATTTATTATCATTTTCTGACAAACATTCTGGTATTATGATATCATCAGCGTAGTGGTTGACGGGTACTTAATCTGGCATACCATATTAATTTAATTTATTGTTGCAGATTCAGGAGCCGTAAGTTAATTAATTAAGAATTTGTGTTTTTGTTTAATTATGATTGGTGTGTGGACTGGAGTTTGGATAAAAAATAAAATTAATAATAATTGAGCTACAGATTCCTATCTGGTAAATTTATTTTTGTAATTTTGTGTGAATGATTTGATTTTAATACATTATAGCTAAGTTGCAGGTTAAAGCTGACTTACTCTATTATTTGATTATATAAATAATTTACCCTATTCACGAATTGACAGTTTGTTAGGTATATGAGGTGCTGTCGGGTCGTGAAATAAATAAATGTTGCCCCTCGCGTTAGATAGTGGTGGATTTGGAAATATAGGGACGCAACTTTGCTGAGAGGACCCCAGGATGATTGACCTAAATACTCCAGTTTCAACTGTTGAGTTAACACAAATACATATGATGGAATTAGAAATGGAATGGAATTTCCTGTCTATCCAAATAAAAATAATAACCAAAGTTAATGTGAAAATGATATAGATTTTACTAACAAATTATATTATTGTATAATAGTAATTATGTAACAGGAAAATGGTTCTGCTGAAGATTGTCGCCCTATAGTCTATTTTCACTCTCTGATGAGCATGTTACAGTATTATGGTAACATTATCGTAATGGCTTAAACTATTATATCATATTAATTAAATTGTTTCAGATACCTGAGCCATAAGTTAAAAAAAAAAAAAAAAAACCTTTCAGAGTTCCACTTATGTTTAATTAGATTAGTTGAGCAGATGGGAGTTGAAATAAATAATAAAATTAATTAATTAAGTTACAGATTCCTGAGCGACTAACTAATAAATTTATTTTAGAATTTTGTTTTAATTTTAATCAAAATGCAGCAGAGCAGATAGGTGTTGCGGACTGGAGAATGCTGATTGGCGATTGCAGACTATAGTAAATTAGAATTGTGATTGTCTGCTAATAGTAGTTTAGTACCGAGTATCATGGTGTCTGTAACCGGGTCGCTCATTTCTAACTAACATACCTTCCTATCCTTACCAATCGTTTTATGTAAACGGTTGTAGGAATAGGCCCGGCGTTATCCAGGAATCTTGCCTAGCGCTTGGTCCTACAGTCCTATCAATCAATCAATAATCAAATTAATTTATTGTGTTGTCTAAGTTCTGTTTTAAGACTTTTTCATGAGCACATCTAAACGTCAAACCGATTTTTGCCTGAAAATAATTCCTGGAGACAGTTTTACATTTGCAAGACTGTCTTCGTTTAAAAATTAGCGTTTCCTATAGCTTTGTTTAAATAATTTTTATTTTAATTCATAGAAAATAAATCATAAATTCAATCAAACATTTTCTAATTTAAATATCCATCACGACTTTGTCAACTTTCCATTTTAGTACGATATGAAACATTTATATGTGATTTTGTCTTACACTGATTGTCTCAATAAATTCTATTTTTATTGCCATGTGCATATGTATACGCCCGACAGAGTTTTTGGCCAAAAAAATAATAATTCTAATAATAAAGAATCAAAATAAGTTTTACAATCCAATGTGTTAAGACAGTGGATTTAAAAACTTATTTTGATTCTAAAACTTCTGTAAAAAAATATTTGGTCGATAACAAAAATGTTTCTCAGATTTTCCATTTTTATATAGAAATAATATTTATTTAAAGTCACAACACATTGGTTGAAAATAAAATCAATGCCCACCACCAAGCCGATCCAAATATATCTACGAACGAACAATTGCATTGGTTTTCAAACAGAAATTCCTATACAGCATTTTCGGACGAAAAACTAAATTTCCATTACACTGAAAATTAAATTCAACAGTGGACATTGAAAACATACGACTTTCTCGACATAAACCAATGTTCAAAATCACATTAGGTTTTGCCGAAGCTTTTAACATACCATTATAGTCGCCTTGATTCTGTTACACAGCGTATAAAAGCTCCCGGCAAAGACAAAGTACTATTTAACGAGCTAAATTTGTAGTAATAATAGTAATATAATAATAGTAGTAATAATATAGATTGTTGAAACACTGAAAGAGAACAAAAATAATAAATATGTAGGGAACAAACAAGTATATAGTAATCTGATTCTTCCATGAATCAGTACTTATACAAATCAAAACTCCAACAAACTAAATCACAACAGCAGAATAATGTGTCGGTTATCCAATCCACAAGAAACTTCAACTAGTTTAATTTAGTTTAGAATCGTTTAACACAGTGGACGATTCATCAATGTAGATAACCATGGCGATCATATCACGAATAATGATGTTTCCACAATTCTAAAATCACCAATCACATTCAAATATGACACCATTAACATATTATTTATGCACAGGCCAAAATTGGAACAAAATATTAATTATTAATTATAACACAAATGTTTTATTTTATTATAATAAATAATTCATTATTGTCTACGGACGGGTATAACCTACAAACATTTTGTTAACAATTTTTGACAGCAAGGAAAAAAAATTTATATTTTTGTTTTTTCTTGGCTGTACACTGTACGAATTTTGTAGTAATAGTGTTGAAATGTAGGGCGACTTTCTTCTTTTTTAATGGCGTCACAACTTATTCATGTGTTAGTAAATAAAGAGTATACACTTTTTAAGCTCAATTTCGATGTGTGCGGCTTGTATATTTAGGAGCTTTAGACGACCCCATGAAATGAAATTATTGGCTTCGGTTCACATATACGTTTATTTTATTAAAATTCAGGCAGAACGTGATCAAGCCAGCGTACTTGCTGTCCTTTCATGCATGATATCAAGAATTCGCATTTAATTCCTGATCTAGTGATTCATTATTCTCTCGAATGTTAGAAACCATCTTTCGTACCCATTCGTCAAGCTCCAACTATGACATTCATTCATGACAACGGGTCTGATCAATGCTCTGTACAATTTCAGATTATCGGTATTTGCAGGATATTTTGATTTGAGAACTGGACGTAGGGGATATAAAGTCCGAGTGCCAGCGGCCAGGCGAATCTTGGTATCCAAGATACTTGATTCTCATCACTCCTTCAAATGTGCGATCACCACTACTGAAATCAATTGCATCTTGGTCTCGAAAACCAGAGATCAGATATTTGGTTTTGGACTCGTTGATTTTGAGACCAACGGAAGCTGATCAAGTATCTCTTTCACTCCGTTTAATCCAATCACACAGATATCATCTGCATATGCAAAAAGTTGAGTGGATTATCGAAATAACTAATAAGATATTGTCTTTGACACAGCATTGTGACTGCGTTACTGTTATTTTACACAGCGCATACCACAGTCTCTTCTTCGATTTTTCTTTAATCTCTGTATTGACTACTGTGAATTCCACATAGGGCGGATCATCATCTCTGCGGTCTGTTTTTGAGGGTATTCACATACAGCTTGTCATACATGTGGAACATTAAGTAGGTCACAAAAATGATCACGCCATGTATCGAGTACCGAATCGACGTTTTTACAGAGGTTTACAATCTGGTCTCGAATATGTATGTGAAGTTGGCCCAAAAATCAACCCAAAAAAATGCTATGGCAACACTAAAAATGACATTTCTATCATATTTTAGTGTCAGTCCAAAATAAAAAATTATATTACGACATATTATTGATGTCAGCCCAAAAAACTATATCTATCGTGATATATAAAAACTGTCAGCCCAAAAAAAAATTGTTCACGACAGTAAAAATTTACAGTCAAACAGCCTGAACAAAATTAATAAAAGTACACATCAAAAATGGATGTGAAGTTAGACCTAACTAGAGTAGAACTATATTTAGGATTACTGTAGGTCTAACTTCACACGCCTGTATACACGCTTGAAGTTAGAACTAAAATAATCTTAAACAAATAAAATATCATAAAAGTTTGAATGTATTGGTAAATATAGGAAAACAATGACATTTAGGAGAATAAATTATTGTCATTATAAATACTCAAAAATATACCATAAATGTTTGTTTAAATGTTCATTAAAAAATTACAAAAATAAAAAAATATTGTTAAAGAATAAAATGTGTGTGTCATTTTCTGAAAGGTCACAATCAGGACTACTTACATTCCAAACCATTTGAAAAGCTAATTATTTTAACGGCGTTAATTCAATTTTTAGTAAGCTTTACTCTAGTAAGAAGTTAGGATTTTCTTAAGAAATTGAATATCTCGAGAACTAATATGTTTATCATTTCAACTATGTGTTTGTAATTTTAAGGATTCCTTGATTAGAAAAGAAAACAACTGTTCAGTTTTGCGAGTTACAGTTCGAATGAAGTCGTCGTCCACAATCATTACATTTTTCGGTTATAGAACTTTTTATCAAGGAGTCGAAGCAAACTAGACAGTGGTTGATCACATCTATAGATCCTTCAATAATATTTGCCTGTAAATATTTACGGAAGTTTTGAAGTTCCATTAAATATTCATGTTCGCTATTACCATGAATTTTTGGCTAATAGCAGTTGTTTGTGAAAAAATCTATTGCATATATTACCAAAGGCCCACAGTTATAACTATCCCGCTGTGTGGGTAACATATAAGCGGCTTCCGTTTTAAAATTTTCAGTTGGCTCGTCCCAAGCTTTGAATAGTTCATTCAGAATCATTTGCCCTTTTTTGTTTAAACTATGCATATTTTTACCTGGTGTTATTGGATCGTAAGTTGTGAGTTTTTTCGTTGCTAGGTCTATAATTATAAGCTCCCAATGGCTATTTATGCACGCTGGTAAATATATTCGGTTTTTACCACGACATATTGATTGAATAAATTTGCATTGTGAAATATAGTAACAATCGTCCAAAATTCGTATATACCTAATATAGGGTCTATGCAAACATCATTGATATGTTGTAGCAGGATGTATGCACATACATAAATGATATCGGACGTTAAATGGTTATTGGCTGCTAATGATGAAAAGCACACATTGGTCAAAGGGAAATCTCGGCCATGAATATTAAATTTAAAAATCGTTAAGCAAACGTCAGCGGATGTATTTAATATATTTCTGAAGTAATCGTCGGTTATAAATTTAAGCAATTTTGGCTGAATATATTTATGAACTGCTGCTCTTCCCACATATTTATTGGTTCGGGTTCTGGATTTTCCCCAAATTTCCACTAAATTTAAAGATGTTGGATCAATTTCGTCATGACGAAATTTGGATGTTGTTGGTGTTGTCATCACAGGTCTCTTGTTACTTTCTTTTGACTTGGAAGCCCCAATTAATGTGTCGCTTATTTAATGGAGTTGTTAATCATTTTCGTGTTCTGTTTTAAATTATCAATAAATCGGCCAAGTTTTTGATTTGGTTCCTTAATCAAATTATTTTTGATTATATTGAACCAATTTTCACAAATCGCATTCGATAATCTTTACTCTTCTTTAAAATATTGTAAATATATTGTAACATATTAGTTCTCGAGATATTCAATTTCTTAAGAAAATCCTACGATACTTCTTACGATAGTGAGAAAATCCTAAATTCTTTGGTCAGTTAATATTTTATTTAGTTTGGGAATCTCAACGTTTTAAAGATTTATTTTTAATTAATTATATTTATTATTTTATATTTTATATTTATTATTATGTATTAATTATTGATGTGTTATGTTTTTTCTAAAATTCAATATTTCGCCTGAATGTCATTGTTTTTAAACTTTAACCCATACATACAAATTTTTGATTGTTTTTGTTGGTTAGGATTAAGTTAGGTCTAACTTTAAACGCGTCATCAAAAGTATTGATTTCGAAATAATTTTTTGATAGTGCTGGTCTTAATGACCCATATATAGCAATTCTAAAACTGTTCACTTCATTTCAATATAAGTGAACATTTTAAGTTTTGGTCATCGGTCTCGCGATGATATTTTGATAGTTCTGGTCTTAATCATCACCAGTGCAAAGTATTACACGATTACAGTGAGGATCTCATAGCCACAATGGCCCATAAATAGCAATTCTAAAAATGTTCACTTCATTTTAATATAAGTGAACATTTTAGAATTGCTATATATGGGCCATTGTTCAGTTGAGATTTTAATTATGAATTCAATTAAATATTGTATTTAATTTACAAATACAGGTGTAGATACAATACAATTTAGAAGTGTTATACACATTAAATTTTATTATTTTATGTTCATATATTATATTCATACATATTTATCATGAAATTTTCCATTTTAAATGTTGGTGTTGTCAGCATTAAAAATCGTGTTTTTTTGGGATATAATTTTGGGCCAACATCACAAAGGTGTCTCGAATGACATTTCACCGAGATCTTAAGATATGGTGAAATCCAATATGTCCTTTAAGGAAATCAGGCGAATTGCGCTCGTTGCTGAGTTGTTGTGCTTGTAAGATCTTAGCCTTCCACCATTCATGCATCATGCTTTATTTCTTCTTGCGATTGTTAACCGAGTCTGCGGTTCATTGTGGGCTCTATTTTGGTGCTCAGTAGCAAGACGACACTTCTCATCAAACCAATCATGGTTAGTTTTTACTATACCGAGAGTGTGTTTGGCGTTATCGACAACCGAGGTTTTCAACACATCCCAGACACTGTTCACTTCTTCAGACTGGTTAACAGATCGCGACTATTGTTGACAAGATCTTGTACGAAAATTTCCAACGTAGTTTTGCAGTGACCAGATAATGAAAATCGATGAGATTTCACGTCTTGAACAACTTGGCTTCGGGATGTTTTACGTGGATGTGTTCATGGTTTATAAATGAATGTTTTTATGAGGAAAGAATATACTTGCCACTTTGAGATCATGAACGATCGCAAAGTATCATTTTCTTCCCATTTTAGTACGTTGGTAAAATCTATTAGTTTTATAGTATATGAGTTATTGTTTTATAGTATTTGTTATTGTTACAAATAAATTATATAATTAAATAAAATATGTGTTCCAGTTACAGCTAATAAATTAGCAGGAATTTTGTAATTATTTTTAACGTCTATCTCGTGCAAAATGAAACTAAAGCGTCCAGTAGTATAAATATAAAGAGTTGCTACATCAACTCAATCACAGTTAGTTGAAAAGACACAGCGAGTTGAGTTACTACCAAATTACATTGGGCATAGTTAGTAAAGTTCTCCGATACAAGATTTTCTTAAATTGTTCAAGAATGTCTAAACTGTTTGTGCTTATAACACTCATTGTTTCGGTGATTGTGGCAACATATGCTACTTCATCTACAGATGACAACAATCAAGAAGAAGCAACGACAAAAATTATGGCAGCGGACAGATCAGCGCAGCCTTATAACGAAGAGTATATCAATAAAATATTTCAAGATTTAGATTCAAACAATGACGGATATTTATCACGAGATGAAGCATGTCAGTATGATTCGTATTGTAAAAACTTTGAAGATATTGATTCCAACAACGATGGTCGTGTCAGTTTTGACGAAGTCCTGAAGGTTTTTTCGAATTAAACATCGCACCTGCACTTCAAACTCTTGGAAATATAATGGTAGAAGAAAATATGACTAATAAATAATTAGTGGGTGAGCACTGAACAAAGGGTTGGTTTAATTTCAAAATTTTAATAAAATAAACGTAGTTCATTGATTTGCATTAAATTTGAAGTTTTATTAATTCGTCCGTGGACGTGCAGCCCAGCAACTTTCGAATTCTTATTATCAGCTCAAGTTAGGAGATCCATGAGTTTGTTTTGATAACCAGTTCAAACAAGCCTCTATACGCAGTTGAGGCATATATAGATGAGTAGTTCTCTCAAGAAAGGTATCATTTCAATAAATCTAGTTCGATTCGAATAAGATGTCCAACATACATAAGTACCGAATAGAAAAAGAATTTAAGCTACACTGTGATTGCTTAAATCATCAAAGATGTCTCCAAGATCTCGCATAACAAAATAGTAAGTATAAAGCTCAAAGGCTGCAATTAAAACAAGCAATTATTTATACACATTTATATATATATATATATATATATATATATATATATATATATATATATATATATATATATATATATATATATATATATATATATATATTTATATATATATATATATATATATACAGGACTGTGCAAAAAAATCCGGACAGTTCGAATTCTTCTAAAAACGTTAAATATTGCCTAGTGTTTTTACTTTTTCTTAGATTCCAATTTTTAGATTGCATTTTGTAATTCACTCGAACTCTGAAAGTATAAGTTGATAAAGTTATGTTTATGTTAAACGACCAAGTAAAAAGTGTTATAATCGCGTTATGGAAGGAGGGGCTGTCCGTGCGTGAAATTGGTGATAGGATAAGACGTAAGAAATCATCAATTGCCGATCTTATAAAAAATATAAGACTACGGAGAACACAGAACGGTCTAAAGGGTCTAGCAGACCACGAAAAACCACAACAGTGCAAGATAAATTTCTGGTTCTTCGTTCCAAGCCGAACCGATTTAAAACTTCACCAAAATTGCTAGCCAATCTTAGTACAGCAACAAGTAGTGAAATTTCCAGTTCAACTGTTCGGAGAAAGTTACTGAAAGCAAATCTTAAGGCACGTCGCTCGCTGCAGAAACCTTTTCTAAAGATATTTTCAAAAATTGGTCGGCTTCAGTTGGCCAGAGCGCACCCTAACTGGACTAGGGAGTTATGGAATAACGTGGTGTTCTCTGACGAAAGCAAATTTAAATTGCATGTGGGAGATGGACGCCTAATTGTGCGTATAAAACCAGGAGAACGTCTCAGCGATATCTGCATTCAACAAGTGCCTAATAAAACTGAGGGTGTAATGGTTTGAGGCTGTTGTAGTAGTGCTGGTGTTGGTCACTTGGCCTTTGTCGAAGCAGGGGTAACCGGTAATATGTACCTGAACATTCTGGAAAGGCGTTGGAAAGCATCAGTTTTGGAGCTGTTTAGTGAAACTGAGAGCTTCATCTTTCAATTTCATCCTTCAAAAAATATATACTAAAATAAGTTATAGACAAACATATCCTAGACAACCTCCATCGAGACCTTAACATGGAATACGTCAGTGATGAAATAATTAAGCTTGCAAGGAGTCATGTACTGCGACTGCAGCAACATGACAACGAGGAGCTGCGGAACCTACTGGATCACACCAATGGACCAAAGCGCCTAAAAAGAACAAAGCCTTTAGAATTAGTGGTTCCCTGAACTACTGAAATCAAAGGACTGGACGAAATGGGATGAACCGATTTTTCTCATCCCATAAGATGCTACACTGCTTAAAAATACAAAACATTTACTAGATAATCACTGAGATTAGTTGTAATATTATACAGAAATATAGATTTCTTAAACAAATAAAAAAAAAAAAAAAAAATTTATTTATTCTTCATTGTATCACTGATTATCAAGTGGACAGGAGCCCTTTAAAGGTTAATCAGTGATACATTATAATTTTTATATAAAAACATATAATTCAAATATAATTATTTTTACCTTTATACAAAAACAATATTATACTCATCATTACTTATGTGACATAAAATATATATTCGTACTTATTGTGACAATTTTACTTTAAAAGTGCATAGAAACTAATGATTTTAAATAATTTTTTAAATTGAACTTAAACTTTAAAAATAACTCTGATTTCTTTATTTTATCTGGTATTTTATTAAAAACTAATGGACCAAGGAATGTAATAGATTTTCTCCCATATTCTGTTTTTATATGATGAATACTAAGCTTGTCGGAGTGTCTAGTTAGATAATTGTGATTACTGTAAATAAACTTAATATTAGACAATGACATTCCATTAAGAATTTTATACATATAAATAGCAATTTGAAATTCATGTAAAATGATAATGGTTAAAACGAAATGATCTTCTCTAGTATATAGTTCTTTAGTAGAAAATAAAATAGGCAGTTTAAAAACTGCTTTCAAACTTTTATTTTGCATGATTTGTACATAGTTGCTTAATCCTTGACGCATAAGCAGTTCCATATACAAGAATGCCATAATTAATCCTTGAGTGGATAAATGAAAAATAAATTTTTAGCAGAACATACGTAGGAAGAAACCATGATAATTTCCTGATGAGGCCAACAAGTGGAGCAATTTTATTACAAGTAGTATTAATGTGCTCCTGCCACGACATACGTTCATCTAATATTACTCCGAGGTATTTCACAGAGTTTACTCTTTCAATACCAATATCACAGACTTGCAGTGGAGGCATACCGCTAACTGATTTGTGCGGAGAGTGAAACACAATAAATTTAGTTTTAGCCACATTCAGTGAAATCATGTTGGATTTAAAATACTCTAAAAGCACATCAAAATCATGCTTAATGTCATCCACAATGCCAAAAGGATTTTCTTTTTCGTAAAACAAAGCAGTATCATCTGCAAATATTCTAATTTGACCAATCAGCGTTAGATATGATATGTCATTAATGAATATAAGAAATAAAAGTGGTCCCAGTACACTACCCCGAGGAACACCACATTTAATATCTAATACTTCACTACAAACTCCATCAACCACAACATACTATTTCCTGTTTTCTAAATAACTTTCAAGCAAGTTAAATATGACACCACGAATACCGTAACTATATAATTTATCTAGAAGAAGATCATGGTCGATGCAATCAAATGCTTTTTGCAGATCTAAGAATAATGCTCCAACTAATTTTTGTCTATCAAAGGCAGAATAGATCATACTAGCAATTTCCACAAGAGCAAGTTCCGTACTTAATCCTTTCCTGAAACCATATTGGAAAGAATAGAAAAATTTATGTTGGTTTAAAAAGTCTAATAAACGAGTGGCAAAATTTTTTCAAATATCTTATCAAATACAGATAAAGTTGAGATTGGTCTGTAATTCGTGACTATTTCATAATCACCACTTTTAAAAACTGGAATAACTTTAGCTATTTTTAAACAATTTGGATAAATTCCAGTTTTTAATATATTATCAAATACACCAGACAAAACATTTGAGAAAAAATAAGCTCTATTTTTTATAACACTATTACTCACATTATCAGGACCTCCCCCATTAAAATTTTCAAGAGAACAAATAATATTGAATATTTCTACTGGTGTTACTGACGAAAAGTAAATGCTGTTTGATATTTGATGGATCGTATTATGTTTGTGTATATTTTTGTCAGGACTTATCGAGTCCCCTATAGAGCTACCGACTTGTACAAAATATTTATTAAATACATTAGCAATATCCACAGTATTACTGAAAGAGCAGCCTTCATAGATGATGGAATTAATCTGCATGGATTTGATCGTATGATTTTTGTTTAAAAAGAAATTTATATTTTTCCATAAATCTTTTTGATTTGAATCAACAAACATTCCATTGAAGTACTGTTTTTTTGCTAAGTGCTTGGATAAGTTTAATCTCTATTATTTGATTATATAAATAATTTACCCTATTCACGAATTGACAGTTTGTTAGGTATATGAGGTGCTGTCGGGTCGTGAAATAAATAAATGTTGCCCCTCGCGTTAGATAGTGGTGAATTTGGAAATATAGGGACGCAACTTTATATGCAGCATATGATGAGAGGACCCCAGGATGATTGACCTAAATACTCCAGTTTCAACTGTTGAGGTAACACAAATACATATGATGGAATTAGAAATGTCCTGTCTCTCCTAATAAAAATAATAACCAATGATAATGTGAAAATGATATAGATCTTACTAACAAATTAGATTATTTTATTATTTTACTAATTATGTAATAGTAAAATGGTTCTGCCGAACATTGTCGCCCTAGTATATTTTGTTTCTCTGATGAGCATGTTACAGACGACTTATGGTAACATTATCGTAATGGATGGCTTAAACTATTATATCATATTAATTAAATTGTTTCAGATACCTGAGCCATAAGTAAAAAAAAAAAAATTCATTCAGAGTTCTACTTATGTTTAATTAGATTAGTTGAGCGGATGGGAGTTGAAATAAATAATAAAATTAATTAATTAAGTTACAGATTCCTGAGCGACTAACTAATAAATTTATTTTAGGATTTTAGTTTTAATCTAGTTTTAATTTTATTCAAAATATTGCAGATCAGATAGGTGTTGCGGACTGGAGAATGCTGATTGGTGATTGCAGACTAGTAAATTAGAATTGTGATTCTAATTTAATTAACTTAAATAAGGTAACTATTATACCTTCCTATCCTTACCTATCGTTTTATGTAAACGGCTGTAGGAATAGGCCCGGCGTTATCCGGGAATCTTGCCTAGCGCTTGGTCCTACAGTCCTATCAATCAATCAATCATCAAATTAATTTATTGTGTTGTCTAAGTTCTGTTTTAAGACTTTTTCATGAGCACATCTAAACGTCAAACCGATTTTTGCCTGAAAATAATTCTTGGCGACAGTTTCACACTTGCAAGACTGTCTTCGTTTAAAACTGAGCGTTTCCTATAGCTTTGTTTAAATAATTTTTATTTTAATTCATAGAAAATAAATCATAAATTCAATTAAACATTTTCTAATTTAAATATCCATCACGACTTTTTCAACTTTCCATTTCAGAAGGATATGAAACATTTATATGTGATTTTGTCTCACACTGATTGTCTCAATCAATTCTATTTTTATTGCCATGTGAACATGTATACGCCCGACAGAGTTTTTGGCCAAAAAATAATAATTCTAATAATAAAGAATCAAAATAAGTTTTAAAATCTAATGTGTTAAGACAGTTTTGATTCTAAAACTTATTTTGATTCTAAAACTTCTATGAAAAAATATTTTGCTCGATAGCAAAAATTCTTTTGAGATTTTCAATTTTTATATAGAAATAATATTTATCACAACACATTGGATGAAAATAAAATCAATGCCCACCACCAAGCCAATCCAAAGATATGTACGAACGAACAATTGCATTGGTTTTCAAACAGAAATTCCTATACAGCATTTTCGGCCGAAAACTAACCATTACTTATACCATTATAGTTGCATTGATTCTGTTACACAGCGTATAAAAGCTCCCGGCGAAGTCAAAGTACTATTTAACGAACTAAATTTGTAGTAATAAGTGATCGAATAAGGGGCTGAACGATTGTTGAAACACTAAAAGAGAACAAAAATAATATGTATGTAGGGAACAAACAAGTATATAGTAATCTGATTCTTCCATGAATCAGTACTTATACAAATCAAAACTCCAACAAACCAAATCAGAACAACAGAATTATTTGTTAACACAGTGGTGAGTGGACGATTCATCAATGTAGATCTAAATAACCGTGGCGATCATTATCACGAATATTGATGTTTCCACAATTCTAAAATCAGTAGATAATAGTAGTTGAACATAGCACCAATCACATTCAAATATGACACCATTAACATATTATTTATGCACAGGCCAATATTGGTACAATATTAATTATTAATTATAACACAAATGTTTTATTTTATTATAATAAATAATTCATTATTGTCTACGGACGGCTATAACCTACAACAATTTTTGACAGCAAGGAAAAAACAAAAAAAATTATTTTTTTGTTTTTTCTTGGCTGTACACTGTACGAATTTTGTAGTAATAGTGTTGAAATGTAGGGCGAGTGTTCTTATTTTTTTTAATGACGTCACAACTTATTCATGTGTTAGTAAATAAAGAGTATAAACTTTTTAAGCTCAATTTCGATGTGTGCGCCTTGTATATTTAGGAGCTTTAGGCGACCCCATGAATGAAATTATTGGCTTCGGTTCACATATACGTTTATTTTATTAAAATTCAGGCAGAACGCGATCGAGCCAGCGTACTTGCTGTCCTTTCATATATGATATCAAGAATTCGAATTTAATTCCTGATCTAGTGATTCAGTTTTCTCTCGAATGTTAGAAACCATCTTTCGTACCCATCCGTCAAGGTTCAACTATGACATCCAGTCATGACAACGGGACTGATCAACGCTCTGTACAATTTCAGATTATCGGTATTTGCAGGATATTTTGATTTGAGAACTGGACGTAGACGATATAAAGTCCGAGTGTCAGCAGCAAGGCGAATCTTGATATCCAAGATACTTGATTCTCATCACTCCTTCAAATCTGCGATTTCACATACAGCTTGTCATACATGTGGAACATTAAGTAGGTCACAAAAATGATCACGCCATGTATCGAGTACCGAATCGACGTTTTTACAGAGGTTTACAATCTGGTCTCGAATATGTATGTGAAGTTGGCCCAAAAATCAACCCAAAAAAATGCTATGGCAACACTAAAAATGACATTTCTATCATATTTTAGTGTCAGCCCAAAATAAAAAATTATATTAGGACATATAATTGATGTCAGCCCAAAAAACTATATCTATCGTGATATATAAAAACTGTCAGCCCAAAAAAAAAAGATTTTCTTAAGAAATTGAATATCTCGAGAACTAATATGTTTATCATTTCAACTATGTGTTTGTAATTTCTAGGATTTCTTGATTAGAAAAGAAAACAACTTTTCAGTTTTGCGAGTATTTTTATTTTTTGCAGAAAATACATTTTTCCTCACTTATAATTAAGTTTATGTGACAGTTCGAATGAAGTCGTCGTCCACAATCATTACATTTCTCTGTTATAGAACTTTTTATCAATGAGTCGAAGCAAACTAGACAGTCCATCACATCTATAGATCCTTCAATAATATTTGCCTGTAAATATTTACGGTAGTTTTGAAGTTCCATTAAATAGTTGTTTGTGAAAAAATCTATTGCATATATTACCAAATGGCCCACAGTTATAACTATCCCGCTGTGTGGGTAACATATAAGCGGCTTCCGTTTTAAAATTTTCAGTTGGCTCGTCCCAAGCTTTGTATAGTTCATTCAGAATCATTTGCCCTTTTTTGTTTAAACTATGCATATTTTTACCTGGTGTTATTGGATCGTAAGTTGTGAGTTTTTTCGTTGCTAGGTCTATAATTATAAGCTCCCAATGGCTATTTATGCACGCTGGTAAATATATTCGGTTTCGGCGTGAAAAGCACACATAGGTCAAAGGGAAATCTCGGCCATGAATATTAAATTTAAAAATCGTTAATCAAACTTCAGCGGATGTATTTAATATTTTTCTGAAGTAATCGTCGTTTATAAATTTAAGCAATTTTGGCTGAATATATTTATGAACCGCTGTTCTTCCCGCATATTTATTGGTTCGGGTTCTGGATTTCCCCCAAACTTCCACTAAATTTAAAGATGTTGGATCAATTTCGTCATGACGAAATTTGGATGTTGTTGGTGTTGTCATCACAGGTCTCTTGTTACTTTCTTTTGACTTGGAAGCCCCAATTAATGTGTCGCTTATTTAATGGAGTTGTTAATCATTTTCGTTTTCTGTTTTAAATTATCAATAAATCGGCCAAGTTTTTGATTTGGTTCCTTAATCAAATTATTTTTGATTATATTGAACCAATTTTCACAAATCGCATTCGACAATCTTTACTCTTCTTTAAAATACTGTAAATATATTGTAACATATTAGTTCTCGAGATATTCAATTTCTTAAGAAAATCCTACGATACTTCTTACGATAGTGAGAAAATCCTAAATTCTTTGGTCAGTTAATATTTTATTTAGTTTGGGAATCTCAACGTTTTAAAGATTTATTTTTAATTAATTATAATTATTATTTTATATTTTTTATTTATTACTATGTATTAATTATTGATGTGTTATGTTTTTTCTAAAATTCAATATTTCGCCTGAATGTCATTGTTTTTAAACTTTAACCCATACATACAAATTTTTGATTGTTTTTGTTGGTTAGGATTAAGTTAGGTCTAACTTCAAACGCGTCATCAAAAGTATTGATTTCGAAATAATTTTTTGATAGTGCTGGTCTTAATGACCCATATATAGCAATTCTAAAACTGTTCACTTCATTTCAATATAAGTGAACATTTTAGAATTGCTATATATGGGCCATTGTTCAGTTGAGATTTTAATTATGAATTTAATTAAATATTGTATTTAATTTACAAATACAGGTGTAGATACAATACAATTTAGAAGTGTTACACACATTAAATTTTATTATTTTATGTTCATATATTATATTCATACATCTCTATCATGAAAGTTTCCATTTTAAATGTTGGTGTTGTCAGCATTAAAAATCGTGTTTTTTGGGATATAATTTTGGGTCAACATCACAAAGGTGTCTTGAATGACATTTCACCGAGATCTTAAGCTATGGTGAAATCCGATGTGTCCTTTAAAGAAATCACGCGAATTGCGCTCGTTGCTGAGTTGTTGTGCTTGTAAGATTTTAGCCTTCCACCATTCATGCATTAAGAACTGCTTTATTTCTTCTTGCGATTGTTAACCGAGTCTGCGGTTCATTGTGGGCTCTATTTTGGTGCTCAGTAGCAAGACGACACTTCTCATCAAACCAATCATGGTTAGTTTTTACTATACCGAGAGTGCGTGTTTGGCGTCATTGACATCCAAGATTTACAACACATCCCAAACACTGTTCACTTCTTCAGACTGGTTAACAGATCACGACTATTGCTGACAAGATCTTGTACGAAAATTCCCAACGTAGTTTTGCAGTGACCAGATAGTGAAAATCGATAAGGTTTCACGTCTTAAAAAACTTGGCTTCGGGATGTTTTACGTGGATGTGTTCATGGTTTATAAATGCATGTTTTTATGAGGAAAGAATGTACTTGCCACTTTGAGATCATGAACGATCGCAAAGTATCATTTTCTTCCCATTTTAGTACGTTGGTAAAATCTATTAGTTTTATAGTATATGAGTTATTGTTTTATAGTATTTGTTATTGTTACAAATAAATTATATAATTAAATAAAATATGTGTTCCAGTTACAGCTAATAAATTAGCAGGAATTTTGTAATTATTTTTAACGTCTATCTCGTACAAAATGAAACTAAAGCGTCCAGTAGTATAAATATAAAGAGTTGCTACATCAACTCAATCACAGTTAGTTGAAAAGATACAGCGAGTTGAGTTACTACCAAATTACATTGGGCATAGTTAGTAAAGTTCTCCGATACAAGATTTTCTTAAATTGTTCAAGAATGTCTAAATTGTTTGTGCTTATAACACTCATTGTTTCGGTGATTGTGGCAACATATGCTACTTCATCTACAGATGACAACAATCAAGAAGAAGCAACGACAAAAATTATGGCAGCGGACAGATCAGCGCAGCCTTATAACGAAGAGTATATCAATAAAATATTTCAAGATTTAGATTCAAACAATGACGGATATTTATCACGAGATGAAGCATGTCAGTATGATTCGTATTGTAAAAACTTTGAAGATATTGATTCCAACAACGATGGTCGTGTCAGTTTTGACGAAGTTCTGAAGGTTTTTTCGAATTAAACATCGGACCTGCACTTCAAGCTCTTGGAAATATTATGGTAGAAGAAAATATGGCTAATCAATAATTAGTGGGTGAACACTGAACAAAGGGTTGGTTTAATTTCAAAATTTTAATAAAATAAACGTAGTTCATTGCTTTGCATTAAATTTGAAGTTTTATTAATTCGTCCGTGGACGTGCAGCCCAGCATCTTTCGAATTCCAATTATCAGCTAAAGTTAGGAGATCCATGAGTTTGGTTTGATAACCAGTTCAAACAAGCCTCTATACGCAGTTGAGGCATATATAGATGAGTAGTTCTCTCAAGAAAGGTATCATTTCAATAAATCTAGTTCGATTCGAATAAGATGACCAACATACATAAGTACCGAATAGAAAAAGAATTTAAGCTACACTGTGATTGCTTAAATCATCAAAGATGTCTCCAAGATTTCGCATAACAAAATAGTAAGTATAAAGCCTTTGAAACAAGCAATTATTTATACACATTTATTTATATATATATATATATATATATATATATATATATATATATATATATATATATATATATATATATATATATTTATATATATATATATATATATATATATATATATATATATATATATATATATATATATATATATATATATATATATATATATATATATATTTATATATATATATACAGTACTGTGCAAAAAAATCCGGACAGTTCGAATTCCTCTAAAAACGTGAAATATTGCCTAGTGTTTTTACTTTTTCTTAGATTCTAATTTTTAGATTGCATTTTGTAATTCACTCGAACTCTGAGAGTATAAGTTGATAAAGTTATGTTTATGTTAAACGACCAAGTAAAAAGTGTTATAATCGCGTTATGGAAGGAGGGGCTGTCCGTGCGTGAAATTGGTGATAGGATAAGACGTAAGAAATCATCAATTGCCGATCTTATAAAAAATATAAGACTACGGAGAACACAGAACGGTCTAAAGGGTCTGGCAGACCACGAAAAACCACAACAGTGCAAGATAAATTTCTGGTTCTTCGTTCCAAGCCGAACCGATTTAAAACTTCACCAAAATTGCTAGCCAATCTTAGTACAGCAACAAGTAGTGAAATTTCCAGTTCAACTGTTCGGAGAAAGTTACTGAAAGCAAATCTTAAGGCACGTCGCTCGCTGCAGAAACCTTTTCTAAAGATATTTTCAAAATTTGGTCGGCTTCAGTTGGCCAGAGCGCACTCTAACTGGACTAGAGAGTTGTGGAATAACGTGGTGTTCTCTGACGAAAGCAAATTTAAATTGCATGTGGGAGATGGACGCCTAATTGTGCGTAGAAAACCAGGAGAACGTCTCAGCGATATCTGCATTCAACAAGTGCCTAATAAAACTGAGGGTGTAATGGTTTGAGGCTGTTGTAGTAGTGCTGGTGTTGGTCACTTGGCCTTTGTCGAATCAGGGTTAACCGGTAATGTGTACCTGAACATTCTGGAAAGACGTTGGAAAGCATCAGTTTTGGAGCTGTTTAGTGAAACTGAGAGCTTCATCTTTCAACTTCATCTTTCAAAAAATATATACTAAAATAAGTTATTCTTCAACTGCAAGAAATCTGAGAATTTTGTTTGAGACTTTTGAGTTTTAACAAAGAAATTGTCAAACTTTTCTTCAATTTTCCACAATATCTTGAAATATTGCAGGCATGGAAATTTCCTGCAATTTTTTTCAAGTTATCGACACTTCATCTACCTCATCTTTGTCAATAATTGAATTATAATGTCGATTTCATTTGGTTGGCAACAAATTGCAATGTCATCATCTGAAGTAACATATTGCTCAAACTCTGTCGCCGTATTTGGCAATAATGGATTCAGAATAGCTAAAGAAAGTTCTTGCTCAAATGTTGTGCGTAATGTCGCCGATAGTCTAATTGTGAATCCTGCTTTTCGGAAACAATTAACAACACAATCATCCGAAACTTGATACGAGTACATATTATTCCAAGAAATTGCATCTGACATGTTAATTTTATTGGATAAGTCTGTCGAAGTTAACACATTCGTCGACACTAGCTTCAACTGTCATAAGACACTTTTTAATAGATTGCTCCTGTAGTAGATTAAAAAACCCTTGATTATGCCTTGGTAAAAAGGTTGAATGAACAAAGTCATTCTTGGCATATAGAGTACCTCATAGAGGTCAATAACTCTTTTTCTAATTAGTAATGACACCTAAAACGAATTAAATCTGAAATTGAAAAGTCAGAAGCTCTTCCATCCCATCAGTTTGGTAGAAATAAAGAGAGAAATACTCTACAATCGATCAAGTCCATAGAATAACAGATTTAATAGAAAACTCCTTAGAGGAGAAAAAGATTTATTCAACCATATTTCTGGACATAGCGCAGACATCTGGCTGGACGGTTTAGTATTTAAATTAGAGAAAATTCTATCATGTATTGGGAATATCTTGGGTATTATGATCTGTTAAAGGCGTACTTTAGTGTTAAACAGAAAGGAGTTTACACCAGCATAAAAGAAGCTAAGCCAGAAGTCACACAAGGATGTATCTTACTGCCATTCATTATTGTACTGTTTACAAGCGACTTATCGCATAGGAATAATACAACTAGCGCCACGTTTGCAGATGACTGCTAGCTGTTGGTGACACAATTGGCGAAGCCACGAAGTAAAGAGAAGTGAATAATTCGAAGTATACTTACATTTATTTTACTAATAAATAAATAGCACCAGTATCTTTGATTCTCAATAATATTCCTGTACCACATGCAGCAAACTGTAGTAACAGAGGAAATAAAGAAGTCGCAGAGGAAATAAAGAAGTGTGGTCAAAAACGCTCCATCAACAACGTTACATTGAAAAAGCTGTAAAACTAGGTCATCAAGAGGGTATCACAAAATGACACACATCACTAAAACCTGTTGAGTTACAAGAATAGTTTGCAGCACTACATAATTATTTAGAGATGATTGGCCATACGAAAAGAAAAAAAGGCATATCATCAATAACATGGCAGAGAACTAGTTGAAGCAAAACAACTTGGTTGATAATGGGAAGAGAAAAAAGCTGTGACAACCAACAGAGTAGTAGTAGACGCCGTATTATTCTTGAATTGGAGTAAGTAAAAGGCAAAAATTAATGCATTTTATAACAATTTTTAAAATATACCAGCCGATGGCCCATCAATTTATTATTTATTATTCTTTATCTTAATATCCAATTAGAAACGCCTTGTATTCGTCATAAGTCATCCTACCATCGTTATTTTTATCACCTTGATTAAAATTTTTCCAAAAGTAACGATTCACTTCTATTTCATCTCGTGTTATATATCCGTCATGGTTAGAATCATAATTATCAAATGTGCTAGACGCACACGATTCGGTAGGCCACCGCAGTTTATTGCACTCCTCCGTGTTTTTTATCAACGCTTCTACCGGATGGTTATTATCTCCCGATGGTGTAGCATATGTCACCACAATCATCGAAACAAATAATGTTATAAGCACAAATAATTTAGACATTCTTAAAATTTCCAGAGTGGCACAGTAGTACTTCAATCGTTGATTCAAAGAACTGTGATTGCTAAGCCAAACGCACTCGTAGTATTTATACCAATTTTATGTATAGTTTCGTTATCAGCAGTCAGAATGGGATAATAAAATTTGCAATTTGCACAATAATTTGTAAAATGCTAGGTCAAGTCAATAAGTTATTGGTTGTGATTTTGAATCGGGCGTTATTGTGATTGATTTATGTTGTTGAATAACATAAGTAAGACACGTACATCACCTAATCTTAAATGTGCCTTTTCGTACACTTAATATAACCAAACGGTGGCTAATGATGTAAACCAGTTTCATGTTGCTAAAAATCTCTAACCCTCGATTACATTTACCACAAAAGTCTCCGATAGAAAAAAAAGGTTTAAAAATAAATGGTTCCCATCAATGTGCTAGGACGTTATCAATCTGCGAGCACTGACAAAAGAAGTGAAGATGTCTGTAATCATGAAAAGGTCAAATGTATAACTGGTAAGACGAAGGCGAAAACTTGTAAAATTTTTTTTTTGGCAGAGTTTTTGCGCATTAACCGTCACTCATGTTACTCGTCCTGGCGTAACAAATTGTGGCATTTTCACCTTTAATTCTACAGAACATTTATCATTTATGAATCTCTGGACACGAAGAGTTTTGCAACATCTCTGCGGTGCTGTAGGCTGTCTAGGTCTTTCGTAAGTCTGGAGTTTCGTATTATTCGGATGGCACGCCGCTGAACTCTATCCAGCAACTGAAGAGCAATGCCATATGCTTCACCCCAACCCTGACAGCAATATTCTAAACACGGTCACATATTTTTATTTTTATATTTTTATTTTATTTTTATTTTTATTATTTCATATTTATCTGGAGAACCTGATGCGATCTAACAAACCGTCTGCATCTATTGAGGAACCCGAGTTTATGTGAAGCTGAGTTGGCCAATGCGATAATGTGTTCGTTCCATTTTAAATTGTTGCTAATTTGAACACCAAGCAGACGAATTGAGTCACAGCCCACGAGAACTTGTCCTTTTACCACAAAAGGGTATTCGTTGCGACTTCAAATGAGGAATCACTAACAATCTGCGTAAGGTCATACGAAACAGCAAGCCACTCCGTCTGATGCCCAGCACAGTTCGTATTTTGGTGATTCAAATATTCTTTATGGTGGGCCTTAAAGTTACCAAAAATAATTAATTCGTGGTAGAGATGTGGATTGTGAATGTCATCCCATTTGTCTGACAAAACTTCGAAGAAATTCATGGTTTCTGAATCCGTTTGATTGGGGGATCTATATAATTATTGAGTGGTCTTAGAGAAAATTTTGTACTTCTGATGTCGAGCGTACGGTATATGGTCTTTAATGAATATGCACAATCCACGTTGCAACTCGAATGCTTGTTCGAACTGGTAGCGCTTGTAGAATTCCTTCTCGTAGATGTTTTAAGATACTTTTGATTTTGCTGATGATAAGACTGATCACGATTAACTAGAATAATTAAACAATTTTTGCTGTACCATTTTCCCAATTGGGAATCATTCATCAAACTTCGCCAACTAATACCTCTAAACACCGCTAACACGACAATAAATTATAATATTAAATTATTTTGACCACATGGTTGGAATGTAGATGGTCCAATCTTGATGTTCAATTTTCACACACTTTTCGGAGCAATAGAGGTCATATCTCACTTATAATTTAACAAATGTTGGGTTCACAATGTTCAATTGCCACGTGTTTATCGGTGTAGAGAAGTGATTTAACAAATCCCAAAAGAAATTTATCTATTGGAGTTCGATGACACGATCTCAGCGGCGAAATAACCATTACATGAAATTAGCCGTTTACGAAATGTTTCTTTGAGTAATTTAATTGTATCTCGCACTGGGTGGCATGTGGCAACGTCCTGGTGAAACCACATTTCAACAAGATTTATGCTAGTCAATTCGGACCTACATCCGAAAGGTCAAGTCAAGTAAAAAGTGGGATGTTACAATGGGCCAATTGAGCCTGATTGTAGTTAAATTTCAGTGTAGTATATGATAAAATGTTTCCATACGTCACTGTCGAAGTGTCGTCAATTAATTACGATTCACTCGACGTATTGTCATAAGGTTGATCCAATCTTTTTATAGTGTTAATGTTTTTTTATCCTCTGTCACTCAGGCTCAAAAGGCATATTCTGACATTCCCTGGACGTATGGTTTTACCGAGAGTCATCTGTACATTCCATAGCTCTATACTAGCCTGTACAGACATAGGTCAGCTCATGAATTCTATTAAATAAAATCTCACTTTTCCAAAGATGTGCTTCAAAATTGGAAATCGCAACGTGCTGGGCAACACGGACGAATTAATAAAACTCCAAATTTAATGAAACAATGCACTACGTTTATTTTATGACAATTAAACCAACCCATGGCTCACACACTAATAATTTATTTGCCATATTTTCTTCGGCCACTAAATTTCCGAGATGTTAGTTTGAAATAAATACAAAAAAAACTTTTCGCAATTCGTCAAAAGTGATAAGACCATCGTTATTTGAATCAATATCTTGCTTGTTCTTGCAAACCCAAAAAAACTGACACGCTTCCTTTTCTGATAAATGGCCGTCATTGTTTTTATCCAACTCTTGAAACACTCGTACAATATACTCTTCGTGATAAGACTGCGCTGAGCTGTTCTCTTCCATATTTTTTGTCATTGCTTCTGTTGGATTGTTGCTATCTGCAGATGATGTAGCATATGTAGCAGCCACAATCATCGTAACCAATAGTGTTATAAAAGCAATCGATTTAGTCATTCTTGAATTATTCTTTGAACAATTTTTTGTCGTAGAACTTTACTAACTATGTCCAATCTGACTTAGTAGTAATTCAACTAGCTGTATCTTTTCAACTAACTGTGATTGAGTTGATGAAGCAACTCTTTATATTTATACTAATGGAAGCTTTAGTTTAGTATCCGCGTATGCTATACTAAAATCTATCTTCGGTTCTAGTACATTTACATCCAGTTCTAATATAATCCATGATTGATCTATAAAATTGAATGTAGTTTTGCACGAGATAGAAATTCCTTCTAATTTATTAGGTGGAACTGGAACACATATTTTATACAATTATTTAATCTATTTGTAACAACAAGTACTTAAAACAAGCTCATAAAAGTAATCATTTTAATTACTCGATCTCATCCGAAGTGAACTATACTGTTTGTCTACAGCTTGAACGATTTAGTGAGTTTTACCAACATATATGACGCAACAGAATCGTATTACTGTAGATTGTCTTACAAAATTGTGTTTCTTGATATCCTGACTCCTCTAATACCATGGACACATATCTGGTTTCTTAGATTCTCATTCCATTTGACAATTTATCTCAATTCATTAAAACTCTTACGTTAACTGTGTGGTTTAAAAATATTTTTATTCCACCTTTCATCCAAATTTATCCTATTTCTATTTTGAGTTTTATTTTCCGTTAATTTATCGAGTTCTGTATTAATTAATTTTTTTTTGAAAACTTCAATTTTTATAAAACAAATAAATAAATACATGAAAAAATCAAGAATTATAGTTTTCGCTATTCACTAACTGTATAAAATGGCACTGTCGTCACTAATATGCCATTGGATGTGAAAAAATAGCTCATTCTGAAACCATGTTTAAACCAAGTTGCAAACCATGGTTAGCAGTGACACATTACAACGAAATCATGGTTAACTCGACACTGTAGTTAAGAAATCAGATATGTGTCTATAGTATTAGACAGATTCTCGCATAACACCGGGTCTATCGTTACAGCTGTTTAACACACAGCAAAAGGGAAAGGATTGGAAGGTAAGATGGTATATGTTAGTTAGGCAAGAACGAATCGATTACAGTTAGTAACAAATCACATTCATCACAAACAATCACAGTCAATATATTAGTTTGGACGACCATTGATTTAATTAATAAATCTGAACATCTTCCCAGGACAGCCTGCACAGCTTAAGGCCGATGACGTATGAGTATGCTATTGTGTTCACTTCTATACAGTAACATATATTAGAGCAACTGTTTCGAAAATAGAATTAGTTTCGAATACTGTGACATATAGAGATATTATTTTCCACTTTCATCGTAGATACAGTGTATGTCCCTTGTAGATCGAATCGTGATAATTTGTGTCAAAGATGAGATTCCCATAACCAGTTTTACGAGTACCCGTTATGCCTCTTAAAATAAATGTCTATGGTTAACTCGGATTAGAAATTTGCTGAACAAATAAAATTGTGGGAAAGTGTTTGTTGGTCTCCCTTGGAGAAAACCCTTCGACTTATCCCATGCTTGCCTATGAGACAGTATTCTCCTAATCATCCAGTGCCTCAAATAACACAATTTATCGTTTGTGGCTCTGGTGCGCGATAGTGTTGCAGAGTTTCCAGAAACATCAATCCGGAGACGTGGTTCTCATTTACACATTTCTGCACGCAGTTTAAGGCGCATTTTGAAAACTGATTTTAAAATGTTCCGGTACAAAATTCAATTAGTCCAAAAATTCCTACCGAGTGATCCTGATCAACGAGTTGAGTGCAGAAATGCAATCCTAATGGTGTGGTATTCATGCTGGAAACATCAGTGGTCCCTATTTATTTGAAAATGATGAAAGACATGATTCGAAATTTTCTTGTGCCTGAAATGGAAGAGCAAGGACCAGAGGACATGTGGTTTCAGTACACACAGCCCGTTCAACAATTCAATTATTGAATGAGGTTTTTCCACGAATACTAATTTCGCGAAATTGCGATTTAACATAGCCAGCCATATCTCCGGATTTAACAGCATGAGACCTTTTTTTACCGCCCAGGTGGCCAGTGGTTAAAACTGCGGCAGTTGGAGCGGGAGGTACCGGGTTCGATTCCCGGTAGGGGCAGGATGCAAAAGGTATTTTCACCAGTTCGATCGATGGTGTAAAATTGTAAATGAACACATAATGACCCTCTGTTGGAGTGCAGAATTCATGGGCCAACCCATCTTGCATGTCAGTACTAGAGGCGAGCATGCAGCTATGCAATGTGCAGATGGTTCTACGTAAATCTGACCTATAGCCGTACGTCCTCGATTTGGCTGTAATGGCGTAAGGTAAGGACGTAAATAAGCGAACCGCGAAAGAGTTGGAAGTGCCTTGAGCCCCAAAACAGATTGTAGAGATAGAAACAAAATCAAAAAACAAAGACCTTTTCTTATGGGGTTTTTTCAAATTGTACTATTGTAATACTATTGTTGCAAGATGTAAACTTTTTTGCAGGACATTTTATGTAAACTTTTTATGAAAATCAAACCTACTAATCTTTTCTTTGTACAAAGTTATAGGCAGTCAAAATGGTAGCGGGACTGTTGCCCTACCCTGTATATACTATTAACTATTTTGAAGACATAAATGCAGTATTTGGTATACAGATGAATCCAAATCTTTTAATCTTGAATACAGATTAAAAGATTTGGATGAACGGACGCTTTAATATGGATGAAAGAACCCACAAAAGTCCGAGCAGAATGTGAGCGTTTACAAACGCCAACTTACAGACTAATTGATTTGTTTTTGAGCGCCAGCCTTTGCGCACGAATGTGGTTAGCTCTTCTTTGTTGGCTAGATACCTTCAGGCTGGGTGTGACAATAAGGAGGGGTGGGGTTGTACTGTTGAGATATGGGAGTTTGTAACTCATAGGAACTTGGAAGTAAAATGGCGGTAATCTGTTATCCACCTGTTATCCGGTGGATAACAGATTAACGCCATAAAATAAAAAATATTGGATAAAATATTCTCCCGTACAGTTATATAAAATATTCTCCCGTACAGTTTTTGTTCTGGTTGGAGATTTTCATACGAAACTACACCCAGCTGATACCATCAAAAAGAGAACTCGGAACCATGAATATTTGACTTTGCCGTAGATGTTGATTTATTTTCTACGCAAATAGTCAAAGTGTGTTCATTTTCCACTATTCAATTGACATAATGGTTAAGGCCATTAGGTCCTCTTTACTTTGGAGCGGAAGGTCAACATGGGCAGGATGTAAGAGTGGAGTTTCAAATTTTGTTGTACAACTCTCTAGGATGGTCCTTATAATAAATGGATCGAAACCGAAACTAATACAGATTGGTATTGAGGTATGCAATGCTCAAATGATTAAACTGCATATGACAAGAGCAGTCATAATCGGCCAATTAAGGCTAAGTAAAAGGGGTTTAAAAATAATGGGGTTTAAAAGTTAAGTGAAGGGGTTTCTACTGTATGATTACTATTTGTGTGTATAAATTCTTAAGTGGACTCTTCGACACAAACTTAATAGGTAATTGGTCTAGGAAATTGAACTGACCTATGAGGATACTATAGATTGGCAGTAGGAACGAAGCAATAAAGAATCGGTTCACCACATGAGGTTTCTGTAACATCAATAGCTGTTAGTAACATTACCACTGAAAAACGCAAATTGGAATAAGTCCGAAAAAGGCACTACTGTACATAATCGGTAAGATAAAAAATTGAGAAACCTATTCGACTGGCTAGCTTATACGTTTCTGTAATATACCTTGCTGGAGTGAGGTACTTTCTCATGCTGCTTTCTGTATACTTTCAATAAGATTTTTCAGCTCATCTTTTATCATATATGTCGAAAGCATTCCCAGGTTGTTTTGTTATTTGCTAGTCTTAGAGGGCTAGATTTCCTTACTGTCCTGGAACATGGTGTCATTAAGACTGGAGAGTGTCATTAAGTTCTGATGATAGGCCTTCTTCATTTTAGACTACTAAGTATATTTTCAGAGATACCTCTTGATATATAGAAAGTCAGGAATTTTATTTGGGTCCGTAGGCCCGGAAGTTGCGTTTCCACTGGTGTGTACCCACATTTTAATGTTCTGCCTGCTTCAAACAGCTCTGTTTCTTTGGGAGTAGTTCGATTTGATCCCCAGAATATGTTTCTTGCATTAAAGTCGCCTCCAATAATGCAATTATTACCAAGCGATTTAAAAAGTTTGTTGTAGTCTTCCTTTTTTGGGTTATGATAGATTGGTTATATAATAGATTGCTCTGGGTAGACAATATATTGCTTACATAGTTTAGCTCTTGGTGTTTTCGGTTTCAATAGGAACAGTTGCTACTTGCATAGTTTCCTCTATTTTTCATTGATGAAGGCTGCTGTCCTGCATCTAGTTCTTTCTGCTCAGTAAAGAGCTTAATAGCACTAGTATCCATGTATACGAAATTCTAGTAGAGTTCTTTTGAGTTTAAAAATCCTTCTTATTCTGAAATGCGTTACGCAAGACCATTTGCATTCCAGGTAGCAATTCTTAAATAGTGTGTCTTGTTGTATTTGTATGGATCCGAAAATAATCAGATAACACAGGTTGAAATACTATTCAAAGCTAAGATGGAAAGCAAAGACGCGGATGCAAAGAGCTGACGCATGGGATGTTGCTTGATTGGTGCTAAATTTGAATACATTTTGAAGTATTTATTACAAAGTCCATATAACATTGTCGATATTATCATGGTTCTTACTGCCTACATATTTTGTCTACTCGAGTAGATAATGCCTTTAACATATCAATCATAGGCACAATACAAAACCAATGTTAACTATGGACGTAAATACAATAAAATCCACCCGAGGTATTAAGTAAATCAGAAATAACATACATATGTAGACTTGGCCTAGTATTTTACAAATTCTTTGGCAAATTACTAATTTTATTAACCCATTCTGATTTCTGATAACGAAACTATATACATAACATTGGTATAAATATTACAAGTGCCTTCACCAACCCAGTTAGTTGAAACAACGATTGAAGAACTACATTGTACCATACTGCAAATAGTCAAGTGTTCGAATACTAATTTAAGAATGTCTAAATTATTTGCACTTATAACACTATTGGTTTCGATGATTGTGGTGACATATGCTACACCATCTGGAGATAATAACCATCCGGCAGAAGAATTGATAAAATACATGGGTAGATACTTTACCGAAGAGCAGGTTAGAATAGAATTTAACTCACTTGATGAAAACGGTGACGGCGTTATAGCACGAGGTGAAGGCCTAAGTTGGATACAAGACGACTTCGAATTTTATGATAGAAATTGCGATAATGTTATCACTTTAAATGAATTTCGTCGGGGTTTAAACAACGATTAACCACTTTATGGCTCTTTGGAAATGTAATGGCAGAAGAAATATAATTAATAAATAATATTTTGAAGTAAATCGTGGTTATTGATTGTAATTGATGGGCATGGGCCTCTATACGCATTATAATTGTTACATGCGGTTAGATTTACCGTGTTGGCAGCAAATATCGCTACGGCTACTTGTTTACTTGTACCCATGTCCGCTGTGTACAATATAAGGCCAAGTACTTATAATATAAAATCTGTCCGTTATAATTCCTCATGACCCATTATATCAAAATATCACCTCGTAGCGGCACAATGTTTTCCTTCTCGATGGCTTCTTGTATTTCATGCACGATTATAATATTGGCGCGTTTTATGTTTTAACTAAACATCGCATCGGTCGCCAATATTTCTAAAACATCTATTTCAGCATTGAAATGTGCGGTGCCTTGGTGGTGGATCCATATTTGCAGCCCGACTTACTGGCAAACGTCTTCACTTCGAACTCGACCTTAGTTGTCCCCGATGGAGTTACACCTCCGACAATTCCGTATTGTGGTACCAAAATGGATCCTGTCAACATCTCAGAGGAAATTGTCTTCAGGTACCTGAAGACAATGGACATAAATAAGGCCACCGGACCTGACGGAATTCTTTTTGGAATATTGAAGGAGTTTGCCAGTGACTTGGCTCCAATAATAACTAAACTTGTTCTCCTTTCTTATAAGCAAGGTAAATACCCGAACGCCTGGAAGAGTGCGTTGGTGCAACCGGTCCTTAAACGTGGTTGTGATAAAACTGACCCTTCAAACTACCGGCCAATATCAATTGTGTCAGCCGTGGAATTTCAGATAAACAATATGGCTTCCTGAAAGCCGCTCCACAACCGATCTTTTGACGTATGTTACAAACAAATGGAATCTTGCCCTTGAGCACCAAGGGCCGAATTAGGTGAGTTAAGGTAGGAATTACTATGAAATTTTGGGAGGTTGTGATAAAATAAACTGTAAGAGTCACCACCAATGTAAATATTGATTTGAATTTGTGTTGATTCTTGAATATGTTCGATTCACATATGCCCAGCCACATTTTCGAGAAAGTAAGGTCCAAGTCATTGTAGCATGACTTCCGAAAATAACGTTTTCAGCCGAAATCTGTTTGTTCTCCGAATGAAGAGTATTAAAAGCAGGATTATGGGAAGTGCTGAACAGTTACAAATTTAGCATCCATGCACGCCTCGCAATTGGCATTTTACCGATTTTCATTCGGAAAATATGATATCAGTTACTCTGGTATAGTATTACAATGAAGATTTTGGATAAGTAACGGTAAAGTTGCTGTCGATGATTCTCGGAAGATATAACACAGGATACCCAGTTTGTGCGAGTACCAATGAAGTTTGGGTTCATTTAGACTGACAAGCTGATTTATGGTTAATATTTTTTGCCACAAAAATTTCGAACAACTTTTAATGATGTAGACCAAAATAACAATGTCTTCTGCATATAGAGCCCTATATATAGTTGTAATATATTCATTGAAGCACTAGTCGACTAGCCAATGTTCAGTCTATTGCACATGGTATGTCTATTTCTTTATAGCAATAACGGTGACCCCGGCAAGAGCCAGGCCATCATCAGGCTCATATCCCTCTATTAGAGCATGTTCCGGCTATCCTCATAAAAGTTACCTAATTTAATGCATTAATGAGTTTCAACAGTTCCAAACAGGTTTGGTCTGTTAGGTCTTTGACGTCATTGTCTTATAGTGCTCTGTTTGTGCTGCACTAGTTAGGCCGTTGGCATGACCTGCTTTTGTGTAGAGTTATATCCATGTTGTTCTCCATCAGAAATGGTGGTCCAGGTTTAGATATGGCCAGGTCATGTCCAAACACTTGTATCTATGTTCAAATTTAGGTTCTGCTCAGCTCCGCACTCATTCCTCATTCGAAGCTGTTTTAGAGATATAAACAAAATTAAGATCTTAATCTAAGAAAGTTTGAAGAGAGAATATTCTAGCTATATGCCTATGTATATATATATATATATATATATATATATATATATATATATATATATATATATATATATATATATATATATATACATATATATATACATATATATATATATATATATATATATATAATATATATATATATATATATATATATATATATATATATATATATATATACATATATATATACATATATATATATATATATATATATATATATATATATAATATATATATATATATATATATATATATATATATATATATATATATATATATATATATTATATATATATATATATATATATATATATATATATATATATATATATATATATATATATATATATAGATCATTAACATCCTCCTCGTCTTGATCCTTAGAATGAACAGGATCGATTGGTAATCGTGATCTTCGTAATAGCACGCTTCATTTCTCCAGTCGCAGTTTTGATCGTTACTACGCGGACGCGATAATTATCTTACCCAACTTCCACTTGAGCGATGGATTATCGTCTTCCTTGAGAATGACTATTTTACCAATTTTGATATTCGGCGCTTCTTTTGTCCAACGGTGACGATGTTGAAGTTCTTGAATATATTCCTTGGACCAACGTGACCAGAAGTTTTGAAATATAACCTTTGTGAGGCTCCAATGAGTAAGATGATCCAATTTTGAATTCATAGATCCTAATTCAGGTATTGACTTAAGTCGCCGACCAAGAAGGAAGTGACCTGGAGTGGGTACTTCGATAACATCATTGGTTGATATTGGAACAAGCGGGCGAGAGTTCAATACTGATTCGACCTGCTTAATTAGGGTACTGAGCTCTTCGTACGTCAGCTTGGCATTTAAAGTTAAGCGGCGTAGATGGTATTTTGCAGACTTAACGGCGGCCTCGTAAAGACCACCAAAACGCGGTGAACCTGGTGGAGCAAATGACCACTCAACTTTGTCGCGTTGGCACATCAGTTGAATTTCGGATTTAATATCGGAGCGTTGAAGTAGTTCAAACAATTTATGTAACTCTGAGTTTAGTGTAATTCTGAGTGAGGAATAAATCTTTTTAATGCACCCATGAATGATGCTGTTGAAAGTGAAGATGCCAACTCTAAATGAACGGCCCTTGTGACAAAGCAGACAAAGACAGCTAAGTAAGCCTTTGTCAGTACTCGGCCACGAATCGTGTAGTGCACGTAGAATGGGCACAATAGTCCACACCCACGTAATAGAAAGGAAGTGCCTGGTTAACTCTTTCAAACGGAAGGTCGCTCATCTTCTGCTGTAATAAAGTCGCTCTTGCTCGGGTGCAACTCACGCATTGCTTAAACACCTTTCGAGCCATTCCACCATAATTCAGAAATACTTAACTGTTCTGGAAGTAATCCACGTGAGATCAAATCGGCCGGATTTAGATTGGAACTGACATGGCGCCAATTTCTTGTGGCAACCAAAGATTCAATATTTGATACCCTGTTAGCAACAAATGTGTTCCAACGATCAGGCGGAGCGTTTATTCAGTGCAAAACTATCATGGAATAGGTAAGGTTTTATTTTTGCAATAAACTTTGATAATAACTGGGTGGCGAAAAGTTCAAGTCGAGGTAGAGTCACTTGTTTAACGGGAGCAACTCGGGATTTCGAACATAAAACTCTAACGATAACAGCCTTTGAGGTAAGACTTCGAACATAGACTGCAGCCCCGTAACCCTTTTGGTTAGCATCCGAAAAACCATGTATTTGGATGTTTGTTCGAAATCGACAATGATTGAACATGTGTCGCGGTACGTGAAGCGCTTTAAGTTTTTGTAATTTTTCACGAACAGAAGACCAATACGCGTGTAGATCCATGGGCAGACCTTCGTCCCAATTTAGCTTAAGTTGCCATAACTGCTGCATAAACATCTTCCCTAGTATAACAACCGGCGATATCAGCCCAATAGGGTCAACAATTTTAGCTATTTCTAAAATAACTGTACGCTTTGTTATTCTCGGATAATCTTCACCAAAGTTGACATTAATGCAGAATGTATCAGAATTGGACTGCCAATATAAACCCAAAGTTTTGATATATCCGTCATCATCGATTTGCACAAGTTGCTCGCGATCACCTTCGGGAATATCGGCAAGAATAGATGCTTCATTGGAGCACCATTTTCGGAGTGACATACCTGCTGATTGAATTAGAATGAACGATACCTTAATGCCTTAATAGCAAGGACTTTCGAATTAGATCCACTCAAAAGATCGTCAACATACATATCATTGCGAATTGTAGAACTTACCGTTGGAAATTCTGCCTCGTGATCCAGAGCTAGTTGAAGAAGGCATCGAGTGGCTAAGAAAGACGCCGGAGTTGTGCCATATGTAACGGTTTTGAGCTGATATGTGAGTAAAGGATCCTTCGGATCACATCGCCAATAAATATATTGGAATCTTCGATCATCGGGGTGAATATTTACCTGTCGATTATCAAACCTGCAATCTAGCTGTCGTGAATTCTCCATCTACTTATTTGAGTACACTTATGGAACGATATTGGGTTATAGAAGAAGGAGATGATTTAACTCAAAATAGGAGTTTGAACAATAAGTGCGAAAACCATTTTGTACAAAATTACACGAGGGATATCGATGGTCGTTTCATAGTTCAGTTGCCATTTTCTAGTACTGAATGGGACTTCTCTAGTACTGAATGGGACCGACGTTCAAGCGAGACGACGATTCTTCAATCTTGAAACCAAATTAAATCGAAATTATGAGCTTCGCCTTTCATAAATAGCATTCATGAGTGAATGTGTTTCACTCAGACACATGGAACTAGTCAAATCAATTGGACCAAGTTATATATATATATATATATATATATATATATATATATATATATATATATATATATATATATATATATATATATATATATATATATATATATACCAAACATATCATCAAAGGACGCGGAGAGGCGTTTTAACAATCATTCTGGGATTTTCGAATGTGACAATTTTGCTCATTACCGTAGCGCTCGAGGTGAAAATGGGCTTCATCACTGAAGATGGTCAGGCAATGGTTCGCCAATCGATAAAAATCCGGATCATTTTGATGCATTTGAAGGAACTAATCAGTCAAGATACGACGTTTATATAGTGATCGACCGCCTTGATCTAAGTCTTTATTCAAAATACAGTGTAATGCCGTTTGTGGAATGTCAAACCTGGATTTTCTTCAACACAACGAGTTACAGCAGCAGTATTCTGAGTTGTTCTTGAGTGACGCAGACGGTTTTTTCTACCAGTTTTAATATTGGTGACCAAGAAGGTGCTTCACGGCCAACAAAAAGTGCTTTAGTTTTGCGAACCCAAAGCAGACATTATCACTTATGTTGTCTACTCGTCTATAAAGTACGAGTTATCTGGAAAAGTTTTTAGATTAGACCTACAAGATGACCGCCTTTTCGACTTTTTTTTTATCAGTGCTCGTATATATTGAAAACCCATCCTTACACATTGATGCGAACCAGTGACATAAGCAGTTATTTTAAAAATTGTTTTCTTTCAGAGACTTGAGGTTCATGTACTCGTATATCGAGGGTAGCTCGAATTGACTACATCAGCTGGTTTGCACCATCGGCCATCGCTTTGTTATAAAGAGGTACGAAAAAGCTGAGGTGATGTACGTGTTTTAATTAATTTTATCAAAGTTATTTCAAATTCATGTTATTCACTTATGTTATTCAACAACATAAATCAATCATAGATAACGCACGATACAAAATCACTACAAATAACGTATTGACTTGGCCTAGAATTTTACAAATTCTTGTGCAAATTGCAAATTTTATTATCCCATTCTGGTTGCTGATAACGAAACTATACATAAAATTGGTATAAATACAACGAGTGTGTTTGGCTTAGCAATCACAGTTCTTTGAATCAACGATTGAAGTACTACTGTGCCACTCTGGAAATTTTAAGAATGGCTAAATTATTTGTGCTTGTAACAATGTTTGTTTCGATGATTGTGGTGACATATGCTTCACCATCTGGAGATAATAACAATCCGGCAGAAGCATTGATAAAAACCATGGAGGAGTGCAATAAACTGAGACGTCCTACCGAAGAGGATATAAGACGCACATTTGATAGTTATGATTCTGACCATGATGGCTATATAACAGAAAATGAAACAGAAAATAATTCTTACTTTTTTGGTCGTTTTAATGAAATTGATAAAAATAACGATGGTAGGATAAGTTATAACGAATTGAAGGCGTTTCTACTTGAATAATAAGATAAGGAATAATAAATAATAAATTGATGGCCCATCAGCTGGTATATTTTAAAAATATTTATAAAATTCATTAATTTTTGCCTTTTACTCAAATTTAAGGATCATACGGCGTCTACTAGGCTGGACCATCTTACTCTGTTGGTAGTCACAGCTTTTATCTCTTCCCATTATTTATCAAGTCCACCAGATGATTGAGCTCGAACACTTTCGGAGCCATCTGGATTGATTGGTTCCTTCACTGGTTTCCTACTTCTTGTTAGTTTTGTTGTTTGTGGACCTCAGGCTGCGAAGTGTCCACTCTAGTTATATCATTTGCTAGTGATGATGGAATAGCGGTGATGGATAACGTTCCCATTTCTATCCCCTACTGGGAATGAGACTGGTCCAGTTCACTAAGTGAAGGAATTACAGGAATTTATTTGGGACCGCGTAGTTTCAGGCCCAAAAATTTTTGGATAGTACTCTAATCATTTATTTTTCATCTTGACTCCAAAATAGTGTCAGGATGTAGACGATACGTCTCTATTCGACGGTTAAAAACAAAATAGGCTTGACTTTTTTCCAGTACTAGTTGATCATGGCGATGATGCAAAAATGTTTCACTACTGGATTATTTTTTGAGATAATCTTTTGTAGACCGTTCTTTTTGTTCATTGGATCAAGGGTGAAAAGGAGCGACAAGCGTGTAGTGAATTCTGTTTTTCTTACGGAAGTTATTAAAATCAGTTAAGATGATTTCCGAAATACCAAGTGTCGCAAAAGTTGAATGGAGCGGATGAATAGCACACTCTGATGATGTAGATTATACTAGTTGGACTTCAAGCTATTTACAGTACGAGTCTACCACGGTTAAATCTTTCGTCTGGAATGATCCGGTGAAATCTATGTGTAACCTCGACCAAGGCCTTTTTGTTTCGTCCCAGAAATGTATTGGTGCTTGAGGATTCTCGAATCGAGATTTTCGGCATGGTATACATAAACGGACGGCCGTTTCACATGTTATCACATCTTAGCTTTAAGCTTGTCAAAACGAAGAAGTTGATGCAGGGATTCTGCGATTGTTGCTTTCGGTTTAATGAATGGATGGAAGAAATTAAAGATCGCCAAAAAAGCATGAAATTTGGATTTATTTGTTGCTGGTGCTTAATTGGATGGCTTTAACCTTGCCTACGGTGGGACGAAGGCCACTGGAGTCGATTCGGTATACCAGGAAATCGACAAAACGCATCCAAACACACAATTCTTTCCGAAGACATCAACGTAGAAATATCTGGCTCAATATTTGGTGTAGTTCATCGGTAGAAGAAGCGATGATAACAACGTCGTCAAAATATGGAAGTACCTCTAGAATTTTGCGAGCAAATTTTCAATAAAGCTTTGAAGAATCCGAACAACTGTGAGTTGTTCGTAGTTTTGATTCAAATCTAGTTTGGGAAATATCGATCCTCTTGGAAAATCATAGACGGAAAACGCTTTGTTAGCGGAAGACTAATATTCTTCGCAAATCCGTACTGGTCTATCAGATTTAATCACAATCGGTGCCGCCCGATCATTGTATTCCACATACTCTAAAATTTACTGGTTTAACATCTTTTGTAGTTCCTCTTCGATGCGTTCACCAAGACAGAGTTGAACTCATCGTGATGGTATACGTATTGGTACGATGTATGGAACCAACTTCAGGTGGACCGTGAAATTCCCCAAGCTCATTGAAAAATAATTGTTCAATTTCCCAGAGAATTTTATGGGTCGAATAGAACACACTCTCTGTGGATAGAAATTCCTTGTGGTTCACACCAGTCGAGGCCCAAAATGTTGGTTCTATTTCTGGTGGTCATAAATAGTGGCATGTTGTAGACAAATCGGTCATTCTATTCGATTTGTCCACAACATGCATGAATTTAATGCACATGAATTTAATACAACCAGCCAATCATGTCGCCGCAAGGGAACCATAAACAAACATGTTCTCCGTTTGTAAGCTTCTTCAAAGCTCAGATAGGAATTGTTGTAGCCATTTGATTTTTAATTAACAGTCATTCACCATTTGAAACCAGGTTCAAA
This sequence comes from Tipula lateralis, assembly GCA_963932295.1. Classification (NCBI taxonomy): domain Eukaryota; kingdom Metazoa; phylum Arthropoda; class Insecta; order Diptera; family Tipulidae; genus Tipula; species Tipula lateralis. The sequence goes on along the minus strand of OZ010738.1, from coordinate 87,120,719 downwards.
TCGCGCAAATTTTGGACGAATTTCAAAAAGTGTAGAGAGCATTGGGTATAGCTATGTTGAACATTACGTAATCCATATACAATTTCATGGAGATGTCCATCTCATGTACAATGGTTATATTTAATAAAGCCACAAATTGCACTAATGATGGAGCGATGAATTCGCTTCATATTTGACTTACACCACAATTAGATAAAAGTTTTTTCAAAGCCACTGAATTGAACTGTCTAACAGTATCGGAAGGTAGCGCCATCTGTAATCTAATACAGGTTAACTGACTTATCATTCTGCTCGATCTCCTTCGGAATAACTTCCCGTTCGTTTTCGGATATATCTTCAAGGGGCTGCTGAGATTTGGAAGTTCATTTGCGCAATGGTAAACCAGTCTCTGATAAAATTTGTGCACCTCAATCTGAAAAATTTCTGCTCAGAATTCTTTCAGATTTCTACTTCCCAAAGATTTTCAAGGAAAGGATATCTGCTTTGAATATTATATTTATATTCTGTGCGGTCAGCGACAATCAATCAAAAAATAGTGTTGCGAGCTACTGGTTGATTAATAATTCATGTGATCTTCCCATCGATAATGACTTGAAAGAAATGATCAGCTCCGATCAAAAAATTAATCCCTCCAGGAATTTTGTAGCTATAGGCTTAGTCAGCTGAAGATTTTTGAGATGGTCCCCCTGATTGACTTACAGTTTATTGCTTGATAAAATGGACGTTACGATTGGTATAAAATTCACCTGCGGATGGTCTTCGTACTAGGATAGATCTAGTCAGGTTAGCAACCACGTGGTAGTAGTTCTCCTTAAAATCGGACGTATCGGAATATTGGTTCAAGTTAAAAATTGTAGTTTTTGCACACGTTAAGTCTCTCAGCAGTACTGGACCCTATCTAGTCGAACAGATGTCTTCAATTGACGTGTTTTTTTGTATTTACGTAGGTTACAAACTTGGTCATCTGATATTTTACCAACGCATCTGTTACCAGCAGCTAGTGTTAATATTATCTTATACTACACTTTCTTTTGTCACAGGTGAGTAGATTTTATGATGCTGTAGTTTTTTATTTAATCTTACAAGATGGCTTTCTTCCACAAAAATCGTATTATATCCGGCTCGAAGTACCAACTGACTAAAAATCTAGTTAAGATCAATGTACAGCAATGTTTCTTCCATGAATGTTATGCATCCGGCACAACGTTCTGAAATCCTTTGCTATTATGTTGAATGTTATTCAAATTTCAAACTCCATCTAACGAGCTTTTTTCAAGGCTTGCATGGTCAGAAATAATGGTGAGTGTGATGCTAAATATAGCGGCCTAATATTATTATTCAGTTATTGAATAGTTTTGCTACTCTGCGTTAAGCTTCTGAGACATTCACTTTAGACAATTCATGATGTGTATATATCTCGGATCAAAATAGCTGACAGTTAAAAGCTGGAGTACTTTATTTAGTAACAATCCAGGGATCATCTATTAGAATAGTATATATAAAACTATACATAAAATGCTGCGGTATACTCGAGGTTCTCCCAACAGCATAGAAACCGAAGTTCTCCATTCAGGTTTCATCCACGAGATGAAGTGTTATCATCCTTCCAACCGATAGTAACCTCGAAAGTAATCTATCACAATTAAGCAATCATGTTCAATCAATTTTAGCAACACACATCGATCAACCAGACTCAATCATCAAAACGATTCTTCTAAAAACCATCCAATCATTCCACAATAAACCAGCTACGGATCGAAAATAAAATAAACCTTCCGACCAAGACCCTCATAAAAAACAGCAGTTTCTATAACAACACGTCCACTAAACAGCCCATCAATCCATACTTTGTTTTTGTAAGTTAAGGAAGAGTTAGGAACAGCTTTACTCCTTCTTCCACATTCTTTTCTAAAGTCATCAATATGACGATTTCAAAGAGACTGAAATAAAACGACAGTTCTGATGTTATTGTTTTTATTTAGTAAACTTTTGACACAGTCGATAACTCAGCTACTAAAGGTTGTTCCTTAGAGATTCACAATTTTAAATTAAAAGAAAATCTTCTTGACTATCAGAAGGCTTTAATTAAGTAAACCAAGATCATTTGATAAAAACTTTTCCAAAGTGGATGGAAGCATCTCCAGTTGCTGAGAACGACGTCGAATTGATTGATTTTGGCCTTTCTCAATGTTTATTCGGCATAAGCACTGTTCGTCGTCTTACTGGATGTGTATTGTCATTAAGAGAACCATTATTTTGATAAGTGTTCCTTTATGGCCTGAGTCTATTCATTATGAAATGGACATCAAACTATGACCTAGCTGCCAAATCGCTTCAAATGGATTCTCAATCTTTTCCTTATGCTTACAACGGTCAATATAGTGGATATACATTTCGGTGTAGTGTATTTCGAGATGGTCCATGCTTCACTGTATTGTTGTGTCTACAACTGAATCATATCGTAACTAATGGTCAAACTGATAACATCTATCGATCACTAAAAGTGGGATACAACATAAAAGGTTGAATTGTCTTCTTCGGTTGGATTCGAATCCACTACTACAAACACTGCGTATTCTAACCACTCGACAATTGACTATTGGCAAGGTGCAACCTGAGAAAAAAATCTGTATTTGTAGATTCGATTAGAAGTTCGCTTACTAACTAGCGTAGGTTTAAGATTCACTTTTTTAAATTCGAACACTATTTGAAACAGCAAAGTCACCAGATGTATTTACAACATCTTGGTTATGTGACGTTTAGCTCAGTTTCATTGTGTTGTGTAGACGCCCCAATTTTATAATGAATAAATAAACGAAACAAGAACGAGCAAAAATAGTGACAAAATTTATTGAAAATAATCGTTCCATTATTGCCACTCAGCGGAAATTGCGTCAAAAATATCCTAATCGTTCAGTGCCTCACAAAACCATGCTGTATAAGATAGCAGAAAATTTTCAGCAGTAAAAATGATTTTAATACTCGCCACCAGGGGCACTACTAGAAAGTCAGCCTTTTTAAATTCAGCCTTTTTTAATTCAAGGAGCCGTATAAAACATATTAATTTCATCTATAGTTTAGCCACTTACGGTAAGCTATGAATGAAGCCCCTATAATAAGTATTTCAGTTTGACTTGCCAGAAGCTAAATCATCGTATCTCCATATATACAACTATGAAGTTTGAAGATAATCGACCGCGTTTGAGCGCCTCCAGAATTTTTCAAAGTTTTGGCCCATACAAAAAAATCAGTTTTCTCACTGTAAGCTATGGATGGACCCCCCTGTAACCAATATGCCATTATAATTTTCCAATAGCTTAGGTGACAATACATCTGACTATGAAGTTTGAGGATAATCGACCGAGTTTGAGCGCCTCCAGAATTTTTCAAAGTTTTGGCCCATACAAAAAAATCAGTTTTTTCACTGTAAGCTATGGATGGACCCCCCTGTAACCAATATGCCATTATAATTTTCCAATAGCTTAGGTGACAATACATCTGACTATGAAGTTTGAGGATAATCGACCAAGTTTGAGCGCCTCCAGAATTTTTCAAAGTTTTGGCCCATACATAAAAATCAGTTTTTTCACTGTGAGCTATGGATGGATCCCCCTGTAACCAATATGCCATTATGATTTTCCAATAGCAATTCTTATGATTTAGGTGACAATACATTTGACTATGAAGCTTGAGGATAATCGACCGAGTTTGAGCGCCTCTAGAATTTTTCAAAGTTTTGGCCCATACAAAAAATCAGTTTTTTTACTGTGAGCTATATGGGTGGACCCCTCTGAAACCAATACATCTGAATATGAAGTTTGAGGATAATTTTAAAGGCATACATATCATATAGTTAGATTTGTTCTCATTACTTTCACTGCCAATTCTACTAGCTTAAGAACTACATTCAATTGTACTATCTACTTAAATCATAAATTTAGTTATCTTAATTATTGTAGAATATTATTTTAATTGGTTAGTATTCCTCTTTAATGCTATAGAAGCTACTGGGTTTAACAGTGTATTATAAGAGATTATATTCATTACTATTGCCATTTTTAATGTCATTATGAAGCAATGAGTTTACCAATTTGGTGTGATTTAAACTACTACATACAAATCAGTTAGAATAGTTAGAACGCTATAGTTGTTTTGTTACAAGAAATTAATACGACATCGACTGCCGAACTGAACACTATAATAGTTGAACCGCAGTTGAACACTAGTTGAATTATCAATCGACAACAATACGTGATTGCCCGAGACATCCTTCAAACCAGGTTAGTTAAACTACACTTAATATGTGAAGAACTCGTTCGAGCTTTTTCAACGAACAAATCAATAGATCTGATCAGTAAATAGTCGCGCAGTATAGTAAGATGTCACTAGTTTCTTAATCTTCCTATTGATGAACGGTACAATTTCGTTACAATTGGCTTCGATTTTTATTGCAATTCAACGCCAGCATATTGTAAACAAACTCTATTATTCTGGTTCCCAACTTAATTTCATGACCAATTCACTTGCGTCGTCACTTAAACATTCACATTATAACAGAATTGTCATAATACGAGGAATTGGATCCAATACCGTTATCTATTCTGGTAGTTAGAAAATCACTATAAAATTACATACACATTTTTCGATCACATCAGATGTTCAAGTTCTTCCAGAAATAACAAGTTACTAGCCTATTGTATCTTATCATAATTTTAAATGGTAGACGATTTCGTCCCATATAAAATTAGCTGATCCGAGTTTTTTAAGTTTCAAAATATCGATTTATTACTGGCCGCCGAGATATGTTAAGAATAGATATGTCATAGTACTCTGTGGGACAAATCAGGTTGTACGACAACCTTCCCATACTTCAGAGCACCTTTTGTACTTGGTCGAATTATATCTGGAAAGTACTAGTCACCACATTCATTTCCTGATCAATTTTGTTCAATATATGAACAGGGTTTATGCTGACAATCCACGGAAGTTACAACAACATTTAGAATTAGCTTAAGATTAAATTTCAAAAACATTTAAACTATAAAAAAAGGCTTGTGTTCCATCACATACCTTTTCATAAAAGTTTATCGCACGAAGCAAAATTGGTTACGGGGGGGTCCATCCATAGCTCACAGTGAAAAAACTGATTTTTATGTATGGGCCAAAACTTTGAAAAATTCTGGAGGCGCTCAAACTCGGTCGATTATCCTCAAAATTCATATTCTTCGTATTGTCACCTAAGCTGTTGGAAAATCATAATGGCGTATTGGTTACAGGAGGTCCATCCATAGCTCAAAGTGAAAAAATTGATTTTTATGTATGGGCCAAAATTTGGAAAAATTCTGGAGGCGCTCAAACTCGGTCGATTATCCTCAAACTTCATATTTGTGTGTATGGAGATAAGATGACTTAGCTCAAACTAAAATATTTATTACAGGGGCTTCATTCGTAGCTTACAGTAGTTAAACTGTAGATGAAATTAATATGTTTTATACAGTATATTATAATTTTATGGAAATAATATAAATATTTTATTTGAAACCTGGAATAATTTTGTAGTTAAAATATTGAAGAAAATTAAAAAATTTACAGAAAAATTCTGTTGGCTATACAAAAATGACAGCAGAAGAAATTCTCCTTAGCGATAGTAGTGCCCCTGGTGGTGAGTATAAAAATCATTTTTTCTGCTGAAAATTTTCTTATACATTATCACAAAACCACAGTTTATCGTTTACATGCGAATTTTTGACAATACGGTACGCTGTGGCTATGGTGCGCGAGTTACGTCCTGCTGCCTTCACAGAACCAGTTATATCCAGCGTAGCTGTCTAAACGAAGTCTGCTTCACATCATAATTTATATCATATCACATAATTAATTATCTCAGGTTCTAATTCTAATATTTATAATCGTCACATTAAAAGATCGCAATAAATTGTTTCTGTTTAATATCAATATATAATTTTCACATAATAATATCGCAATCTTTTTCTAAGAAATTTAAAGTAAAGTAAACAAACTACTTCAAGATGATCTGTTTCATATCATTATAATTGTCATATAGTAAAATTGCTAATTCTAAGAATTTTAATGTTATTGTAATTTTTAATGTAATGAACACTTCCTTGTTCATTACCCATCTCATCCCTACTCTTTTTATTGTGTTAAATAATTTAATATATAAGAACAAATCAAATCAAGAAAAGATCAGAATTAATGTGACTATCAAAATATAAAGTTTATAAAATAAATAAGTTGTGTAAAATAAAAAGTTAAGTTAAATTTAATTTTATCTTTTTTTATTGTCGACTGCATATAAGAAAAAACATAACTCGCGATAGTGTTGCACAGTCTCCAGAAAATCAATTCGGAGACGTAGTTCTCTGTTACACATTTCGTCGTGCGAGTTCTATTTTCTCCTATTGACCATTTACAAAATTTTACAGGAATCGAATTTTAAAGTTTAAATAAAAAAAATGTTACCATCTCAATGTCTAAGGTAAATTTATTTTTAAATACAGATTCAGCATTTTTTGAATGGTTTCAGCGTTAAAAATGGATTTGGCTTTAATTCCGGAACCAGGAAAATTTTTAAGAGCAAAAATGGCAAAATTGGATATACATAGGACAATCCCCATAGTAATGTTAAACGAATTTGGTCTTTATTGGAAAATTAATTGGAATGCATGGGATATAGGACAAAATAAGAAAAAGAAGAGAAAACCATCTAAAGAAAATACACCACATATTCAGTCTTTAATATTCAGTCTTTAATAGTCATATTATTTAATAGTCACATTTCAATAAACTTAGTCTAATTTCGTTTTTGGTGTGGCATTTTCAAAATAAACCTATAGAATTCCTGGTCCTCGTGCGGCATGTAACCGAACATGGAAACTATATATATCCCCTAAATTTTTCCTTAGAAATAACTCCGGACGAGCTTACTTGAGTTGGATTTGGTAGTTTTTTCGTCGAAGGCGTTGTAGATTAAGCTCGCCGATTGGATTTAACAATCAGTGGAACGGTATTTTCCGGTTTATTTCACCGTACGTCTCTCTTTATTTAACTGATAAAATATAATTTTTTGAATATGATATTTCGGTTGCTGAGGTAAATTATAGATTACTAAAACTTAACCCCAAGGAAGCCAGATTATAATTTTAGAAATCACTAGCCTGCATTTGCATTATTTTTAAATGCACTTTAGGATACTGTATCGACTTTAAGTGGCGTATCAGCGAGACAGGACTATAATAGCTATGTTTCAAATGTCTATCTATGACAGGATTTGAAAACCTTTGTGCTATGTTTGTTTCGTTGGTATACTTGCAGAATTTAAGTAATGCTAGACTGGTGATACGATTATCGTTTTGAGGAACACAAGCGTCTGACCAAAGTATAAGCTTCGGGTTATCATTTAATATGGCTTTCAATATATTAATTAGAGCACTAGCGATGTCATTCCGGTTCTACCACTTTGGCTTTCATACCCAAGAGAACAGTAGGTAGTTTTGTTTGTGTGGCAATATCCGGTTAAATTATAGACAATCCTTATGTTCAATCGGGCATAAATGGTAAAAAAAAACACGGTAAATTTTACCAAATTTTTGGCATAAAACGCACTCATTTCCCAAGAAAAAAACCAATCTTTTTTCGATTTTTTGAGCTGTTGTAGCTGTCAAAATTGATTTAAATTTTTTTGAAATTTCAGTTATTTGAAAAATGTGGAACAGACATGCAACAAAAATGCTCATCGAAGCCTACGAGGAGTACAAAGATATGCGATGTGCTCCTCGGGGGGTTCGAGACATGTGGAGGAATGTGAAAAATTATTTAAATACGAAAGATGTTGTAAGTTCTTAATTAATTATTAGCGTTTAAAAATGAAAATTGTATTTATGTAATTATTTTAAATAGAAATATTCTTTGGTTTGCCGCAAATCAAAGACAAATGGCGAAATTTATTAAAAATGTATAAGTTGGCGAAAGATAGAATGCGGACAAGTGGGCAATCCCATTCAACATTTGAATATTTCAATGAAATGGACAATATTTTTGGTGATAGACCAGCCCAAGCCAGCTCTGATGCTGTCAATTTAGATTTTGATGAACCCGAGTTTACGGAGGAGTGGCTATTCTCGGACACAACTCGGGATCCTAGTCCTCGGAACCCTAGTCTAAATAGGAACGTGCTGGTTGAAGTGGCAAATGTTGAGCCTAGCATCCAAGAGGAAGAGCCAAGACCTTCGCGGCGTCATAATTAGAGTTTAGGTTGTCTAATAGAGCGATCAGGCAACGGCACCACGATCAATACAAGGAGCGACTAGACAATGTGGCAAACGCGTTTAATAACATTGCAACGGCTATACAGCAACTATCCCGAATATATAGTTTAATTGTAAGAAATTCTAGTATTTTTATTATTAATTTCTACAATTTGTTTTAATTTCTGATCAAACCATTTGCAATTAATTCTGACAACAATTCATGCTGTCTACTGCTACTTTCGTCTGATTCTGCATTTGAACTCATATTCTGGGTTACTTCCTGAGGTAAGCTCGTGTCATCATCCATTTCATCTTGCCGATCAATACATAAATTATGCAGCCCACATGCACTTAGCACAAGTAAGATGATCAATCTTTTATTTATATTGTGAAATTTTTGTAATCTCCGGAATCTCATTTTTAGAAGCCCAAATGCTTGTTCAACATTGATTCTTGTTGGAGAGGACGAGCCATTTAAAAGTATTCGGATAAGCTAAATCTCCTATTAAAAACGATTTAGGCAATATAAATGAATCTTGACTTTCACATAAATTTTTAAATATATGTGATCGCCTTAGAATGCGTGCATCGTGCATAGAACCCAGCTCTCCCACGAATACAATTGTAAATTTTTTTTGGTGCTCGACCGTTGCTTGCATTTGTATGCTATGAAATTTTTTTCGGTTGTAGTAGTCCTCTTGATGTTCTTTAGGGTTAGGTATCTCTATGTGAGTGCAATCTATTGCTCCGATGACATTATTGATGTTTGCTATCGATTTAAATCCGAAGGGCAATATTCTTTTGTTCACTTAGAGATGGTCACTTGACAACGGTTTTAGCATAGTTGGTCATAAACACTGCAAGTTGGGAAATCACGTAGAAAGCGTAACTACGGCTTATTCCAAAACGATCACCTAGCTGACGGAAAGTTTCAGTATTAGCTAAATACCAAACAAACATATATATTTGCATTTTTGGAGTAAGGTGTAGAAAATGTTTACTTTTTCTTAACAGTGGTTTGAATAACTATCTGTATTTCCTGTCGATTTATCTTATAAAGCAAGTGCTTTGTCAGATTCTTTGCGCCATTTTGCATCGTTGTTTAACTGCAAATATCTTTTTTGGTAAGAAGAACGATAAATTATACTCTGTATGGAATATTTTTCTGTACATGCCATATTTCAGTTCTTTCGATCCTGTAGCTTCAATGTATAAATCACACATTCTTTTAATCGATAACCCAGATTCAAGGAACTGCCGTTGTGTACCAGCACGAGTCCATACACGAGAATCTCTCGGTATGATTTCGAACTTGTTGCAAAAGTGACTCGATTGATGCTTTTTTAATATGTTTCCCTCTAACTGAAGGCTTTGGAATCCCGGAAGCTGCGTGAAAATTATTTAAAAAAAAATTAAAATAGTCCTCTGTGATATACACCACGTTGCAAAAAAAAATCTACAAACTCTCAAGTGCTCCTTTCCTAGTTGACAGTAATCAGCATCCGTACGTTTTCGTTTCACGAACGAAACTTTCACATGTTTTGCGTAAAATATTTTCTTTGCTTCGTCGTTTAAATTAAAAAAAATTTCCATTAATATCTATTCGTTTCGCCTCTGAAAATAGCACTTCACAATCATTTGGGCACGATTCGATCACATAAAGCTGGTTTGACTGATTTAGGTGGAATACTTTTTTCGCTGCTATTAGTATATTGTTCATCAAATTGACGCTTGCGCTTTAAAATTTCTTTTTTCCAGTTTCTTTTTTCGTGATGTGTTTCCTTTTCCAATGATCGATCTTGGTTGAAGAAGCTCATTTTCATGATACACTGGTTGTTCAATCAGTCATCGCTGCTTCTAAAATTCTAAAAAAGAAATGTACATAATTATTTTAAAATTTGGTTACCGTTCAATAGCAGGATCTATACTTCGAACTGGTGAGGACATTTCTTCGACGGAGTCTACCATTGTTGAATAAACTTTGTATGAATTAAAGTATTAACACAATATTATAACGGTTGTGAAGTATTTCCTAAAAAAAAGTTATTTTTAAAATCAAAAACAATAATAAAAATGTATACAGGGTGTCCCCGATTGGGATGCTGATCCGTTACGGGCTGATTCCTTGGTTCATTTCATGAAAAAAATCGTACGGCAGGGGGGGTCAATTTTCGATATTCTTTGAGATACAGCGCGTTTAAAAAATTTGGTTCGGAAAAAAAGTACAAGCGGATATTAAGCTGTACCTTACAAAATTTTTATCGGACAGCAACTAACAAAGTCTCATTTGACGGACAACTAAATAGGCTATATTTAAGATCGCATTGGCTATCTCGCATCTGTATCCATTTAAGAGCTATGGCGTTTTAAAGTTAAAAAAATAAAAATAAAATGATATTTTTTTTCATAAATTTGAGTTTTTCTCAAAAAAATGCCCTAATAAATTTTTTTTTTTTACTTAATTTTAATCCGCTATGATCTCCTCTACAATCCCCCAATACATTATTTGTACCCATGTGTTATAGTTTTTTACTTATGAGACGAAGAATGAAAACACTACCCACAAATATTTTCTGTTAAAAGATAATGGTAGTGTAAAAATTGTAACAACTTTATTAGCAACTCATTTGTTTAAATGTTGAAAAACAAAAATTAAATATTTTATTAGTTGTGAGAAACAATCTAGTGTTGTGTCGTTGATTCAAATGAGAAAATAAAATTGATTTAATAAAAAACAAATAAATCATAATAAATTAAATATCACAATGGCACTGTTCTCGGGCGAGGAGTACACGGATATCCATTTTATTTATGGATTCTGAGATGGTAATGCAGCAAGAGCTCGCAATGAATATCAGCGAAGATTCCCAACGCGTCGCGTTCTGGACGCGAGAGTATTTATAAATACTCATAGAAGACTGCCAAACATAATATCAACATCAAATATGCGGGCCGAGCCCCATGCAGTCTCATCCAATCATTTGGATGTCGATGAAGAAATCATAAGAAATGCAACAGCAAATCCAACTGTCAGTATACGGAGGCTCTCCTTACAATTGAACGTCTCTCGCCACAGAATTCATGAAATATTGCAGAAGGAGAAACTTCATCCGTATCATTCAACACCCGTTCAAGAACTTTTACCGATAGACTTTAGTAAAAGATTGGAATTTTGTAATTGGTTAATTGAAAAGAATTTTGACGATGATAGGTTTGTGAAACGTATTCTTTGGATGAATCTCAATTTACAAGAGACGGTATAACAAACTTTCACAATCTACACACGTGGGCTTCTGAAAATCCACATTCGAAAAAACAAACATCCTTTCAGCATCGCTTCAGTGTAAACGTATGGGCTGGTGTAATTGGCGATAATTTAATTGGACCATTCATATTACCATCTACATTAAATAGCGAACGCTATTTACAATTTTTAGAAAACGATTTACCACTGCTCCTTGATGATGTTCCACTTGCAAGCCGATTCTTTTATACATATCAACATGATGGTGCACCTAGTCACTGCGGTATAATTGTTAGAATTTTTTTAAACGAAAATTATCCAAATAATTGGATTGGAAGGAATGGTCCAATTCAATGGCCTGCAAGATCGCCCGATCTAACTGTGTTAGATTTTTATGTATGGGGAATGATGAAGGCACTTGTATATACCAAAGAGATAGAAACAAAAGAAGAACTAATTCAAAGAATACACACAGCGGCTCAACAGATTAAGGAAGAATTACCAAGAATTGAAATTACGAAAGGTATACTTAATCGAACATTAGCCTGCATTCAGCAACAAGGAGGACATTTTGAGCATCTTTTATAAATTTTTATAGTTGTTTTATTATGACACTGAATTAAAATTATTTTTTTGAGCATTGGCATTTTTTTGAGAAAAACTCAAATTTATGAAAAAAAATATCATTTTTTTTTTATTTTTTTAACTTTAAAACGCCATAGCTCTTAAATGGATACAGATGCGAGATAGCCAATGCGATCTTAAATATAGCCTATTTAGTTGTCCGTCAAATGAGACTTTGTTAGTTGCTGTCCGATAAAAATTTTGTAAGTTACAGCTTAATATCCGCTTGTACTTTTTTTCCGAACCAAATTTTTTAAACGCGCTGTATCTCAAAGAATATCGAAAATTGACCCCCCCTGCCATACGATATTTTTCATGAAATGAACCAAGGAATCAGCCCGTAACGGATCAGCATCCCAATCGGGGACACCCTGTATATGTGTTTGAAAATACGTAATACAAAACAAATTCGAAAACTACATAAAAACGGGTAATTGTTAAGCATTCAGTACAGAATTATGGTAAATTTAATTGTCCCAAGATTCCTCGTGTACATTTTGTATATGTCAAGATCTATGCTCTTTAGAAAAGTAATTTAAATGTTTTAAAACATATAGTTTTAGGCACTTAGGAAAATTAAGGAAATCTTTCAAGTTACTGTACAGAATTTGTTGAAGTCGGCTTTTTCGAATTTTCCTGTTATTCTTAAACGATGGACATTCTGAGGAAAAACATCATTTTGAGAAGAACCATAAGGAATATAATTAATACATTTTAGTATTGAAATACTCGTATAAGTAAATAATTTTCCTAACTTGCGATGTATGTCAGTAAATATATACAGTATCGAATTACATTATGCCGTGTTTTCGTCTATTCCTTTGGGGATTCTGATAGAGTGGCAGTGACAAATTGCAACTATGCGACTCTCTATCTCACCATCGTTCTTTAGCTATCATACCCACAAATGAACTTTAAATACAACATGTGGTCCTTCATTTATCTCGATTCATAACTCGAGCTTTTCAGTAGCGCCATTACAAGTATACGAAGGTATAGTTCGACTTCGTCGCGCACACGCTGCCGGGATCTTCCTGTATGTACAGCGGCTAGAATCCATTCAGAAGAAGTTCCGAATTTCCATTTGAGACAAAACTCGGTCAATTCCTAATGGATTATGATGGGACTAGGCATGTCGGCTAGAAGTTGAAATTTAAAATGGGTTTTCAAAATAGCTTTAGAATATGACCACCTGGGATTGAACTCGATCATTTCTTAATCGATTATAATAGAAGTGGGTATGTTGGATGGAAATTGGATTATAAAATGATATTTGAAAAAGTTCTAGAAAAACGCCATCTGGGACGGAACTCGGCCATTTCTTAACCGATTTTGATAGAATTGAATATTTTTGGTGGAAATGAGATTGGAAATGTTTTTTGGGCAAAGTTCTGAAATATGGCCACCTGGGACAGAATTCGAATAGTTTTTAGCCGATTATGATGGAATTGAATATGTTGGATGGAAATAAGATATAATAAAATGATTTTTGGAAGAAGTTCCAGAGTTTGGCTACTTGAGACGAAACTCGGCTATTTCTTAACCGATTATAATAGAATTGTGTATGTTAGAAGAAATCATTTTTGGAAGAAGTTCTGGTATATGATCACATGGGATGGAGCTCAATTATTTCTCAACCGATTTTGATGGATTTTGTATGTTGGATGGAAAAATTGGTTTTGGAAGAAGTTCTCAAATATGGTCACCTGGGATAGAACTCGGTAATTTACTAATCGATTATGATAGGATTGGGTATGGATGGAAATGGTATTATAAAATGAGTTTTGAAATAAGCTCTGCAATATGGTCAACTAGGACGGAGCTCGACCATTTCCTTATCCATAAAATAAACAAATAAATATAAAAATAATAACATTAGCAACTTCGCGTTGCATATATTTTGATGATTCATGAACTTTAATACAATGTTACGTAGCTCTACGTTTTTGGTTTTGATTTCTAATTTGAGATCTGCTGCTTTTTTTATTATTCGTTGTTGAAGATCTTGAAACAAGGCCTCGCCAACTAGTTCGATTGAATTTAATGATTACGATGATATCGCTGTTACCAAGAAGTCGCTTTAACTCATAATTTGAACGAATCCGATAATAGTTTTCCGCAACTTAAATTTAATCAAAAATGAAACGAATGATCTTCATTTTAAGCGTAGATAAGATTTTACAATCATAAGAGGTCAGGGTTCAGTTCTCGTTTTGAAAGCCTGCGCAGGTGTTAAAAGTTTTTTATAATGTGCGAGCTGCTTATACGACTGATGTTTAGGTAACCTTTATTTTGGGAATTAATGTTTGCCTGAATATTATGTTTTGATGTTGTAATGTTTTAGAAACATACTGAAACATAATAATTTTAAGTTTGATTTATTTTCTTTTGCTTCAAAAGCTCGCCGCATTATCGTTTCCTTCAATACCTCTAGTATATGCATACTTATTTTGATTTCGAACGCATCATAATAGGGGTAATAGTTCATGAGCAAAACTAAAAATAACAATTGTTTTCTTTTATCCATAAACAATTTTATTTTTGATTGTGTAATTTTGATAATATTGATTGCCAATACATTAACCTTATGATAATTTACGCTAATGTTAGTCCATAACTTAAGTAGACCTGTCGGCAGAAATATTGAATTCTTCATAGCCAAGTAATTATTTAGTTTGGAATGCACCGCTAGAGATTTGATTGATGTTTAGCAAATAAAAACAAATGGAGGGGTGTATTGTTCTGGCCAACGCCCGACTTTCTTTTACAAATGTATCTCGAAAACACCACACTACATTGGGTTATGATAAAACTGTCTTTTATAATTAAAAACCATTTACCACACCGACCAAACGGCACGTGTCTATAGGCGTACGTTTTCGATTTGACTATTGCGTAAGGTAGGACATCAATGGCGAACTGCTAAAGAATTTAGAGAGCTTCGGACTAAGATTGCAAAGATTATAAACAAACCATTTACGACGAAGTTTAACTTCAAAAAACCAACAAGGTCAACCATTGCTACAAATTTAATTATTATTGTTAAAACTAGAAAATCTCCTACGGAAGCTGCAACTGATGTTTACCACATTTCGTATATATCTCGCATCGTATAGAAAAGCTTAAGTATGAAGTTTTATTCCGAAGAGAGCTTTGGTTATAAAACTGCAAAAATTAAGCAAACTAAAGTTTTTATACTCAAAACTCATGTCATTTTCGTAAAATTCAAAATATGATCTAAACCAAATTGTTTTGAAATTTAATATACAAACTTTTAGTTTCTAATAGTTTTCTGGTAAATGCTATATACTTTTCAAAATATTTGCAAAAATGGAAAATCTGCTAGGAAAACTGCAGCTTCCAGTAAACCGATCTCCGACAAAATTCACTAGGGTCTTCTTATTTACAAAGATAGCTTAATTACTATACAAAAAATGGAGCGGTGTATTGTTGTGGCCAACACCCGACTTTCTTTTACGAATGTATTTCAAAACCACTACACTTCATTTTTATTTCACGAAAACATCACACTTCATTGACTTTTGGTAAAACTGTCATGTATAATCCAAAAACCTTTATCACACCGACTAAACGGCACAGTGGTTGAAGCTTTGGCGTTTTAATCATGTCAAGAGGTACCGGGTTCAAATCCTGTTAAGGGTCAAATGCAAAATATAATTTTCATCACCCGATTACGATCGGGGATCAAACTAAACACAATTATCATCCCCTGTCTGTATGCAGAATTCAAGGAACGACCCCTCTTCCATACCAATACCATAGACTGGCATGAAGCACTACAGATGGTTCTATATAACCATAAGTCTTCGATTTGGCTACTGCAAAACGTAGCAAGTCAACAGCGAACTGCTAAAGAGTTGGGCGTGCGTCGGTTTTAGGATCGATTGCAAAGATTGTTAACAAACAAACATTTTGCACGGTTAACCTTCAGAAATTCAAAAATTTAATTATTAATGCAAAAACGTCAATACATATACGTATAGTTTATTTTCTCATAATATACATAATAAGTTTTTGTTGAAAAACAGTTTTTGACAAAAAACGTCATTACTGGTTAAATTCGTTAGCATAGGTCTAGACCTACTCAAAAATGTTTGTCGCTATAGTTCCCGCCGTTTAGTATAATCGGAAAACTCGGAAAAACCAATTTTTTTTAATACATGTTTTTTTGTTAAAATATTATTATTCCGTTATCCTTATAAATTGTGATAATTTTTCCAATGGGCAGTTGTCAAAAATTTTCCAATGAGATCGAATCACACTGTCAATCACTTAACTTGCGTTATTATAAAGTTCGATACATATCTATGAAAATTAGAAGGCAAAGATTTAAAAACAATAATTAACATATTTGAATTATTTTACTCAAATCGTAATAATGAATAAATAAATTATTACATAATATTTAAAATCCATATTAAACGAAACATATCGTTTAATATGGATTTTAAATATTATTTACACTAACACATTCGTATTTAATTCGGATTAGGAAAAACTTCACATTCCTACGCACATACGAGAAGTATATCCTAAAAATTTTCCTAATTTTTTTTTTTTGTTTTAGGAAATACTTCCCGTCCATATATTATAATAATAATGTGGTACAAGTTCACGCTATGAATGACTAAAGAAGACTAAAAAAAAAGTTAACAAAACACGGACTATTTATACTTTTTCAATCACCGCAGGTTTCTTAATTGGATATCGGACAAACAAAAAAAATAACATTTTGTTTCAATTTTAACCTTGTCCATATGATTTGTGTCCCATATCCATTCAGTTTGGATATAGGACACTAAAGCATTCAAGTACAATTTTAAGTAAATCACGCATGTGTCTTACTAAGAGATTTTTAGAGATAGGACACGTAAGAACAAGAACGATCTAAAAAAACGATTTTCAGGTTTATAGGACACTAAAATCAAAAATTATCTCCGAAACTATAGGAGATAGGTCAATTTTGACTAAAGATTCTGAAAGAGCATGCTCTATGTTCAGGATCAGAAGCTGAAAAACAATAATTAAATAGTTACATGTACTAGTAAACCAAATGAATTTAAATTCATTTTGTTTACTAGTACATGTATAACTATTTAATTATTGTTTTTACCCGGAACTACCGATATAATACGACTCATGAGCCATCTTGTTGGTGGAACATCATTATCCATCACAACCACCAAATTCCCGATGTTTGGATTCATTGTGGTATACTTCCATTTGTGGCGTTGCTGTAATGTTAAGATATATTCCTTATGATATATCCCTATGCCAAAAATGCTGGATCATCCTTTGAATGTGTTGCCAACGTAATAACCGGTTCTCTTTTAAAGGTAGCAAGTTGGGTTCTGTGATTAGGTTGATAGGATGCCCAATTAACAAATGACCTGGTGTGAGCGGATCAAATTCATCAACTGACATCTCACACAGTGGTCGTGAATTAAGGATCGCTTCTATTTCGACTAACAATGTCAACATTTCTTCATATGTAAGCCGTGATTCTACAAGTACCCGCTTCATATAAAATTTAGTTGATTTAATGGCAGCCTCCCATAAACCACCAAAATTAGGAGCAGCTGGAGGAATTAAATGCCATTCGATGTTGTTTAAGGTGATGTACCTCATAACTGTCTCATCTTTCAATATCAATTCGAAATTTCACTGTAGTTCCTTTTGGGCACCAACAAAATTAGTCCCGTTGTCACTATATATGTGACTGCAAATGCCGCGTCGAGCATAGAATCGTCGCAGAGCTGCTAAGAAAGCTTCCGTCGTCATATCGCCGACTAATTCCAAATGTACCGCCTTGGTCGCCATACATACAAAAAGTGCCAGGTACGCTTTGATTAATTTGCACCTCGCAATTTGGACGCTTTGATAAACAGCGGTTCTACACCCGTGGATAAGAATGGACGCTGCAATGTGACTCTGCATTATGGTAACTGACCCATCAGTTGATGTTGTTGCTTTGCCTTCAATCTCACACATTTAACGCATCGCCCAATGACTGCTCGAATTTCATCCTTGCATCTGAGTATGTGAAATTTCTGCTTCAAAGTAGACATTAAAAAGGTTTGGGCTGCATGGAAATGCTTAAGATGTTCTTCCCTTATAATTAATGTTGTCACTTGATGACCTGCTGGTATGATGATTGGATGTTTTTGATCAAACGTAACATTCGCGTTACACAATCTGCCTCCAACTCGTAATAAACCAAATTTGTCTAGAAAGGGAAAAAGGGACGTTAATTTTGAATTTTTACAAATTGGTTTGTTATTGGTGAGCGCATTTATTTCTAAAGAGAAACTCTTCGACTGGACTCGTCGGATAATGAAATTGAACGCATCAATCTTGGCCTCGTTCTCAAATCTCGAAATCTGGAACTTCTCAACTGCTCTGGTCTTTGATTTTCTTCTAAACAGCATTAGAATTCTAGTAATGGTGAAGATGACTTTCGTGAATCTCGAACATTAGTCAACGAGTCTAAACACCCAATCGTTTCTGCCATCTTCAATTGTGTTGCTCAACACCACCGAATTAATCTTTTGCTCTCTCAATACCGCTTCTGATAGATCATTCTTTAACCTTGTTTGAATTGGCCATTCTTCTTCGACTTTCTTCAACCAATACGGACCATTCCACCATAACTCGTGATTTAGCAACTCCTCCGGAAATATACCTCTCGAAGCGCAGTCAGCTGGGTTATCGTTTGAGGATACATGGCTCCATTGACTTCGATTTGTATGCTGCAAGATAAATGATACACGATTTGCCACATACGTCTGCCATCTCCGTGGACATGATGATAACCAACTGAGTACAATCGTTGAATCTGTCCACAAACGATAGGTTGTAATGACTTGGCCCTTAAATATTTCCAGCACGGACATTAATAATTTTGTCAGTAATGTAGCGGCACACAGTTCAATGCGTGGAATGCTGATCGATTTCAATGGAGCCACCTTGGTTTTTGCTGTAACTATATTGGTCTTATACCCATCTTTGGTCTTTACCCTGCTATAAATTACTGCAGCATATGCCAGTTCAGAGGCATCCGCAAATCCGTGCAATTCTATTTCTCCCTCTGTGAATAACCACCTATTGATTCAGATGCGCTCTAGTCGCTTTAAGTTTATTTTTTTTCGCTTCGTACTCTTAATACACTGGGTCCGGTAGAACTTCACCCCAATCGATTCCTATTAGCCACAATTTCTGAAAGATGATCTTAATTTTGATTACTGTCGGTGATAACCAACCTTGGCTCATGGGTCGTGGGATTTAAAGTTATTAATCAGTTAAAGTTAGATTTTAAATTGCCGGATAGCTGTTTACGATCCAGAATTGAGAAAACACAGACCAAACCACATTTTTTGGTCCTTCGAGCCGGATAATTCTTGATATTTATTCACAAAATTCTTGATTTTAATTCACAAAAAAATGATTGAAATTTTTGATTTGGCTGCTCTGTGGTCAAAAAGTAAGTGGATGAGAAAAAATAAAGTTCAATAAAAATATAATAGTTGAGCTTATCAGCAGTTAAAAGTGCGGTAATATAAATTCAAGTAAATATGCTTAATACTTGTGCTACCAATTATTAGTTACACTTTGCAAACATAGAGCATTACTTAAAAGATCAACTATCGATAAAACAGTTTTCTACATTATCATGAGTATAGATGACAATTATAAATGTTAAGGTTTGCAGAACAGCTGATTGCATTCAACATTTAAGATAAGTGATTGATTTACATTAATTCATAAATAACTTCATAATAAATAACTAATAACTTTAAATCTTACAGATAAATATAAGAAGTAAATTGGACTTAATTTTCACGAATGTCAGACAATAATTGCGCGATTCAACTAAGTATAAGATAAGTTAATTTAAATTCATTTTGTTTACTAGTACATGTAACTATTTAATTATTGTTTTTCAGTTTCTGATCCCGAACACTCTAAAACATAAGAATCAATTTATAACTCAATTTCATAAAAAATGGTATATAGGACAAAATAGAACTCGAATGACGATTTCTGCCGCAGTTTAAGGCGAATTTTGAAAACTGACTTGAAAATGTTCCCGTACAAAAGTCAATTAGTCCAAAAAATGCTACCGAGTGATCCTGCAAGATCGACGAGTTGAGTACAGTAATGCAATCCTTAAGGTTGTCTAGTGAAATTGAAGATTTTTCGTCTTAATCAGTGGCCACGTCAATCTTAGTCAGTGGCCACGTCAATAAACAGATCAGTCGGTTTTGGGGAACACAATTGAAAATGTATCTGGGTGTTTTATAAAATAATATCTGTCCGTTGTAACTCCACATGCAAACACTTTATCAAAACCTTGTGCTACCTCCATGAACACTCGTAGCAGCACAATATTTTTTTCCAACATGTCTGCTCGTATTACATGCACTATTACTGTTGAGTGTTCTGATCTAAATGCAGTTCCTGGCAGATATGGTTGAAATGCATTTTCAAAATGATCGATTCAGGAATAATGTGGTATCCCCGACATATATTTGCAATCTATGTGGAAAGTCAGGTGGAAATCAAGTCACTGGACTCGGTTTTTCTGAGGTCTAGAGTGGCTTTTGGTTGTTACTTGTCTCTGAATGAGATGAGTGAGTATTTCAACATTCCGAGAGTCTGGGTCCCCGGCCACTTGGACGTCATGAGGTATGGTACAACTCTTCAACTGCTACTGGAAAGGGCAAAGTTTAATTAGTTTCTAATTGCTGAAAAACCTGTTCATAAGGTCACTGATTTCATGACAATTTTCTTCATTGACTGGTTGGTATAACTGTGAAGGTCTTGGAAATAACTTGAACATCTGGATTATCATAAAGTTCAGCAATAAATAATTCTCTAGATTGGAATTAGGAGGTCCTGTCTTTATTAGAAATTCAATCTTGTTGGTCCATTTTGTTGTAATCTAGTTGATTAAATTGATTTATTCAAGTTAGATTGTACGACCATTGGCTCAATTCTATTGCTTCTATTAGGAATTAGAGGAGTGTAACGGCAAAGATTTTGAATTAAGATGTTCAAAGTCTTGTCGAAAAGGTAGTGAAGGTTTTCTTCACTACATAATAGCAGATTGAATTTCCATTATTTTGCCGTAATACTTTACGACTGTGTCTCCACTTAGATAGATGGGATGCAATTCACGTATTAATGATGTTTCGTATCTTTTGTCACTGTAATATGAAATAAGATTGGCTTTCAATTAAGGTTCAGTCCACGTCCTTTCGTATGTTGTTAAAATTTCGTATGCTGTTAAGTACCATCGCCAGCCAATTGAGAGAAGGCGGACACAAGTTCCATTGTTTGAACTTAATTTGGACGTGTTAGGTGGGTTAAGGTAGCAGGTACTATAAAAGAGGTTGTGTCAAAAAAACCACAAGAGTCACCATCAATGTAAATATTGATGTGAATTTGAACTGTTGTTTGTATATGTTGTAATAATTCACTAAGCCGGTTTCGATCTGATGGCATATGTTACCGGCCTTGATGTATGTACTCTGCGATTTGCATATGTTATGTGCAGAATTATGGGCCATCACATCTTCAATGTCAGATTTATAGGCTGACTTGGAGCAATGCAATGAGCCAATGGACTTACAGTCGTACGTTCCCGCTTTGTCTATTTAATGGCTTAAAGTAAAGGACGTAAACAAGCTAATACGCGAAAATTTTTGAAGAGCCTTTAGCGCCAAAACCGATTGCAAAACCTTACAACCCAACCGCATGCCGACAACCTTTTACAAATTGTTCCAGAAAAAGAATTGTAATTCGAACTACACTTTATGCATTATTTAGTGAAAAGTTTTTGCTGCTGAATCTAGATATCATTTGAAAAAACCTCGAACAACCCTGTTACGATGACTGTTTTTGGAATGTCAAATACATTAAAACTTTCTTCAGTTACAAAAAAGTTGATATGTAAAATCCTGAAGATGTTGTACTGGATATTGATCTGGAATGTTTACCTTATTCAATGCCCAAACCTCTCAAGGTCCTCATTCACCTTAAGACATATTCTCAAATTAATCGTGGATAATACGAATTTGGACTTTTTTGGACTAGACTGCAAATAAAAATGTGAAATCTTATCTGTGGTCCTATGGCGAGATGATAATTGTTCGAACATTTGAATCGGTCTTGAATCAATTGTGATCACACAATAATACGGTCCGGAAAAGTTTTCTTACTATTGTTTCGTTCCTTGTGTGGCACGTAACGCCATCTTGCTGAAAATAAACGTCGTCCACATCAATATACACAAAATCATTAATCATAGCTCGGTAGCACAAACCATTCAGCGTAACAGTTGCACCAGCCTCATTACTAAGGTCAAATACCACCGCCAGCCCAAAAACTGCCACAAACAGTGACACGTTGAGCAAGGAGAAGTTTTCCAACAATCACGAAAATCGGCCTCATCATTGAAGATGATTTCGAAATGAAAATCCGAATCATTTTGATGTATTTGAAGGACCCAATAATCCGGCTTAGGTTCTTGTTTAAACTGAAATTTAAGACCCAAGTCCTTGTGCAAACTACGTGTAATGTCGTTTATGGAATGTCTGGTTCCGAAGATCGGTGAGGAATCGACAAACCTGGGTTTTCTTCAACACAACAGGCTACATCAGCAATATTCTCAGTTATTCTTAAGCGACGCACATGGTTTTCGGTTCTTCACACCACTAACTTGTCCCAATAGCTCATATTTTGTCACCAAGAAGGTTCTTCACGACGGCCGAAAAGTGATTTTTGGACTTTACTTGATAAAATAATTCGCAACATTAACAATGACCAAGTTGTCACCTTTGTCCTAACATGTAGGCCTACATGATGACCGCCTTTTCGACTTTTTTTATCAGTGCTCGTATATAGTGAAAACCCATCCTTACACATTGATAGCTCGAATTGGCTACATCGGCTGGTTTACACCATCGGCCATCGTTTTGTTATAAAATGGGTACGAAAAAGCTTAGGTGGTGTACGTGTCTTAATTAATTTTATCAAAGTAATTTCAAATTCATGTTATTCACTTATGTTATTCAACAACATAAATCAATCACAGATAACGCACGATTCAAAATCACAACAAATAACTTATTGACTTGGCCTAGAATTTTACAAATTTTTGTGCAAATTGCAACATTACTATCCCATTCTGACTGCTGATAACGAAACTATACATAAAATTGGTATAAATACAACGAGTGCGTTTGTCTCAGCAATCACAGTTCTTTGATTCAACGATTGAAGTACTACATCAAATTTTAAGAATGTCTAAATTATTTGTGCTTATAACACTGTTTGTTTCGATGATTGTGGTGACATATGCTACACCATCTGGAGATAATAACAATCCGGCAGAAGCATTGATAAAAACCATGGAGGAGTGCAATAAACTGCGACGTCCTACCGAACAGGATATAAGACGCACATTTGATAGTTATGATTCTGACCATGATGGCTATATAACAGAAAATGAAACAGAAATTAATTCTTACTTTTTTGGTCGTTTTAATGAAATTGATAAAAATAACGATGATAGGATAAGTTATAACGAATTGAAGGCGTTTCTACTTGAATAATAAGATAAGAAATAATAAATAATAAATTGATGGCCCATCGGCTGGTATATTTTAAAAATTGTTAGAAAATGCATTAATTTTAGCCTTTTACTCAAATTTAAGGATCATATGGCGTCTACTTGGCTGGACCATTTTACTCTGTTGGTGGTCACAGCTTTTATCTCTTCCCATTATTTATCAAGTCCACCAGATGATTGAGCTCGAACACTTTCGGAGCCATCTGGATTGATTGGTCCCTTCACTGGTTTCCTACTTCTTGTTGGTTTTGTTGTTTGTGGACCTCAGGCTGCAAAGTGTCCACTCTAGTTATATCATTTGCTAGTGATGATGGAATAGCGGTGATGGATAACGTTCCCATATCTATCCCCTACTTGGAATGAGACTGGTCCAGTTCACTAAGTGAAGGAATTGCAGGAATTTAGTTGGGACCGCATAGTTTCAGGCCCAAAAATGTCGAAATTTTCCGATAGTAATAATCATTGGTTTTTCATCTTGACTACAAAATATTGTCAGGATGTAGACGATACGTCTCTATTCGACGGTTAAAAACAAAATAGGCTTGACTTTTTTCCAGTACTAGTTGATCATGGCGATGATGCAAAAATGTTCCAATCATTTTCGAATATCACCACTTGATTATTTTTTCAGATAATCTTTTGTAGACCGTTCTTATTGTTCATTGTAAAAAAAGGGTAAAAAAAGGGCGACAAACGTGTAGTGAATTCCGGTTTTCTTACAGAAGTTATCGAAATCAGCTGAAGTAAAGGTAGTGCCATTATCAGTTACGATGACTTCCGAAATACCTGATGATTAAGATTATACTAGTTGGACTTCAAGCCATTTACAGTACGAGTGTACCACGGTTAAAAGTTTCGTCTGGAGTGATCCGGTGAAATCTATGTGTAACCTCGACCAAGGCCTTTTTGTTTCGTCCCAGAATTGTATTGGTGCTTGAGGATTCTCTAATCGAGATTTTCGGCATGCAACGGGTGGCCTTTTCAATACCCTCATAAGTCTTACGACGCCAGACATAGATATTCGATCAGCATTACCTCCTTTTCTTTGTCAATTGTTTCTGTTATCTCATAAGACATGCGACTAAGAGCATCTGCCTTGCCATTCTTCTACCCTAGACAGTAAATCAAGCGATAATGGTAATCATTCAGGACAACTTCAGCGCATCGTTCTTTGAGACAGGATATGTAGTGTCGGTTTATTGGAGTTAAATTATCCTAGGAGATGTTTGAAAGCAATTGGACGTTTCTTACATCCCACCTGCTGTGACAGGACTATCCCGATGCTGTATGGGGAGGCATCACATACAAACACTTATGGCAGATGGTATGATAATATTATTGGTTGTAAGAGATGTTTTAGGCTCGTCAAAATTTCTCTGCGGAACAATGGATCACAACCACTTAATGTTGTCATGAAGAAGCTTTCCGAAGTAAACTTGACTGCGGAATTCGCCAAGCTCATTGAAAAATAAGTGTTTATAAGTTTCCATTATCCCAGAGATTTTTATGGGTCGAATAGAACACACTCCCTGGATAGAAATTCCTTGTATCTGATCTCTGGTTTAAGAGACCAAGTCTTGTCACTGACAATCGGGGTTTTTATCCTCTTCGTCCACTGCTGAAATAAAAATATCTTGCTAATGCAAATAAGCTGAAATTGTATAGAGTGTTGATCAGATCTGTTGTCATGTATAGATGTGAGAGTTGGACCTTGACGGATGAGTACGAGAGAAGACCTTTGTCATCATTTTAATAACGATATGAAGAATGAAATGCGAAAATGTGATATCGTTAAAGGAAGAGCCGTCTTTTGGTAGACGCAGAATTCGGGGACAAAAAGGAGAGAGTAATATGGCATCTTCTAATTTTTTACAGCACTGAAGAGCAGCCTTATGTTCGAAACTAATGGAACCGAATTGTTGACACGGTACGGGCCTGAGGTGCTTATAATATGAGGTGCTCGTGGTTTATGCACTCAAGTTTAGCAACAGCTATAGTAATTTTGTCTATGACCGAACAAAAAGATTAATCATTAATACGCAACAGAGAACTTAAGAAACTAGAGCTATTGTTAACTTTTGATGGTATTGTTAAATGAAGTGGTTTAGAAGAAAGTTGAA
Source organism: Tipula lateralis (assembly GCA_963932295.1). Classification (NCBI taxonomy): domain Eukaryota; kingdom Metazoa; phylum Arthropoda; class Insecta; order Diptera; family Tipulidae; genus Tipula; species Tipula lateralis. Next base: position 87,094,808 of record OZ010738.1, on the reverse strand, counting down.
GTGTTTTGATTTTGAGACTTACGAATTGTAAATTGTTGCCCAGTTCACCTTTATATTGATCGTGAGATCGTAATGGGCAAGTGATCTTGACTATTCCGTTTCATGTTTTTAATTAGTCAATTTTAATTTAAACTGGTTTTTACTGAAGTGCCGATTGTTACTTTCAATCTGTAGTGAGCGAAAAATGCTGTCATTTTGAGATTTAGAAGAAAAAATGTAAAGGGTTTTCTAATAAGAGGTTTCATTTTTGAGGCTATATGTCCTCGATAACTTCACGAATTCCATCTTTAATGTCTTGCATCGATTGTGGAGCATTGGCCTTAATCTTACCTTTCAGATGGCTCTAAATGTTGAAGGTGTTATATCGCAAGATCTCGGTGGTCAATTGTGATTACCTCCTCGAGAAATAACACGGACAGGAAACTTGTTTTGCATAACTGCGATTGTTTCATTGCTTGTGTGGCACGTAGCCCCGTCTTGCTGAAAATTAACATCGCCCACTTATGTATTAATTGCAATAAAACGATCGGTCGAATAAAATACAAGTGCAGTGTAAAATAAAAAATACGACGAGACCAAAAATGAGCGAGACCAACGAATATGACGAATGTATCGTCGGCGAGTATCGTCGGTGAAGGCATTGCCATTATAGCCACTATATGGATGGACTACGAGGACGGCTGGCTCTGGCGGAAATTACTTTTCATCTTGAGAAAACCAAGTCCTCAAGGCAAAAGTATCTACAAGTCTTATCGTCAATTTCATCACGCACTTGCTTCAAAATATTATACCGGACATCACGTGTTAAGGGAGCCGCCAACCAAAAATAATGGTTTTCATGAACATCTAAAAAAATATACTATTGACCAGACTAGGGCCATCCGACAAACGGCAACTTAGGCTTTATTAAGTAGTCAATACATAGGAGATCGGAAACCGTTCGAAGCACTCCGTCACATCGAGAATTTCCCATTACTAATCATCCATTAGTAATGGGACAGACACGTAGATCGAATTGAGATCCAAGTTATAGCGACTGGCACAGAACGCAGTCGCCCAGTTCATTCGCCTCACGTCTAACGCGACTTGAACAAATCGTCGAGCGATTAAGCCTAGGTGCAACAACACAACCGCGAGGCAGACAACTCTTCCGATCTTTATCAAAATCAAGATCTCGTACGCGTTCTCGTTTTCGACCATCCTAGAATTCTCATACTGTCAATCAACGTGGTATTTGCTTCTACCTCGAAAAATATAAAGGCGCACAGGTGTATTAAACCCTGCCAGTATGACACTTTAAAATCCAATGATCCAAAAAACTTGTAGATCACATGGTTGAGTCGACCGCACTCTCGACCTTAAATAACAGCCGCCTTTTTATACTTGACACGGGGCTGACCTTTCGGTGCTCCTTGTCTGCCGTTTTTCATCGTCAATATTTTTGAAGTTCAAATCATATGATCTAGTTTTATCAGCCGCCAATGAGTCGACAATTGACACCTATGGAACAAAATTGCTCCAGGTGGATATCGGACTAAAGCGAACTTTCATTTATGCATTCGTTCTCGCATCAGTAAATCGATTTTTTATGTAAATTTGGCCTTTTAGTCGATCTTAATCTAAACGGCTTATTGATCCAGCGACTCAGTTGTCAATACATGCCACTACGGTTCGGGTTAATACACCTACAATGGACAACGGCTATGGCACTCAACTTAAGAAGTTTCCCTAACAGTGGAGCCAAATTATAATTTACCAGTTCGCTATTCCGTGGTCCACCATATAGTCACTGAGGGTCATTTAGCAGTGCCAAGGCCACGAAGACAAGATCCGGTGCGCCATAAAGCTTCGAAAAGCGAATTCCAACATATGGTGCAATTAGGGATTTGCCGACCATCGGCATCCTCCGTTTCTTGTCCGCTTCACATGGTCAAGAAGAAAGATCTTGTTTGGAAACCTTGTGGCGATTACCCACAGTTACATACCAAATGAACATATATCTGGATCCTCTGTCGTGTTTAGAATCCATGGGCCGACCCATCTTCCATGTCAGTACTATAGGTTGACATGGAGCTATGCAATTCGCAGATGGTTCTACGAAAAATCTCGGACCTATAGCCGTACATAGAGTGGTATCACAACGGACCAATCCCGGTCTAAGTGTGCGATAGCAGCCACAACAACCTAACTTAACCTAACCTACATGGAATACCATTTCCTGCAAAATCGATGTTATCAGGTCGATGTTATCAATCGATGTTAACTCTCTTATTGGAAAACCCTTTATATATTAACAACCCTGAATCTTTCACTACTTCTATATATAGTCTTTATTCCATATTGTTTTGATTCGATAAGAATTTAGTTTATTAACATACGAATTACATCAAATCGAAAACTTAACACCTTGGAATATTTTATGTGTAGGCCTGTATAATTTACTATTAAATATCCGAACATATTTATCGGTCCACATCGGGCAAAATTTAATCAAAACCATGAAAATCTTGTATTGATTAGCATATTGACGGAATTTCTTACTATCAATGACCAACGTTAAGGTCATTTATCTCAATTCGTTTTAACAATCTTACAAGACTAGATTCAGTTTACGTTCACCATTGTGATACGCAAGTAGTCAATTTCAACACAATGTTTAAAATTATTCTCTTAATCAGTGCCGTCCTAGCGATTAGTAAGGCAGCACCTGTGGACAAAAAAGAGTCGAGTCCAGTGAAAATTTTGAGCTACAAAAATGAGCCAATTAATGAGGATCTACAGTATAAATTTGAGTAATACACGGTTAACATCTTTGGATGTAGCAATCAATAACATTTTTATGATTTTCGTGTTTTACGAGATCGAAGATTCGGGTAAAGTAGAATTTGTCGTACACGGATCATACCAATACGTCGGGCCAGACGGTGTTTTGTATAGTGTAACGTACACAGCCGATGACAAGGGTTTCCATCCGGAGGGTGATCATTTACCTGGATTCGTGCCCACAACCGATGAACCTATATCACTATCACAAAACGCAGTTTTATCGTTGATTGGTTAATAAATTAAATTTTATGAAAAAAAATGTTTTTATAGTGTTAATTGGTGTGTTGTAACTTTGACATTTATAGAAAACACCAAACTATCCCCAATTACATATAATTGCGGTTCAATGTTAACCACACATTACATAACAATATATCTAAGAGTCGCACATATACTTTACCAACCTTGATTATGTGTAAAATATGTTGAGCAACATATCATCTCAATTACCATCTTTTGTTCAAATCTTCATAAGCATTTGTCTTAAGTCATTTGGTTTTAGTTTTAAAGTTTAATTGCGACGGATAGCAGCAAGCACAACAAAATGATTAAAATAAATTCGATATTAATCATTTTCGCGGTAAATATTGTGGTGATTTACTCGGCCCCTACTGCCAAAAATGACAGTAACTTAGTCAAACTGTTGAGTTATAGTAACGAACCGTTCGATGCGTCCAACAAATATAGTTTTGGGTAATTAGATTGTTAACCAAAATATTTGGATTTATTTATATTCTAAATATTAAATATAGTTACCAAACGGATGATGGCCAGGAACGGCAGGAGGAAGGTAATTTTACTCCCGACCAGAATGGAAACATCAAGCATGTCGTGAACGGATCTTATAGATATGTGACACCTGATGGTAATATTTATATGGTTACGTATACAGCGGATGAAAACGGTTATCAACCACAAACGATGATCATAATGCCGGTGAGCTCCGTACAAGTCCAGTTGAACCCTAATGCTATAAAATCTTTGATTGGATAGTTTGGACGGTTGGTGTGTCTAAAAAAATGAAGTGGTTCTTAAATAAAATTGTTTCAAAGTTGTTGTGGTTTGTATTTATATAGACAGGAGGATTCCGTCCAAATCGGTCAGCCAGTGATCAAGTTTTTCCCCACCAGGTATTCATATATTTGAAGCAAGCTCGATCACCCAAAAAATATGTACATCTGTGCAAAATGACAGTAAATATTGAGAACTTTTGCAATTAATTCAAGTGTTCGACAAGCAGATGCGCTGTCTGCTTGTCGAACACTTACTTTTGGAATACTTTTTGGAATCTTATGTTGGAAGACATCCTTCGTAAACTTGAAACCCCTTGAAATGCAGATGATATCTGTGTGATTGGATTAAATGGCAATGGAGTGAAGAGATACTTGATCCACTGGAAAAGTTTTCAGGTTCCGTTGGTCTCAAAATCAACGAGTTCAAAACCAAATATCTGATCTCTGGTTTTCGAGACCAAGACACAATAAATTTGAGTAGTGGTAACCGCACTTTTAAAGGAGTAATGAGATTCAAGTATCTTGGACCTCCCTTACTCACAGTAATGTGATCCTATTTTAAGTTTTCTGGAAATCGTAAGTATAACTGTTTATTACTTACAATGCCACCCGCAGTTGATCCTCGTCGCTCCAGGCAATTTATTGATAATTTTGTTGAAAAACTGGAACGATACGAAAAATATGTCGCAAGTAAATTGATGACTGCGAAAACGAAACGATAAGATTATCGATTGGCTAATCTAACTGAAAGTTGATCAGTTTATCAGCGCATGTTGCCTCCCTTTGAAATAATGGACATTGACATCTTAACAGAAGACGTGCGCATCACAATCGAAGAAGGATACATGACGATCATATGTCACATATGTGATTTTTAGGACAAATTGGAAGATTTAGTAGAACTCCCAACGTTTAGTGGCGGTTGCCTTGAATAGAAGTCATCAACCATAAGTGATCGTACAAAATATCAGTACTTAAAATTATCATTGGATGGGATTGCTGCAAGTGCCGTGGCTGCGATTGAATTATCTGACGAAAATTATCCAGTCGCCCGATAAATACTTAAGGATAGATTTGATAAACCAATCTTTAATTGTGAGAAACACATACATGCACTCTTTTGAATCAATCGATCGCGCAGACCCTAAACAGACCTGTGAAGCATTGGGATGACTTGATAGTTTATATACTGGTTTCCAAACTTAAGACATTGAAACGCACTATTACTTGCCCAACTAGTTCATAAAACATTAGAGAACATCAACTTCAAAGTAGACCAAACATATTATTGATCCGATTCCGCGATAACATTTCATTAGATAAAATCGTGTCCATCGCGATATAAAACTTTTGTATGGAATCGCGTTACCACAGTTCAAAAAATTTCAAAAAAGGAAAATTGGCTTCACGTTCTAACAGAAAATAATCCTGCTGATCTGATCTCTCGAGGAATGACACCTCATCAATTCATACAATGCGTTTTATGGAGTCATGGGCTGCCTTTCTTAATGCAAGATGATGCAATGTGGCTCTACCAGAAGAAACATCTGAGCTAAAGAAGATTTATCCGGTGACCATCATTTCAACAGAATATACAGATTCTAATTGGCATTAAATTTTATAACGACTTCAAATGAATGACACATGTTATGAACTATGTGTGCCTACAGATTAACGTAAACTGACAACTCTTACACTCCACCAAGGCATTGAATTGCAATTTGTCGTGTTGCAACAGTTCTAGCGAATTATAGATAGTTGACTCGAAATATTTTCGATATTTGTTAATTTCGCCACAATACGTGACGGGTCGTTGTGAATGATAAATATTTATTTCAATGAAACGCCTCTATATAAATAAAAGGCTGTGAATTGTTGGTTTGTCCAAATTTGTACATTCAATAAAATCGATTAACCCTTCAACATTTGAGCAAGTACGACAACATTAGTAAAATTATGAGTGACAAACTCGAAATGTTTATTGTGAATGTCGTTACGTCACTGGAGAACAAATTATACAATCATACCTGAACAAAGACCTGAACTTCTATCGTTTAAAAAGTAAATAATGAACCTACTACATCTCAACTGAGACCTCACGAGCAATTTATACTTATTGGGTGCTTATTGTGACTCCCGGGACATGCTAAGTTTTAGTCAATGGGCGAGAATTGAGCTCGAGACTGCGGTGTGGTGAGAAACTTTCTTAACCACATAACTACATCGCATAGTATTGCCCTTCTTTCACGTCATGTCTTTGAACATTTCATGTGTGGTTTTTGGGATCTATCTTGGCTGGTAGACTCAATCAATTTTAATTTGGTATTTTTGAACAGTCATACCATCACTATCAGACTGAACATAACACGCTTCACGAAAAATCTGAATATCTTTTCGTTTCAAAATTAAAATTTCAGGTAATACTTGCCACAGCCTATGTTTTGACCCTCAATCTGTGAAAACTATTCACTATCAGAGGTTCATAGTAGTATCCATAAAACTTGCCTTCTCAACTTAATTGGTGATTAATTCTTACCAGTTCTTCATAGATGGCACTGGTAGGCTGTCCTATATATTTATTCGTTTTATGAGTTGTCGGTTATAGCTTAATGGTTAAAAGAGTTTGTCATCATCACTCTGCGGTCTAGAGTTTGATCCTCGCCGTTGACTAAAAACTAACATGCACCGGATGACATAAAAAGCGATTGTTGTAAAGCATTCGTTGAACCTACAATGTGCACCAATACGTATTAATTAGGTTCGTAAGGTCTAAGTTGGGACGCGGTTTAGGGCTTTAAGGCATATTTATTCCTGAGACATCTGGTGGTTAAGTTGCTTAACTAATTCATACGATTTAGTCGAACGTTTTCGTATGAGGTGCACAGCTTCAATGTCTTAAGAGTATATTACAATTAATAATATTTCATCTACATTTAACATATTATTGTTCTTCAAAGTAATCTTAAACGTAGTAGGTTAAAGTAAGCCGTAAAGTAAGGATGAAAGGGGGTATGCATTTATTTTTGTTTTCGACTTTTACAGGCCATTGTTTGCCCGTTCCGAGTGAACAATCTGACTCCATCGGTTTCGATCACGAGCCAGCTCTTTATATTGTTGGAAGCAACGATAGCATGCCATATCGCTGTATACGCCGTGGAGCCATCGTCGCCGACAGCGATCTCTTCGCCTACCGAAAGGCGGTTCTCTTTTCAAAGATCGCTGTATCATTCGGTTTGGATCTCACTGTCCTTTGATTTCATGCACGATATCAGGAATTTGCATTAGATTCCTAATCTCGTGATTGAAACGAACTCGGAATATTAGAAGCTATCTTTCGTACTCATCCGTATATAGCTTTGTTACTATACATCCGTATATATAGGTATGCGTATATAGCTTTGCTCTAGAACCCAATATTCGGATCGTCTAGATAGTGTAAGAGTTACCTTATATTCTTCTTTCACAGTGATGCATTATGAAATGGTTGCTATCCCTCCGAAATAAAGAAAAGGCACAATTGCTTACAAGGCACAAAAGATTTTAAATCAAGCATACCACTAACCTCATATAGGATTATTTGCCCAACATTGGTACAGTACATCGATGGATGAACCCTTAAATTTCAGTAAAATGTAGTAGTTTAAGTTTGAATAAAATTGCTTATTAGTCTAAGACTAGATTGTAATTAAAAAAAAAAGAAAAAAAAAAGTGATATTACAAAATATCAGAACTTAAAATTATCATTGGATGAGATTGCTGCAAGTGGCGTGGCTGCGATTAAATTATCTGACGAAAATTATCCAGTCACCCGACAAATACTTAAGGATAGAACACATGCATACATGCACTGTTCTTGTTTAAATCAATCGATCGCGAAGACCCTAAAAAACTATTAGAACTTCTTGATACTTCATTTTCCCTCGCATCTTCGATCTCTCGAAGCATTCAACAGACCTGTGAAGCATTGGGATGGCTTGATAGTTTATATAATGGTTTCCAAAATAGACAAAGAAACAAAGAGCAGATGGAACGACGCGGCTCCATCAACTCATCTTCCTGTGGTCGACGATATATGCCATTTTATTAGTTCTCGCGCTCACAAACTATAAACGCAAACGAAATCGGTAGCACCATCAGTGCCATCTTCAAAAATACCATCGACATCGAAGCTCACACATCGTAGTAAACGATCACCTGTAACCGCACTTTCCGTTAGTAAATCGCCAACGTTCCGTTGTATTCACTGCAAAATAAATAGGCACACAATAGTTCGATGTCACAGATTTTTGAATTTACCCGTTGATCAACGCCACATCTTTGTAACTAACTCCAGTCTATGTTGCAATTGTCTTCGTCCGGCTCACACGACATTAAAATACATGGAATTGGATCCAACGTTGTGCCATGCTCCAGTTGTTCAACGATTACGGTCAGTTCGTCTACCACCAATTTTAGCACCAGGATTGAGGTTCAAGTACTTCCAAAAATAACGACGTATCAGCCAAATATTCCGATTGACGACATTGCATCTTGGAATATTCGGAAAAACATTCAACTCGCTGACCCAGAGTTTTATAAATCATTAAAGATCAACTTGTTGCTTGGGGGCAGAAATTTATAACGAGTTACTCGCGGTTGGCCAAATAAAATAAGGTGACAAGCTACCCTTACTTCAAAACACCGTATTGGTCTGGATTGCTTCTGGAAGATGTTATTCAAGCCAAACTCTAAATCAATATTGCCCTTTAACTGTCGAAAACTCAATAACATTGAGTGATCAGATCGAGAAGTTTTGGACCATTGAAAATCTGTCACATTCATTCAAACCACTGACGTCTGAAGAGGCTATAACTGTGAAAGGCACTTTACACAGTGTATCACACGTGATAATCAGGGAAGATTTGTGGTGAAACTACCTTTTCTATCAGATCCTTCAACGCTTGGAGATTCGAAAAACTTAACTACTAGTCGGTTCTACGATTTGGAAAAAGACTTCATAAATCACCACGATTATTAGACAGCTATACTAAATTTATCGCCGAATATAAGGATCCCATGGAACTGATCGATCAAGATTTCATCCCTGCAGTTACCAAATTTCACTGTGTGATAAAACAAGAAAGCTCGTCAACCAGACTGAGAGTAGTGCTCGATGGATCATCTAAAACATCCACCGGAAACTCACTGAATTCGATTCTGATGGTTGGTCCAGTCGTACAAAATGACCTTCTCGATTTTAATACGATTCCGAGCACACGCATATGCTTTTAGCGCTGACATAACTAAAATGTATCGGCAAATATTAATTCTTCAAAATGATCAAAAATATCAACTCATATTGTGGCGAAATTGTAAAAATTTACATATGACTCATCTGCAGCTCCATTCTCCATTGCCACGAGATGCTTGAAGCAACTAGAAATCGATTATAAACCTACACTACCTTCTGCCACAATTTAAATCGAGAAAGATATTTACGTCGATGATTTGCTTACTGGAGCAAATTCATTACTGCTGCAAAAACTCTGAAACCTCAAGTTTCAAACATTTTAAAATCGGCGGGCATGGAATTGAAAAAATGGTGATCTAATTCCACTGAAGTCATCGAAGATGTCCTATCACAATTTATTGAAATCTTTCTGAAAATCGATGAAAATGATCTTGTTAAAACACTAGGCGTACTTTGGCATCCGACATCTGATAAACTAAAGTTTTTTGTGAATTTCAACGGAATATCAACCATCTCGAAGAGAGCAATTTACGCTAAATTTACGATCCGCTCAAACTCTTTGTACCTGTCGTTGTTTTGAGGAAATTGCTCATCCAAAGACAATGGCAGTTGAAGCTGGATTGGGATCAGCTACTTCCACAAGACCTTCATATACCTACTGACTAACACTTCGAGAAAGTCTAGTCATTCTCAATAACGTCACAATCGATCGTCACTTAATGTGCTCAAATGAACCATACAGCATCCAAATAGACGGGTTTGCGGATGTGCATATGGTGCGGTATTGTACGTTTGCAGCACTACAGTCCATGGCCATACAATTGTTAAGTTACTTTGTTCCAAATCTCGAGTAGCTCCGCTGCAAAAACCGACGTTGCCACGCCTAGAACCACTGTTTGGATTTTTCATGTAAAAACCGTTTTTTACATTTTTATGTAAATTATGTAAAAAACAGCGTAAAAAACGTAAAAAAACACTTGAAGAGTTGGATCGAACGTTGAACACTATTCTTCGAATTGCACAGAGAGAATGTTTTCCATAAAGGGTTGGAAGCCTCCAACTGATCTCTGTAATGATACACCGATCTTTGAAGGGAGAGCTGCCTTTCGGTAGGTGAACAGGCCGCTGTCGGCGACGATGGCCCGCGGCGTAGAAAACGATATGGTATCTTCTAATTAATTGCAACAGCATGACGAGCTGCTGGAAAATTATGAGTGACAAACTCGAAATGTTTATTGTGGATGTCGGTACGTCACTGGAGAACAAATTATACTATTTTATCTGAACAAAGACCTGAACTTCTATCGTTTCAAAAGTAAATCATGAACCTACCACATCTCAACTGAGACCTCACGAACTATTAATATACGTATTGGGTGCACATTGTGATTTGGCACACAATTGTTTTTTATGTCACCCGGGACATGTTAAGTTTTAGTCAACGGCGAAAATTGAGCTCGAGACTGCGGTGTGGTGAGAAACTTACTTAACCACATAACTACATCGTATAGGTATTGTCATTCTTTCACCTCATGTCTTTGAACACACTCCGTGTGGTTTTTGGGATCTATCTTGGCTGGTAGACCTCAATCAATTTTAATGCAGCTACTTTCAATGTGAAAAGTCTCTTAGCTAATATTGACGTTTCGAATTATTTTTTCCGAAGGTTTTAATCTAAGGTTTTAACCTTCCCGTTAGATGGCTCCTCTATTTGGCTATGGTGGAATGGGTTATTTATTGGTCAATTTCTCGAATCTTGGCTTCCGACTAAGAATTCTTATGTGTTTGCATTTTTAAAAGATGTTACAATCTAAAATATTATACAAAATCCTACCAGTGTTATCTTATTTGTATATATGCTTCGGCTTATGTGCCTTGAGTTGTTATGAGCTTCGGTGTTGTGTTCTTAAAAACCTCAAAACTTAAGAACCAAATTATCTATTCAAAACGGTACTATCTACTGGGTCGTATTGCACCAATCTTCGATTGCTAACGAAAGTTTTTCATTTTATGTTAGATGTCTCTGTATGGCATTCTGTTCCATTCAAAATGGGATGAGTCTGCATGGCGTTGATTTATTCAGGAGCAATATTACTACTCCATCTGATTGGTGTTAAGACGAGCTCAACAATGTTATAAATGCTGATTAGTCATAAATTATTAATCGTTGTAGTTTTTGTATAAATGACTGTTGAGCTCGACTTAACATATTCCCGGGCCAGCTTTTGGTCTCTTAGGGCTCAAACAGTTGTTATGGTAATTATTTATTAGACCGTACTCATTCTCAGCCCCAGTAGAGGTAAGGGTGGCTCCGTTTTTGACGTAACCTTTCTGCGTAATTCACATGATTATGTGGTTCACATACTATTAATTATTCCAATTATCAATGAGCCCCAGAATAGTATGTGAATCATACTATATAGTGATGAATATGATGAAAGCCTTTATCTGACAGGTTATCTTCGGATTTCTTCAGTGTTGCTATTTGGTTTTCGATGTCACCGGTTGATGGCGTGGTAATTGTTTCGAGCGAGTGTTGTACCTTTATTGTATTCAAAATATGTGAGGTGAAATTTTTTAGATGAGAGCCTCCAAATAATACCCCATGCGAGTTGTAACATTATCTTGTCAAATTGTTACGAGTTGCATCAGCAGCTATGATTCGGCATCTCTCAACATACAGCCGGGATTAATCTTTATGAGGCCAGAACCTTTAAAGTTGTCAGGCGCAAATGATTTTAGACCAAGTATATCACTAACCCAATATCGGATTCCTTGCCCAACATTGTCACAATTAAAAAATGTATATAATATTTGTTATTTTCTTGGTTATGTCGGTGAGACTGAAATCTTGGGAATCAATATAATTTTTAGAAGAACACCTTAGGTTTCCTGCAATGCATGATCTATTTTCGTCTTCAAGAGAGATTTTTTGCCATATTCTTTATAAAAGGCATTTAAAACTTATGTTTGAAGTTGTAAGCCCATACAGCCCTCCACTACTTTATAATCTTCATGCACTCTGTTGGGCAACTTTCAAAAGCCCCATGTTGGGCGCCATTATGTTACTGGTAAAGTCAGAGACTTGCATAATATAATATTATCTACAGGAATTTGAATGAATAAAATGCGATAATAATATGTAGTTTAAACCACCTCAACCGCGCCTCAAACTGAGACCTTACAAACCATTTATTCATATTGGTCGTGCACATTATAGATGGTCAGCCCACCGAACGCCTAAACACAAAATCGATTTTTATGTCATGCGATTCTTGCTTAATTTCGGTCAACGAGAATGAAACTCAACCGTCGCATGATGAGAAACTCTCTTAACCATTAAGCTACAACCGACGAATTAAATGAAATAATGCGGTCAATGCATGCTTGAAGTGTGCGACTAATTGTTGAATGTTGTCTAGCATTTCACATTTTAAAGGTGACGAAGTCAATGCATAATTTGAAATTATTTCCAATGTTTCTATCTTTTCAATCTGCTAAGGGGCTCAAGACTGTCGCGATGCGCGTATACACGTATCGTTTGAAGGTTAGTACTAAATGAAAATCATATGGAAAAAATTCAATAAAAAGTAACGCCATCTATGTGTCATCCTACGGACTTATTGAATGGCTATGTACTGTACGCCATTACATAGTCAATTAGAGGACGTCATGAATCATCTGCACATTGCATAGCTCCATGCCAGCCGTTTAGTACTGGCATTAGTTGGGTTAGCCATAAATTCTGCACTCCAACAGGGATAGACCTCTTCATTCGCACCACCGATCGTAATCAGACGGTGAAAAATCACTTTTGCATTCTACTCCTATCACTGTGGAATTAAGTGGGTCTTTCCAAAATATTGCAAATCTTTTTGACAGTTTTAATTATTTAAGACTTACTGATTAGTGATTACTACTACTATCGCATACAAAATTTAATTTTTTCAGATTAATATTCAAAGATTTGGCTATTTTCAATAATAAGATCATGCAGCTAGACAAAAACTATAATTTTCGTGTAGTTTTGTTGAATTTCCAAGTCCATCTGACATTGCGAATTGCCTAGCTCAATGAATATCTTTGTAAACCGTCACATCGAATGGAAATTTCAGGACTCACTACCAAAATGAATCTGGGATATTTCTTTGAATTGTTATTATACGCAAAATTTCTGTTCTTTGTTTAGTAATTTAGATGTCTGGCGCACCGTATACATGGCCGTGATAGCAAAGAATCGGTATATCTATACTATATTATTATCCTGATCACCTTCAAAATGTATTTGGACAGGCTTTCAAAAATAGGAAAACATTTCCCTCCAGAAATTCGAAATATTGGGAATGAGTTTTAATCCATATCCAACCCATATTGTCATTATTTGAAAACAGTTCATTATAATTCATTTTTGATTCTGAAGGTCATCAAGTGAACCATGTACAAAAGTATAGACTAAACGATTTTTGCACATCATCGAGTTGCATACAAATACCAAGAGCAAGTAGATGACTGATAAAGAATTTAACTTTAATAAATTCATTAAAACCTGATACATGTTAACAATGCTGTAGAGTTTCAAAATACTTCCCAGTCACGTATTTACCTATCATAAAAGTGACAACCTTCATAAATTAACAGTTGTTTGTTTCAAAACTTATTTTGTGTCTTCTTAATCTCACGCCTATACGATCGGACGCTTTGACTCCTCGTTAAAAAAAAAACAGCAATTGTTTTTTTTTTATTAAACCAACTTTACGACAAACAGAGTTTGTTATTAGTTTGTTTTGCTACCTTCCTACAATAAGATTATCACCGAAGAAGTCGAGTTGTGATTTTTTTTTATTAAACAGTAAAATGTTGCAAATAAAAGTGATCGTGTTTATATTGACCGTGACGTTAATTAATTCGGCCCCACTTGATAATATTACCGGTGATCATACATCACCCAGCGATACGAACTCGGTGAAATTATTAAAATTTATCAACATTCCGTTTGATGCAGAATCGCGAAAGTATCAATTTGAGTGAGTTTTTTGACCTCGAAAGTGTTGTTTATAAATAGAATCTTATAATGTATTAATATACTTTGTTTACAGATATGAAACAAGTGATGGCCAAGGTCGCGAAGAAGTAGGAAAAATTGTGAAAAATAAGAAAGGTGAAGAGTATTTGTTTGTGCGCGGCTCTTATTCGCATACCGGTCCCGATGGTATTGTGTACACGATATTTTATACCGCCGATGAAAACGGATATCATGCGACCGGTGATCATGTACCGGGTATGGAACAAGAAGTTCCCGTAGTTCAAATCGATCGAAATGCGATAATATCGTTGCTCGGTTGATCGCGCGTCTCAACTTTTAAGGGGCACTAAAAATGATCAACATTCAGGCGGTCGATCATAACAATAAAACTTACATGTTTATTCTTAATATAATCTATTGTTAGTTTACATAAAAAAAAAATATTTTATAAACTATAATAAAATTTTACAGTGTATTCGTATATAAAATTTATTGTTATTGGACGGCATCATGTCAGACTATTTGGTAATCAAAAATGTTTGAAACGATATACTGTGGACTCTAAATTTTTCCTAAAATCTAATTTGTTGGGCGGTTTGAACAACGCGCGCCTATACATCATAACTAACCGATTGGGCATATCCTCCTACACTGCTCCCGATATCTTCACGTTCCGGCAACGTATGGTGTCGTGTTAAACACAATTTAGGCCCGTACCGTAGCAACGTTATGATCGCGATCACAATGATCATGACCACAAATGCAACGCCGGGGAATACTATTAACATAATCATTATTGTAAATTTAAATATCGCTTTCGCGTTTTTGTAATTCTAAAAATTCGTCGCGATTAAAACGACGTCCACGTCCCGGAAAACCTGTGTGCTGCGGACGAGGTGGTGATGTTTCGTATTCGAGTGGCCGCTCGATTTCAGCCTTAAAAAAATATATATATAATGATTAATTTGAGACTATGTCGAAATATATAATGGTACATACACTTGGCGTATAAAACGATTTGACGTCACTTAGCTCGCTCAAATCGAGTGGTGGTTGTGAATGTGGTGTCGCCGTCCACAACGATACCAGCCAACGATTACCGGTGTGAGGATTTTGCCAATACTGTCGGTGTTTCGAACAGCAACCGATTATAATGTTGAGCGCAAATAAAAAGAAGGCTAGTGTTGCACAAACGGCTATGGTTATGTAGAATGGTGTGAAATTACCATAAATTCGTCCTTGGAAGTAGGGATTTTTTAAAAACTCATCACGCTCGTCAAATGATGGCATTATATAATTATGCTGCACATTTGATTATCTGGAAATAAAATATTAAATTAGTTCAATGGTTGGTCTTTCATTCTATATATGTATTTAAATAATTGTCCTTATTCAGGGGTTCGAACAGGACTGAGTTCAGACAAGGAAAAACTTGCAAATCCGACAGTTCTACTTGCACCTTCTCTAAATCGACTCGTAATCTAACATCTGGCTATTTTGAATAATAAGATCAATCAGATCTCAGCCCAAGCAACATCCCTGTCAACTGTTACAACGAATGTCAGTTTTATCAGGACTCATTACCGCAATGGATCTTAATGGATATTTCTTTAAATTGTTCTTTCATTCTATATTTTTTTTTTCGGTTTTTACAGGCCATTATTGGCCCGTACCGTGTCAACAATCTGACTCCTCTGATCTGGTTTCGATCACGAGCCAGATCTTCATACTGTTGCAAGCAGTTGGAAGATGCCAGATCGCTTTCTACGCCGTGGAGCCATCGTCGCCGACAGCGACCTCTTCCCCTACCGAAAGGCGGTTCTCCCTTTAAAGATCGCTGTATCATTCGTTTCGGATCAGCACGCAGAACGTGACCGAGCCAGCGTATTTGCTGTCCTTTGATTTCATTCACGATATCAGGAATTTGCATTAAATTCCTGATCTCGTGATTGAATAGAACTCGATATGTGCCATCAACGTCGCGTTTTGGGCCATATATCACACGCATGATTCTTCTCTCGAATGTTAGAAGCCATCTTTCGTACTCATCCGTCAAGGTCCAACTCTCACATCCATACATGACAACAGGTCTGATTAACACTCTGTACAGTTTCAGCTTATCCGTAGTTGCAATTTCATTCTATATAATATATTTAAATAATTGTCCTAGTTCAGGGGTTCCGACAAGCAACGAGCAATTATAAAAGAGGGATTGACATTTTAATAAATTGAAGTTAACTGCAAAATCTAAACTTTAGCTGACCGATCAAGTACTTGAGACTAGCTAAGGAGTGGGCCAAATTTTGTATTTTAAGATTATCAACTTAGAAGTGAAACAAACCATATTGTGAAAACTAGAGCGTGTTCAGTAATCCGATATATTAGAATAAAATGCTAACTTCAGTCTTCAGGTGTTATAGTTTTGCACAAATGCACATTTGGACACTAATACTCGATCTGATCTTACTATCCTAATCGCATATTTACAAATTAGGCTTAAGCCAGTTATTTGTTGGTTATGTTTACGGTTATTTCTGAAACTGTTAGACTATACAATTTATTTAAAACAAAATATTTCTAATTTTATCTAATACCGGTTACGCCCTTTTTATGTGAGTACCACAGTCAATAAATGCACCATCAAATGACTAATAATAGTTTGAGTCGTAATTCCATGGCTTATTAAATTCTTATACGATTCTTATTTAAGAATATTCGTCTCATTGACAACCAACCATTGACACAACACAAAACTATAACAATAGGATTCAACAGGTGTCAAAACTATTTATGACGTTTACGAAATCAATTAAAATATTACTTTAATGCAATAATTTAATTAAGACAAATTGAAATTAATTAAATTGGTGCCCCCGATTACTTGAGTACCAATATATGTGCACAACTAATTAAGAAAAATAGTTTTTATTAAAAAACAATTAAGACGCGTGTATTCACACAGACACACATACACAAAAAGAACCAAACTTTACTCGTATAACTGTTTTGTAGAATAAACTCCTTTTAGCAGGTTATGTTTAAGCCCCCTAATAATGAGCACACTATTTGGTATAAAACACTTACTAACATAGTAGTTTTGATAAAACTATTAATCGGAAAAAACAAAAAACTATCGAATTAGTTTATTAACAAATATGGGTGTGACCGCTTTTACTTAGGTTTGATGCCAAAACTATTCGGTTTAAACTTAACAACTTAACTCTAGTTACTTAATTACCTGATTCACATATAGTTACAAATTAAGTATTTATATTTCGATTAACTATTTTATAGTTTTATTTAATTTTATTTATTAAACTATATAGTGTTACTAACGACAGCTTAACAATATGATGCGTTTTGTTGTTAAAGAGACGAACAAGAAAACTAATAAAAATATCAAAACGTTGATGACGTAACAAGAAATAGTTTTGAATTTTTGTTTTGTACGTGTTTCTTGAATGAAGTTTGGAACGAAATTTGATGTTGGAATTAGTACATTTATTGTTGAATATTTTTTGTAGTAGTTTGTGATATGTAAATAAGCTTCGGTTAGTTGTCGATAGGTTGGTTTAATACTTAGTATTAAACGAGCAATAATTGTATGTATATTTGTTTATTTTTTCTGAAAATTGGCATAATACCATTTTCCGGTGTGAAAAAACGATCTAGATAGGTCACGACTTTGAGAAAATTCGTTAATGGCCTTAATTTTGGAAAAACGTTTTTCATATGAATGACGTCACAAATACTTTGAATAAATTTTTTCGATCAAAGTAACCACGTTTTCGTTATTGAATGTTCGGTATTATTGAATTTCGTTATTGAAATTTCGGTATTGAACGTCAAAGTTTTCGTTATTGAATTTTTGATTGAATTTTTTAATTTTATTTGTTTTTACCCTATCGCATAAATTGCAATTCAAACGCAATGCACACTCGATTAAAAAATATAATGATACAAAAATAAATAATATTCTGCAAGGAAAACGGGTTGAAATTGTGGACAGTATTTTACGTGCAGCCAATGACTCTAACTACGTTGAAACAAAATGTTTTTTCATAGATGGATTAGGCGGTACCGGTAAAACCATGGTGTATAAGGCCTTATATCACTTACTTTGTGGCCAAAATCGCAAAGTAAAATGTATGGCATTTACTGGAATCGCTTCAACTCTATTGCCTGCTGGACAAACATCACACAAGACATTTGGTCTAAAAGTTCCGCTTTCGTCAGATTCAATTTCCAGCATGAAATCTGGTTCAGTCAAAGCTACAGAACTCGCTTAAGTTGATGTTTTCCTTATGGATGAGGCACCGATTTTACCAAAGTATGGTTTACAAAATATGGATCAGTTGTTGCGGTCTATTGGAAATCCAAACTTGCCATTTGGAGGGAAAATTTTAGTCGCTGGAGGTGATTTCCGTCAGTGCTTACCTATTCAACTCCGAAGCAACCAAAGTGAAACACTCGATTTGTCTGTAAAAAAAGTCATCTCAAAAATATGCGTGTCGATCCGGAACAGAAAGCATTCGCAAAGTACATCCTGAAACTAGGAAATGGAAATTTTCCAAAAAATGATTTCAATGAAATCGAATTACCTGAGGATATTATTTCCAGCTGTAATTTAATCGAAGAAGAATTTGGAAATAGCCTTGCGAATCTAAATTACGAAGGAATGAAGGAACGTGTTACTCTTGCGCCGCTGAACAAAGAAGTCAGTAATATTAATGCTGAGATCGTCGGTCGTCTCCCAGAAGAATAGAAATCGTATAAAAGTTTTGATTCTGTAAAGGATAAACAGGAAGGAGGTATTGAATTCACACCAGAATTTTTTAATTAGATTGAAATTGCTGATTTGCCACCCCATGAATTAAAACTAAAGAAAAATACGATAATTATGCTAATGCGTAATTTAGATATTTCGTAGGACATGTGCAATGGAACACGCCTGATTTTTACCGAATTATGTAACAACGTAGTTAAAGCAAAAATAATTACTGGGGAAAAAGCTGGACAAGAAGTACACATTCCTCGAGTTACGCTCGACTCCAGTAAAGGTCAACTTGGATGTACAATACAACGACATCAATTTCCGCTTCGACCAGCGGTTGCTATTACCGTACCGAATTTGTTGGCGTCGACTAGCGTACACCTGTCTTTAATCACGGTATGTTGTACGTAGCATTTTCCCGTGTTAAACGACAAAATAGCTTGATAGTTCTGTTACCACCTGAAAATGAACGTCACACGTATCATGTTGTGTGGAAAGAAACATTGAACGCTCCTGATCTAAATTCTATAAGTCTTGATATTAACAGCGACGATTTCCCAGTCGAATAAAATAAATAAAATTAAATTAAATTAAAGTTGTTTTGCGAAAGTGTTTAAAAACATTTTCTTTCTTTTTCCGAGCAAAGCTCGGTCCCCGGAACTTAATTTAATCTTGACAGGCCGATCTATATCCACTTATGCTTTCTGATTTCGGCTTCAATGTCTAGTTTATGTGTCGCAGAAGCTATTCATTTTTGATCTTATCTAACAAGTAGAATTTTATTATCCTTCTCAGGCATTTGTTTGCAAAAACCTGTAGTTTTAGTGTGCTTCTATGAGTTTTTCCGTGTATCACATCCATACTAATTTCACAAACACATTGAACTATCGTAACTTTGATGTTTTTGCTAGTGTACATCTGAGTCATACAAATATCTCTACATCTTCGTTTGACGTTTAACCGATGGTGACTGGCGATCGTGGTTAGTCTCATGATTTTGATCAATTTTGAGACTAATATATTTTGAGATATCTGATAACAGCTGTACTTTCTGCTGCATATTTATATGACTATGTACTAGCGTAGTCCAGATAATTAAGTCGTGTTAATGGTTCCCATAAATACCTTTTAGTGAGGTGTGGTGTGTTTGCGCATGATGCTATCAAGCGTTATCGGGAATAGTAGTGGAGATAATATACAGACTTGTTTTACTCCTCTCTAGTTCAAAAATCGAGTTTGAAGTTTCCTTAGTGCATGTTTATAGCGATGATTTTTGTTTAACTGTGCTATTACGAAACTTGAAGTATTGATAATACCTGTACAGCTCCTTACTGGCGTAAAGCTTTTGTTCCATTCTTATAGTTGTTGGTTGATTGATGAGAATATTCACCCAAGAGTTACCATTACTACCATTACCAAAGAATTACCTTTATTGTGAATTGAGATACTTCTGGCATTCTCTTAGATCGCTTTTTTGGGATCGTTACGGTTAAATCTATTTTCCGGTTAAATAATCCAGCTAGTATAGTATACCTATCTGTACCAGTGGCCTTATTATTTTTCAGCTTCTGAATGCCGTACAATTTTTTTTCTCCGTTGGTGAATGGGTTTTTATAGTTTCGTTATAGGTGTCAGTTGGAAGTTCCAAATACGTATTGCTTTTGCTCAAACTATTCTTTCCGTCTAATGTTCCTCAGGCGTGGATATGGTTTGACCCGTTGAACTTTCGAGTTACCCGTTGAACTGCAGATGCTTATTCTGCCGCATTGACGAACTATTGATCATTCCTGAAAATTTTCTTTACTTCTTTCGGGTTTCGTCATACTTCCTCTATATTATAAGTCTGCGACCTTCTTCGATTTTCTTTCACGTTTCATCAGTAATCCAAAGGTTTCTGCATAATGTCCTGCGTAATTTTTCGCAGTTATGACGTAGGGATTTTGTATTTGTTACTATTTTTGATCGATGTTATACTAACTGTAGTTTTGCTGATTGAAGAAACATTGAGTCGAATGTATTTCTTGTATATCATTATTTATTAATCCATTGACGCTCCTATTCGAAACAATATTCGTTCGCAATATTTGTAGACAATCATGTAATTACACTTAGGATCGTCACTGCTGTTTTGTTAATTTAATTTAACAGTTGCTGCTAAAAGTCCGAGTGGTGATACTTGAGAGCTTTTCTCAAGTATCACCACTCGGACTCAAGTATCACCACTCTTAAATTGGAGTTTGTTTTCACCCAAAGATTTAGAAAGTTCATGTCCATCTGCATATGTACTTCACTGATACGATCTGAATGATTTGAATTACTCTTAATAATAAGCATATTGTCAGCATATAGTTTGATTTCTCGTCTTGAGTGTAGGTTACAAATATCATTTATAAAAATATTTACAGAACGGATACAAGTAAACCTTGTATAGGTTAGGTTAGATTAAAGTGGTGAACTATGCACACTTAAACCGATGTTGTCACACATAGTTCATTACGAAAGTACACAAATGTGCCTTTTTCATGTATCATTAAGCCATTTGAAGCTTCTGATGAAGTGAAAAATATCTGTTACATTATACTGTTTCCGAGCTCCCATAGGCATACTATGATGTAGGTGCTATAAATAGAGATCGTTTCTGTGTACAGAAGAAAAAAAGTCGTCTATTATCTCCGTTTTCTCCAAACCGTCTCAATTTTTACAAAGTCCTTAAATTGCATGATCAAACTTCTAGCATGTTCCTCCAGATTACAGTGTCCTTTGAGTAATCCTTGGTCCGTTCTCAATAACGTCTATGAAATTAGCGTTGTTGAGTGTGCCAAATCTAGTTTAGGCCAGACTTGTCTCAAGTACACGCTCAAGTAATCAGGCAAATAAAAGACATGCTCACCACATGCTTCGTCACAGAAACCTTGTGAAACATATCTTAAATGGAATTAGTAGGTGTTCGATTCTTGTCTGGCCACAGTCACATCCATGAAACAACTGAATCGCCTTCAACTAATTAACCTGGGGAACAATATATTATGATCTACCGAGTAAAAAGATTTTCTTACATTTGTTTTCGATACTGAACTATTGTAAACCTGACTGAGATTGTTGATAGTAGTGTCGACATTTAGTCATCATTTTCATTCCTAACTCCAGGGACGAATTTCTTTCTGAGCGATTTGCGGTATCGGCTATTTGCACATTACATTCCTCCATTACGACTGATATGGAAGATGTGTTAATCCTCACTATCGATCTTAATCGAATAATGAAAAGTCACTCTTCATGCGACGTACGTGTTGATTTTGACCAGGTACCTTTTGCTTTTACTGCCTAAGATTTATGTGGACTGTGGATTATATCTTTACTTGTGATACAATATAGATATACAAAACGGTATCTTAGATCATAATCCAATCATAATATTAGCCCAGTGAAAGTATTATTTTCTCTGAGTTCATTAACATGTCAAACTAACTATTACGTGATATAAAGTATTGGTAATAGACTGCAAGGTAAGAGTTACGTTGAAATTTTATACAAAATCCTCTTTCTATATGTTGGCCATCAGTAGATACTAACAGAGCCCAAGTAAACTCAATGACTTATCACAATGGTTACTGAAATCATGTACTGGTTAATGGGTACCAAGATCCAAAACCATCATTTGGGGTGTTGCAATACCCTATTAGATACAAATAGAATTAGAAGACAAAAAGTCCGAGTGTAGGTATGAACATATAAGCAATACTCTGAAAACATTTAATTATTGTTTTGACGAAGCAACGCACTAACAAAATAGAGAAGTTAAGAAACAAAATGCATCTTAAAAAATTAATTCTCTTTTGTTTTGTTTGGATTATTAAGGTGTGCTAGCTAGAATGAAACAAAAGTATATAAATAAAAAAGAGAAATTGAATATTGGTTAGTTTGGTTTATACTCAGCAAAATGTAGGGGAAAGAAAAGCGAGATGTATATATAGCGTATTGTAGTTGCTGGATGCATGGTTGTACCAAATATTTTGCTGAATAATATACCACTTACGTACTGTTATAATATATAAAACTGTTATATTTTATTGATCGATTATTTTTTTTGTTTCGTCGTTGGTTTTGTGTCTTATAAGATTTTTGTTGTGGTGCAGCCGCTGTGTGCGGTAGAAGAAAATTAATGAAAAAATTATGCTGGAAATTATTTTCAAATCACTTGAGTACGCAAATTTTCTATTCAATCCATTTATTTTATTTAAGATAGAGAGACGACAGAAAATATAGTGAACATTTGTCACTGTAACGTATTATTTATATATTGTAGGACGTAAAAAAAATCGACATTTCCACCATACGACTCAAAAAGAAAAGTCATGTATGTTTGTCAAATTTGGTACAGTGAAAAATTGTTCAATCTTCTAAATGAGAAAACTATGTTATACCTCACATTTACAGAAATACACGATAAAGAAATACTAATTCGATCGATTTGTGGGGGAGTGGGGTTGGAAAATGATACAAATTGGAAAAACATTTTGTTTTAACAGGATTTATTGCATTTTTATATCAAACTAAAAAGCTTTTCAATATTGCAAAGCATTACATGCATATATGTATTACATCGATATAAGTACGAGTAAAACTCGTAAATATGGATGAATGGATGGGAAAAGACTGGAAAACATTTTCCGTCCGTCCAATATAAATAGTAAATAGACATATGAACTCATTTATCGTTCATTCACCTAAATCTCGCCTCGAAACGTGAAGTAAAAATGAATTATTAGTATTATTTATCGTATTGGAAAACAGTAAATTTTTCATTATGTTTTTACTTTGCGGAGATGAAAAATGATTTTCCAAAAATATAATGATAAATTGAAAATGAATCCTTAAATATTTTTTCTTATGTCATTTTATTTAAAAGAAAATACCGAATAGTTTGGTACTCACAGATGATGATGATGATGATGACAGTCGGAAAATTTTTATTTTTCAATAATTTTTTGACATTTTCTCTCGTGTCGTATTTTTAATAAGGTTGACATCAACATCTCGAGAGTTAATTTTCTTAATTTGGAACAATGGGGGCCAAAAACAAAATTTTATGCTGTGTTGTCTTCTATGTGTGTGTATGTATGGAACATGCTTCGATTGTTATATTTTCTCGAATTTTTTTTTAAGATTCTGTCTATTCTTTGAAAATGTACATGGAACATTTTCTCGAGTTCATCAATAAATGTCATCTGTCATAAGTTAATTGCGTCTTTTTACGAATATAGTTTTGAAGGTTTATAATACGTTTTGGGGAGACTTTTTAAGTAAACGCGACTTGTTCAATGGTTCTCTAACTAACACACCGACATAAGAACACTGGTTTGAACTAAACATGATTGAGTGAACAAAGTTATTTTTGGGAACAACTCCAGGAGAAATTGCTGAAAATATTTATGCTATAAACATGTGGTATGAGATACAGATCAATAGGACTTAAGATTTTAGTTCATACTATTGGAACCACCATGTCACGATTGTTAAGAACTACCGAACGTTATAAATTTCCAAAATGGTAAAGTCCTGAGTGAGAAAGGATTTCTGGATACTCATTTTCGTGCGTCGCATAGTGATGTTTGCTAAATTTTTAGTTTTTTTTCCTTGTATCTCCACTTAAGGAGCATAGGGTTTCTACTAGACTTTTCCATCTAACTATGTTTGGAGCCACTGATTTTATTTCAGCCCATGATGTTCCAATGTGTTTGGGTTCCACAATAATCGTTCGCTTCCTCGTTATAGCTTGTCTTCCTAATTGTCTCTTTCCTTGTGGGTTCCATTCCAGTGCCGTGCGAGTTATATCGTCTTGTCATTTCTTTAATGTGGTATCGATCCATCTCCATTTACGCCTTCGTATATCAGTCTCAATGTTCTCTTGATATGGCTGCCTATGGAGCTCGGTATTGGATATTTTGTTAAGCCAGAAGCAGCTTAGTATTCATCTGAGGTATTTGTAGACGAATACTTGTATCTTGTTTGTGATCTGCTGAGTTTGTCTCCATGTTTCGTAGCTCCATGTTTGGTGTTTCGAGAGAATGCAGAAGTGTTCCAGACTTTGTGTAGCATGATGAAGGTTGCTCTAGCTTTATTTATTCGCTTGGTGATAACTTCTTCTGTCTCGCCGGTTATTGATAGAGTACAACCGAGGTATACGAATTCTTTTCTTAAATACGAGTAAACCGAGGTATACGAATTGGTGTGATTATTGTTCTATTGAGCCATTACCTTATTCTTAGTGATGTTGATTTTTAGACCAGCTTCGTTCACTAAGTCTACTAGGAACAGTAGTGGTGAGAGTACACATCCGTACTCCATGATTGTTGTGGTAAGTTTCGCTTTGCTTGCCTTTTTATTGTACTCGGTTGCCTGCATCCCGATACATTTCTTGTATGAGTTGGATTATTTTAATCGAGATGCTCATTTCGCAAAGTGTCTTCCATATTGCATTCCTGTGTATGGTATCGAAGCATCAGCTTGTTCTTTTCTAAGTTTCGTGTTTAATGTAGGCGATATTCTATCGAGGATGATCATTGATAAGACTTTGATTATTGTGTTAAGAAGCGTTATACCTTGCCAATTTTTACATTCCCTTATAGGTCGCCTTTCTTAGGAATTATTATGGTCAGGCCTTCTTTCCATTTCTGCGGTATTTTACCCGTATTTCATATTTCGGTTAAGAGAGGCGTTATGGTTTTCATTGTTATGGATGTAACCTGTCTGAATAGTTCGACTGGTATCCGTTTCGGGTGTGTTGTTGTTATTCAATTTCTTAAATTCACTTCCTGCTGCCTTGGTGGATGGGTGTTAATGGTTTCGTTGTCAGCGGTATTGGAGTTCATTGTTATGTGAAGTTTACTGAGCTAGTTGGTGTTCCATCGCCGAAGTATTCTGCCCATCTCTTTAGCTGTGCTTCGTCTGTTGCTAGTATTTTACCATTATGATCCCTTATGGTATATTTTCCTGTATCCTTCCGTACGCATTGATGTAGTCTGCCTATGTTGCTGCTTCTTCTGCATCCTTCAGAATGTTTTCCGTAAACATTCCATGGTCCGCTCTTGCCAATTTCCTAACTTCTTTTGCTGTGCTTTCGTTTTTGCTTCTTATTTTTGGCGTGTTCTGCTGGTTCAACTGAAATTTGAAATTTCGCAGTTCATCAATTCTCAGCCATGTGGTGTCTGTTAACCATGGTTTGCGTAGGCGATCCTGCTATTCGAGCGAGTTAGCATCTGTTTCGGCATATTTTTCTTCGATTCGTTCCCATTTTTCTATCATATTCGTGGCACCTGACAATTTGCTTCCGAACATGTCATTGAAGGTCTGCTTTGTTTCGCTATTCTTTAATCTTTCGATGTATCCGATTATTTTATTTTTGTTGACATTTTTGACATTTTCACTTTTTTTACGGATGCGGGTCGTCAGCCCAGTGATCCAACCAGATTTTGTCGCCTCCTACGACAAGCTCTGGATACTGTGGTGGTATTCTATGGGTCTCATGTTTCGTTTGTAATATTTACGAAACACGAATGCCCCCAACCACAGGGCTAGATCACGTGCTTTAGTTAACAAGAAATTTCTCACCTACCTACAAGATGTCAAGACAATGAGAGGAGCAGATTACAAAACTAAAAATTTAACCAGCTGCTGTAGAAATATTCAAATATTCAAATAACCGAATAGGATGAGATTCAACATTATTACACTAAGAAATAATATATTTAAAGAAATGCTCCAATTTAATCTTCCACTAATCAGCAAAACTAGTACCAGCGATCAGAAATGGGAAGAAATATTGCCCACGTCACAACTATTATCAGGATATTACGAAACCTTAGATTAAGGTACTCATATGCCTCCAGGATACA
This sequence comes from Tipula lateralis, assembly GCA_963932295.1. Taxonomy (NCBI): domain Eukaryota; kingdom Metazoa; phylum Arthropoda; class Insecta; order Diptera; family Tipulidae; genus Tipula; species Tipula lateralis. The sequence goes on along the minus strand of OZ010738.1, from coordinate 87,068,047 downwards.
ACGGAAATTAAAACAAAATATGAAGACACAGCGACAGCAGTGAAGAACATAGTAAGGAATGCTAGCAGAAAATACACAGAAGACATTCTCGGAACTACAGTAGGTGAAGCTGCATGTAGGTAACTGAAAATTCACAAATATTCTTCCAATAAAGGATCTGATCATGAAACTCTTACCACACATGATCAAGAACAAAATAGATGGAAACAATACTTTGAGAATAATTGATCAAGCGAACCGGATAACGAATTTACAGATGGCAACCATAACGAAATAATCAACACCCATCTACCAACGAAGTGGAAAGTTAGGTCTGTCATCCAGAATTGCATCGCAAACCATCCAGTACGTTGGTTTGCGATGCAATATAACTCCAGGAATTCTTAAGTCGAAGTATGAAATACCGGGAGAATCATACGCACGCAAAGAAATACAACTTAAGAGAATCCAACAAATAAAAACACATCTCAACAGCACATACTAGTATTAGCGAGTATAAGTGATCCTTGTGCGAATATTCTCAAAGATCAACCAACAAATAAGAATGGAACAAAGCTGGCAAGGAAGGAGCTGTACATGATCATATCAACACTACACTGACCATCATAAATTAGGAACCAATGAATGACTTCATCTTCGTACCTACTTTTCGTACATTTCGAACGTAGATTTGACTCTGTAGGATATGGTGAAGTGATAAGTGATATTTGTGCGAGGCTATGCTGTGAGAAAGCATAGCATAGCATAGATTAACAGAGATAGGGCGCTAAATCAACCAGCCGTTGAAGATGTTGATGCTTTTGAATTTTCTCCTGTTTGACTTGTTGTGTTTTATGGCGACTGGTTTGATTTTGAATTATGATATTACCAATTGATGGTCACTATGGATGTCCGCAACCCTTATTGATCTTACGTCTTGAAGCGATGAAAGGAATTTCTTGTTAATCATCACATGGTATATTTGGTTTCTTGTTCTGCCATCCTGTGAGGTCCATGTGTTTATGTGTATATGTTTGTCCGGAAATTTGCTAACATCTATGAGTCTTTCTCCATTAATTCTTTATTTTTAATCATGTTGCGTGACTTTTTCCATGAAGATCTGGTCGCTTTATCTGTCTCTTCCACTCACTCGCCAACTTTCAGTATCGACGATTATATTAAAATGGATCAGTGTGATGAACACAGCAATATCCAAGCTTGTGCAATACGAACAGGTCGAGAAATATTTGTTCATGGTTCATCAATTACTGAACTTCGATCGTCAAAACAATTCTTTAAGCTTTGTAACAATTCATCATCCGGAGAAAGGTAGCGATTCAGTCTTCTGCAAGCTTAGTTTGAGAAGTGATAATCAAATGAGGAAAAATATAAGACTATTTGCAGTAAGCGAATCACATCATAAGAAAAAATTGACTAATAAAAACTAGTTGATGACACTACTACAGTGACGCATCGAAATATCTCTAAGCAGTAGTCCTAAATCGCAGTATTGGACAAATTCAAATTGAATCAGTGTTTTAAAGTGCTTAGAAATGAAGTGAAGACTAAAAAATGAATTTGTATAGTGTTAGATGCTGTGCTGACAGTGACATAGCCCCCACCAGTGGCAAACGGCTTATCTTTCTATTGTTTTGACTGAATAAAGTGAAGTTTGACTAAACTCTGGCCTTTTTAAATTTTCATCCACGTCGGATATCTAGATGTAGTACAAGTCTACAACGCAGTCTTTATAAGGTCATCAAAAGCTATTATTATATTTTAAATCATTATTGTCCAATATTATTTATAAGAAATCGTCAGATAGATTTTCTTTTTAAACGACACTCTCTGTCTGTTTGTCACTATCATTGGAATCGGTTTTGGGCCTAAAGGCACTCCCAACTTTTGCGATTCGCTTATTAACGTCGATTTACATACAACCATCTGCACATTGCATTGCTCAATGCTAGTCTATAGAAGATGGGTTGGCACATGGATTCTGCACTCCAACAGAGGGTTAAAAATTTGTTCATTCACACCAACGATCGTGATCAGATAATAAAAATCCCTTTTTGCACCCTGTCCCTATTGGGATTTGAACCTAGTACCTCCCGATTGTCTCAGCTTTACTACTGCACCATTTGGTCAGTTAACGACACTTTTTAGTGGTTTTCTCACGTTAAACTTAAAATAAAATTAGCAAGGCTTTGTACCATCATAATAACTATACGAAAGTTAATGGTTTACATTATTTATCGGTACCCATAAAAGTTATTTTCACAATGCACTTGGAAATATTAATTTCCCGACACATCTAGAATAACGAGCAATAAACAATGTGGCACCGTAAAGTTCTCAAAACAAAAAAAAATATAAAATAGAAGACATTTTCAGGTGTCACAAAATCGTTTAAAAATATCAGCGGAAATGGTTTAAATATACTCGTATATAAACGATGGCAATACAGTTTTTATAGCTCTATATAAACTAGTTATGTTGAGTTATCATAAATTTAAAAACAGAGCTGACGAATCCATTAATTGCAATCTACCACCATCTAGGTGTTGCCGGTTGCAGATGCACACTAAACATGAATCATAAATATAAAAGACAAAATTCACACAAACCGAATATGTTTCTGTCCAACAAACTATGTATAAGCATTCCTGTGTTAGAACATGTATGTGTATGTACCACATGTGTATCAGGTAATGCAACGACGAAACAAGTACTTAAAGTAACTTCTAAGCTTTTATATTTATACATGATACAAGCTTTTTGTGGAATAAATTTTCGTTTTTCTTGTAGCATAAATTTTATGCATTTTCATTTATGTTGAGTACATAATGTCCAAGAATATAAATTATATACATATATATGTATGTGTGTGAGTGTAGCTGTAATAAAAAAAAATTGTATTTTTTATTAATAAATAATGAGATTATAAATAATTTAAAATTTATGGTTTTGAATTTTGACAGCTGATCAAATCGATTTACTCTGGCCAGTATTTTGCAATAGTATACCATGTGTGGATTAGACATCTTAGTAGCGATCATAGAATCATCAGACATCTTTAAAAAAAGAGAGCAGAAACCACTCACGACTTGACTTAACCAGAAGAGCACAACCAAGTCATTACCAGAGCTGGCGAAACAAGCGAAAACAACGGAAACCAAACAGCTTAACAGAAACCTACGCAACCAAACGGAAAGAAGCGATAAACATGATTTTTTTTAAATTTAGCTTTAATTGGGTGCAGAGCCTTTCAGACTGTCCTAGCTCCTTGAAACTGTCAGAGCTCCTGCACTCAACGCGCGATCCTTCACTTTATACTCAAACGGAAACTGAAAAATGGACCACGAATTCTACTTTCTAGATGTTTGATAAATCAATTCACGCTTTACACCTTCAGTTCAACCATTCGGCAGCTTCACCGTCAACTTGTGGGCATTAACCGTTCCTCGTGTAACCCGTCCTGGCGTATTTTCTCCTTTAATTTTGCAGAACATTTCCCTTTTATTCATCTATAAGACACGCAGAGTTCTGCAACATCTCTGCGGTGTTGTAGGTTGTCTAGATTTTTCGCAAGACGAAAACGTGGCCTTTTATCACAAAAAAGCATTAGTTGCGACTTCTTTTACACAAGAACGTGCATATAATTGTGTTTTTTTCTCGTTAAATTTGACCTGATGTTTTCTTCCTCACGCAATTAGTGTACTCAAATCGGAATTCAGCGAAGTGACAACTTCCAGCCGTTTACCGTTTAACTCTGAAGGAGTAGGCTTGACCTCGAATGAAATAGAAGAGTGCAATGTTGCATCATCAGCAAAACTGTGGATAGGGTTCACAGTGCTATTAAACAAGTCATTGATATAAACAAAGCTGGTGACAAAACTGATCCTTGAAGTACTCCGGCATTTGGGGAGTGTGTCGTTGATGATCTCCCATTTAGCACAACGTTGAGCTTTCGGTCTTTGAGAAAGCTTTTTATCCACTTGATGGTCATCGAATCTAAGCCGTATGCCACAAGTTTACAAATGAGATTCTCATGCCAAACCTTGTCAAAAGCCTTGGATATATCCAAAACGATTGCAAAGGCTTCTCCATGGTGCTCAAGGGCGAGGTTCCATTGATTTGTAACATACGTCAAAAGATCGGTTGTGGAGCGCCTTTTGCGGAAGCCATATTGAAATTATTTTATTAATCTCAAGATAATGCACCAGTTGTTGGTTAATGCATTTCTCAAAAACTTTAGCCACGGCTGACACAATTGACATTGGCCAGTAGTTTGAGGGGTCAGTTTTATCACAACCACGTTTAAAGACCAGTTGCACCATCGCACTCTTCCATGCGTTCGGGTATTTACCTTGCATATTAGAAAGGAGAAATTTTTTAGTTAATAATATATTGGAGCCAAGTCACTGGCAAACTCCTTCAATATTCGAACAGAAGTTCCGTCAGGTCCAGTGGCCTTATTTATATCCATCGCCTTCAAGTTCCTGAAGACAATTTCCTTCGAGATGTTGACAGGATCCATTTTGGAACCACAAGACGGAGGAGTAACTCAGGTCGAGTTTGAAGTCAAAACGCTTGACAGTAAGTCAGCCTGCAAATATGGATCCACCAGTAAGGCACCGTCTGCACATTTCAATGCTGAAATAGAAGTTGTGATCGGAGATTTTTAACTCGGAAGCCTTAGCGGCTTTCTTGTTGTCGGCTCTTTTCGCTTCATTAGCACAGTTTTTTTTACAGAATATGTTACGAGTAGCCTTATATTCTTCAAACGAAATTCCGTTGCGCTTATATTTCTGGTGAGCAGATTTATTTTGTCTGGCTGCTTTGTCTGCTTCGTTTGAAAAGATTTTATAACTAGGGTTGGGATTGGAAAAGGATGATGGGATATATTTATTCATTCCATGTAGAACGGTTTTAGGTGAAATTGGAAACGGTGTCGTCTATTTGATTGTTACAAAAACAACGGCTCTCCCACGGGAAATGTTGAAAAAATAACCATAACCCATCATTGTCAGCCTCGTTAAAATGCCATAGACGCCTTGGCTGCTTTTCGTCAGATATTTTTCCGTTTATCAGGTTGTGGTCAGAATTTCCAATCCCAGCCTCGACACGCGCTTCCGTGGAATACAGAATTGTTGTAAGACAAAGATCCAGAATATGATTGCTCATGGAATTTTGACATTCAAATGTGGAATCACTTACAGTCTGCCTAAGGTCATGCCAAATAGCAGGAGTGGCTTGCTGTTTCGCATGATCTTATACGCAGATTGTAAGTGATTCTACATTTGAATGTCTGACACTCAGAACAGTTCGAACATGATTCAAAATATTTCTGAAATTCGAAAGATGATAAATTCCATAATGATTTTTTTTCGATATAAAACGTTTCTTACTACTTACTGACGCGCCATCTCGAATCACATCTACTTTTAAATACAGCGCCATCTGTTGGTAAATTATTTCACTATTTTACGACCAAAAAGCGTGAAATACTTAACTTTACCGACCTAATTGCACTGTGGTTAAACTTAAAACTGTTGGAGTGGGAGGTACTGGGATCGAATCTCAACAGAGGCAGGTTGCAAAAGGATACGACTATTTTTCACCATCTGATTATAAACGGTGGTGTGAATAAACACGTTTTTGACACCCTGTTGAAATGCAGAATTCATTGGCCGATTCTTCTTCCACGTCAGTATTCTAGGCTGGCATCGAGCTATAGCTATGTAATGTACAGATCGTTATAGTTAATTTAGACCTATAGACGTATGTCCTCGATTTGGGTATGCAGTAGCGCAAAATTCGTAAATGAACGAATCGCGAAAAAACTTGGAATACCGGTAAATTTTTTTTATTTATTAACAAACAAATTGTTGGTGTTCAGCTCAATGAAAAGTTTTTACACAAAATCGCTTTTTATGTCATCCGGACCAAATGTAAATTTTTGATCAACGACGAGAATTGAACTAAAGATCGCGGCGTGATACGAAACTATTTTAACCATTAATCTTAGACCGATGATTAACTGTTTAAGTGCCAAAAACAGTCAAAAGAAAGAATAAGAAGATGTTACATAGAGGTACCAAAATGCCAAAAAAATTCATAATATAAGACAAGGAGTTTCAAATGAGCTGGAAGGCATCCTGCTCAACATTATTAACTAGTAAAAGATGTGCTACCAAAACTGACAGGATAGCACCTAGCAAACTATAAGCGAGTCGATGTTCCTAAATATTTCCTCATGTATGAGCAAGGCGACAAAGTGGAAAGTCAATCGAAAGTCCAAAAAAAAACAAATGTATTTGTTGACTATATCGAAGAACCGTTCCTAAGTTCACACTGATCGAAAGCACATGACTTCAACTTGGTTACACGAACTTAACAAAAGCATTGAACTCATTTTCTGACGGTCTATAAACTCTAATTTGAAAGCAGATTTAATATTCTATAAGAATAATAGAGTTATTTTGAAGATTCGCGATATCCTTTTGAAGTTGGTTTGAAAGTCAACAGAATAAGAATAAGAAGACGTCCAAGTTAGTTAATTATAATTTACCAAATTTGCAAATCATAGAGAGTGGTAAATAAAATCAATATCGGTATGACATGCTGCAGTCAAATTAGAAACCATAATGTTGGTCAAAAAAGCTTTTAAAAGTCATTAGGCGTCCTAGTTCATCTGACGAGAGATATTAACTGCTCAACAATAGTTATTCTGGCCCTCTTAGAAACCAAACTGAAAATCAGAGAAGAGAAGAAAACTTAAAGTATATTGCTTCAAAAATTCAAGGTCGTTTCAAGGACATTACCTTAAAGCATATGGAATAGTGTCAACCAGACTAAAACGAAGAGCTCAGAAAGATGGAGCCTCATTTTTAATTCAAAACTAGGACCGAATGGAAAACATCGAATAGAAACATTTACATAAGACATCAAACAGCTGGACTACAACTGACTGACTGAATCTTCTCTGTACTAAATAATCTCTATACTAAATAATCTGTTAAGTCCATAATGAACCAGATTTAGGTCCATAATGAACCAGGAGCATTTATACCAGGAGCATAAAGCTAGTTTTCCGGACTTTTTAAACATTGCAGTGCTCCGTGACGATTTATAGTACTTAGACAGAAGATGGTTCGACTAATAAGTTCTTCACTCGTGGAGCAAATCGTAAATGTTTTCATCCGCACTTCATCGATTGTATCGGGTAATAAAAAATCTCTTTTCAGTCTGTCGCTAATTTAAACCCGGTATCTTCCGCTAAGTGCGGTTTAGAGTAAACGCAATCATGAAAATGGGCGTATGAGCTGTATGCCTGTAGAAGTAAATTAGAAATTCCTAAGCTAGTTTGTATTCAGTTCAACGTTTCTTACATCAATACTAACTGTTGGGCCCTTAAATAGTTATTTATGTCTATACCGCTGGTTCCGCGGCCAATATATTAAGAATCACTGTGCCTCATATACCTGGCCTTCGCTTTTATTGATTTTATTATTCCTTAAGAATTTATTATGTAACCGAAGATTTAGATAAAAATAATTTTCCGAAATATTAGGATAAAATAGGTTTTGTACACACATACATGTACTATCAACCTTATTTTCGTAACTCGTTAATTTACCTACGAGTATACATATACAGGTACCACGGTTCTAAATCAAAATTTATATTTTCCGGCATCAGGTGATGTAACATTAAAATTGTATTTTCCATTATTATCGCAATCAGTCATCAATCATTCAGAAAATTTTCAATTTGATGATGTAGATTTTGTGGTTTTCTATTTCGTATATAAACTCAATTGATTTATTGATTTGTTCTTTACCAGATATGACTAATTAGAAATTGAAAAAAAAAAATTAAATTACCAAGGATATATTGTAACCGGCTAAAATAGTGGTGGGGTTAAAACTACTCCAGTTGGAGTTGAAGGTACCCGTTTCGAATTTCGATAGAGTATTTTTTCCCAGGGGCTCGAGATAGTTCCATCCACCATGTCAGTGATACCTATAGGCGGGTATGAACCTATTCAATAATGTTAATGGTGGATACAAAACGACTCGATGGACGCATTAACCCATGCACATTCTGAAGGATTCCCATCTGTGTATTCCATAGATCCGTGCTTAACTAAATAATAGGTAAGTAGATTTGGTTTTCATAAAAAGTTTACATCCTGCAACAGCTCAGGCTGAATTTCTTCATGTCGTGACGAATATTATCTTTAAGCTGTTGAATCGCTTGGGGTTTCTTCACATAAACTAATGATTTTAAAAAACCTCATTAGAAAGAGTCTGGTGCTGTTAAATCCGGAGATCTGGCTGGTAATGCTTAATCGCCATTTCGCGAAATTAGTCTTCGTGGAAAAACCTCATTCAATTATTGAATTTTTTAACGGGCTGTGTGTGCTGTGGTACCATCTTGCTGAAACCACATATTCTCTAGACTTTTTCAAAAAAATAGTCCTTGGTCTTTTTCAAAAAAAAAATAGTGACTAACGATTTTCCAGCATGAATACCGCACCATATAGTTGTTTTAAGTGGATGCAATGATGTTTGATGAATTAATTGAGGATTCTGTGTTTCCCAAATCCGACTGTTCTGTTTATTGACGTTGGCACTAAGATGAAAATGGGCTTCATCGCTCATTTTCTATTTAGACGAAAAATCTTCAATTTCACCAGACAGCCTTAGGACTGCATTACTGTACTCAACTCGTTGATCAGGACCACTCAGTAGTAATTTTTGGACTAATTGGAACATTTTCAAATCAGTTTTCATAATTCGCCTTAAACTGCGTGCAGAAATTGTAACTGGGAACTATGTCTCCGAATTGATGTTTCTGGAGACTCTGCAACAATATCGCGCACCAGAGCCACATTTTCAGCGTTACGAGACGTCCGTTTTCTTCCAGAACTTGGTCTGTCTGCTGTCGTACCGTACTGTCGAAAATTCGCATGTAAACGATAAATTGTGGTTGTGTGAGGCACTGGACCATTAGAATATCAATAATGTAACCGAGTGTCAATAATGTAACGATTATTTTCCAATAAATATTGTCACTATTTCTGCTCGTTCTTATGGCGTATATTTATTGATTGTAAAATTGGGGCGTCCACACAACACAATGGTTAAAGCGAAACTGAGCTAAACATCACAGAACCAAGATGGCGCGCGATGCCCCACCCTGCATTAAAGTGTATAATATACGTTCCACTGAACCAAACATTTCCTCAAGTTCTTTTCAATGACGATAAATTTGATAACTGACCTGCAATTTACCACGCAGTAGATAAATTACCAAGAGAAATCGAAAACTTCTTGATGTCCCTTAATCTTATCGCGGTGGACCAAATCAGAAAATTATTTTGTTTATCAATGAATGATTTGTTACAAAAATGTATTTCATCGGGGTGGTTCTCTCATCCCGCGATCCCCCTTTTAAGCAAATTAAGATTTCCCGGGAGAGGGCATATTGAATCCTACCAATATATTTATGAATAATATGTGAAAGAGAGCGATCTGCGATAGCAAATCAGGTGAGGACCAAACTCATTGTGAAGATAGATACATAGAAAACACCACCAGGTAGCTAAGAGATATGATTAAGATTACAGGTGAGTCAGTCATCACTGAAGTCTGGGAAATCTAGGAACGATGACTTCCTGTAAAATAGCGGCAGTGCTTTTATTTGCTTAGATCGTGTATTCAGAAAGCATTACTAGATACAAAGTCAAATATGTAAATCTCTACAATTATCATATAATGAAATCAAGCGAATATCTAAAATTATAAATGCACTTATTGCATTTTCGCGGTTAGATGGTGGTTCCTTTTTGGAGATAGTCGATGAATATTATTCCGTTCACACCCCAAAAAACCTTATTGCTATCCACTCAGCTGACTGTGTTTTCGATTCTGGTGTATAATTGTGAAGCCATGTCTCATTTATTGTCACATATCGACGATATAGAGACAACGCCAAACACTTCTCTAAAGTATCGATCCATTGTTGTTTTTGGTCGACTATAAGCTCACGCGGCACTCACTTTGCACAGAGCTTTCGCATACCCAAACGTTCGTGTAAAATTGTTAAAACACTACAATCGGATATCTTTACAATATCAGCTAGTTCGTGCAACCAATTTGTGAATTTTTTTTTATGTTTTCTGGAATTACAGTCTCATTTGGGCAACAAATGTCGAAAATGTGGACATTCACGCCATTCACAGACATTCTTTTTTCGAATAGGGTGACCCTTTGTAACATTGATATGAGGACTCTTTCTTGATTTTCTTCTTGTGAACTCAGTCTATTAAGAATGTCTTGTAGAATTTTATGGAATTATTAACTAAAGCAGAGGTCTGTTGTCTTCTCGTACTTCCGATAGTGAGTGCATCAGCATACGTTACATTTGGATTTGTTCTTGATACCATATATTTAATGTTTGATGTGGCATCAACACTTTGACCATATTTTTGTTGAAGATTAATTTCGGATCTGGTACTTATAGTAGTTCCCATTTTTTTATTGCGTTTTTTTAAAAGATAACATCTTTATTGGATGAGGTATTTTGTCATCCTTTCTCCAAGATATACTCTTACATTTTTTCTGGTTTGCATGATGCATGTAGTTTCTTTACAATGACGTTTGTTTGCCTTCTCTGCTTATCTTCGTAGGAATACCATGTTGTCTTTTCTTCATTAAGAGCTCCTGTTAACTTTCTAGAGCTTTCACCGTCTGTGATATTTATTGTGATACCACAACTATTTAACGCTGAAGCTTGAAATTTTATGTGGTTTTCTTATTGATTGTTTCTGTTCGGGTGAAATTTATTTGTAACGATTCAAAATCCAACCTAGGTTAGGTTGGGTTAGGTTAAGTTGTTGTGGCTGCTATTACACACTTAGACCGGTGATTGGTCCGTTGTGATACCACTCTTTGTACGGCTATAGGTCCGTGTTTTTTCGTAGTAGCATCTGCGCATTGCATAGCTCCATGTCAACCTATAGTACTGACATGGAAGATGGGTCGGCCCATGAATTCTAAACATGACAGGGGATCCAGATATATGTTCATTTTTCACATCGATCGCACCGTTTAAACGATCGAAGATGAAAAACCCGTTTAAATCTTGCCCCGAATCGGGATTCGAACCCAGTACATCCCGCTCTAACTGCCGCAGCTTTAACCACTGCGCCACCTGGTCGGTCAAAAAAAATTCCTACCTATTTCTCTATTGAGTTCTTACTCGTTTAGTTAATACGTCACTTAAGCAGACCGGCTGACTGAAGTTAGTTTTGACAGAGAGTTCTCAAGCACTCTTTTATTCTTTCTTAATTTCAAGGTCATTGATACTGTTCATTAATTTTGACTTTTCATAGCGTTCCTTGCAAAGTAAGCTATATTACCTATGATCCTTGTTTTAGTTCAATTTGATTCAGATTTTCTAGGTTTCTTCCAGAGACTAAAAAAGCACTTTGTTTTAGAGACAACCTAATGGTACTTTTTAATTTCGTTTAAATGGATTATAGTAAGCATTACTTTTGAGTAACTCATCATTACTCTCGATGGATCTGGTGTTGATATCGAGACTTGTAAAGTGTGCAGTCAAGACTCCCACTGCCATTGATGGATTCGATTTAGTCTTCCTCCCTCCCCTCCCCCAGTTGTTTTTGTTTGTGGTTTTAGAACGGAGTTATTACTCAGCCTTTGATGAGTCAACATAGAACTACAAGGGAGGTATTTACTAGAACTGAGATCCTGCATCTTTTCTATATTCACCCTGTGGGAGCCTAGGTAGCTAATTCTTCTACCATAGCTCTCACATGCCATCTGAATTGGTCAAAATATTTCGTCAGATAGATCAGGTTCAGACAGACATTTGATTGTTGATGCTGAAATTTGGTAAATTAGCTTTAAATTTATTGGTAAATTAGCTGGAGTGTCGAAGACACGACTTATAAATAAATTTGTTTATGGATTCTGAATAGTTTAAATTTTACTGTCTAACAATGAAGTGGTTTGATAGGACTTACATTCCTGAGTGAAATATTCACAGTGATAATATTGTGATCTCATATAATGGGAATATTGAATGATTATAATAATTATTATATGAAAGGATATAATTTTTATACAAATATTAAGCCGGTTTATTGTGAATAAGTCAGTTGATATTCCGATTCAGTAAATAGGTTATTTTGAGCTTAATAAGCTTAATTAGTTTCGTACAAAAGTTAAACCAGTGAAACAGAATTATCTCCTAACATCAATCTTATAGTATCTTATGCAGAAGCTGTCAAAGGTAATTCTTTCAATGCAAACACAAACGATGACCCAACAAATTTTGCAGATGATGAGTCTTGTGCTTCAAAACATGAATAGTCGCATGCTACTTTTTATTACAAACCAAAAACGAATGCAACTAAGTTTGTTGCATGGAACGCCAATAGGCTAGCGCAGCATAAACTAGAAGTACAAAATTTTCTTATGGAAAACCGATATCGATATAATGCTGAATTCTGAAACTTACTTTACAAATATGAGTTACCTCAACATTTCAGTATACACCATCTACAATACTGAACATCCTACCGGGAAATCACATGGTGGAACTGCTATCCTAATCAAAAACTCTAGGAGATAAGTTCATAGCAGGAGGTGATTACAGCGCCAAGCATATTCAATGGGAATTAATTTCTATGGAAGGAAAACAACTGTCGGAATATATACAGAATAAAAAGATGGATCACATTTCGACTGACCACCCAACCTACTGGCCAAATGACAGGTAAAAATTACCGTCTGCTACTGAAGCAACGGATTTCTAATTATTAAAATAGGCTTCTAATCAGTAATCTGGAAACTTCAATTATTCAAATGATTCCGTAACCAGGCCAAGATGAAACAAAAGTTAACTCATTCCACGTCAAATCATTCTGGATCATCAATTTGAATTTAGAGAATAACATGAAACCGTGGAACTAGATGACCCCGCGTGTGCTTCCAACATAATAAAACTGGAAAGAATGCAGTCACGAATACTTCGAACAATGGTAAACGCGCCCTGGTATCTGTAAGCAATACAATTCAACAGTACCAGTTCTAGTTGTAAGCAACAAATTAGCCAGGTAACTAATAAATAGGCCAAGATAAAGGAGACTAAAAAATGGATCCTCTGGGTCTACCTATAGGTATACTTCAGAGATTACCGAGTGCACGTTGATATTAAGAACTCACATATGTTAAGTCTTATTCAATGAATTTATATTAGCTTTTAAGATTTGATCTTGTTAGTTGCCTATGTAGGAAAGATTCGAGAATAAAAGCCATAGACAGAAAAAAATATTCATTTTATTAGACGGCCAGATTTTCAAGTATTGACATAAACAGTTCCTCGCTCCTAACCACCAGTCGTGTTCGATCATGTACGAATTAGTTTATTGGAGTCTCCGAAAAAAACCATCCCTGGAATGAGGGTCACAAGTAAACTTTAATCCTTTATCTCCGAACCAATTTGATGTTTTCCCCAATCCGCCGCATAAAAAAAAACAGATGAGCCAATTTGCGTTTTTTTTTGTTTAGTTAGCATTTCGAGAAGATGAAACAACAAACCGAAATTAGATCATGAACAAACAACAAATCTTTGGTTCAATTTGAAGGATTATTTTGTACCCTAATATTTAAGTACGCGCATCTTTTGAGTATGTATTATGTACATTTAATGTAAAACCAAAGATATATATATATATATATATATATATATATATATATATATATATATATATATATATATATATATATATATATATCCATATGTAATGGAATAAAAATTCAACCAAAGCACAGGGCACAAAGCACACACAAACAGAAAATGCAAAACATATTCCTCCCCCTAATTTTCGTTTTTCAGATTTTTTTTTCCATTTTATTTTTCCAATTTTCCGATTCTGTGTGTGCAAAGTGGAAAAACAAAAAAAACGGTAAAACAGTGAAAGATGGGAAAACGAATCCCAATTGTTTTATGTTGAAAATATGTGTAATATGAAGCGATGATGGTGGTAAAGTACTTATGTTGTTGTTGATATCATTTTCCATTTCATATGTGTATGTTATATAGCTCGTATGCCAGAATCATCGTTTTGCCTATATATATATATATTGATTTATCTCGGGTAATTCAAACTGTTTTTTTGTTATTTTCCTATATATATGTACACATCTAAGTCTAACATGCCGATGAAATTTTTAAAGTTCACATCCCATATCCTCTTGTATTTTGGATACACAAGATATTCATTTTTTTCTCTCTCTCTGTTTGTTATCCTGAATTACTTTGAATATTAATATGGGGAATATGGAAATTGAGTTTTTCAGTTTGCACTTTCTATTTGTTGCTTGGTAGATATAAAAGATAAAATAGCTTTAAAGTGCCGTAAATAATGCAAAATATATTTGTTGCGAATATGTCTTATAACAAATATGAAAAGATGAAGGATTCTATCGGTTGGTAAAAATGCCTTGGGGGTCTAACGCACAACTTTCTTTGTAATTTTCGATTTCATGTAATGTATAGAAATCTTGTCTATACATAACAATGTTTTCTAAGCTGATCTGCGTAAGTTGGTTTCTATAAAGAAAATAAAAATCATTGTAGCTTGCCTCTTGGTAAGAATGGCGCGTTTCACGGTGAAGTTGGCCTACCAGATATATATATATATATATATATATATATATATATATATATATATATATATATATATATATATATATATATATATATATATATATATATATATATATATGTTACGGTTAAAGCCCGAAATGCGGCGAATGTCCGAATTTACCGGTAAATGTCCGAATTTTCCTATCCCTTTGGTAAATGTATGTTCAATCTACGTTTACCTGCTAATTTAGACTATATTCACATTTACTCTTTAATTTTTTGTATTAATAAATAATTTCGTAGTAGACCCTAGAATGATTTCCTAGAATTGTCAAGGCTAACGGCTTCGGTAACACTCACGGGCACGCGGAAGGTCTCCTCCCCCGTTTAGCCCTCCGAGGGGCTTTCGATTTCCACTTCGAGGGACGTAGGAACCGGTATAAGCACACATGTCGCACTGCGTGCCGCACGTAGGAACGGATTATATAGAATCTATTAATGAATTTCGGTACACTTTGGTTCGCATTTTGGTAAATTCGGACATTTGCCGATTCCGGGCTTTAACCGTAACATATATAATATTAAGAAAGAATGCAGCCATCAGATCAGTCAACGTCATCAATATGGAGACATTCTATTTATCAAAGGTGGTGGCTAACCTTTAACAAATGACAAAAAGCTTCTTAATGATAACGATACGTAATTGAGCATTTTGGATTTTGTGGTGGAATTTGTTTCGGGGCACACTTCAACTTTAAGATATTATATCTTGTACGGTTGATAAATGTTGTGCGTTTTTCCCGAGAGATTTCTGTTTGCGGACTGTCTCGGGTATTTTAATTAATACCAGTTTTATTGTTTGAAAACATAATTTTTATTGGTTCAATGTTCTTTAATGAT
Organism: Tipula lateralis; assembly: GCA_963932295.1. Lineage (NCBI taxonomy): Eukaryota > Metazoa > Arthropoda > Insecta > Diptera > Tipulidae > Tipula > Tipula lateralis. The sequence continues at coordinate 87,052,480 of OZ010738.1, read as the reverse complement.
GGTTATCAGTAGAATGAATGTCGCGATCCTTTTTTTGATCCCGCCCTTGAACCAAGAGGTTCAATAACAACTGAGACATTTGTTGTACCAGTTGCCATCTCGATAAGTGTGACATTTTTATATGTGTAAGTGTAATATCTCGTTCTGGTAACATGGTTGCAGCATGACCAATGAGAAAATGGGATGATGTAAGTGCATCGATGTTATCAGATTGTAATGCACACAGTGGTCGGGAGTTCAGGATGGCTTCAATTTCAGTTAAAAGCGTAGTCAATTCTTCCATGGTCAATATAGTATTTCCAATGACTCGCTTTAGGTGGAATTTCATAGATTTGATGCCAGCTTCCCATATTCCCCCAAAGTGAGGTGCGCTTGGAGGATTAAAGTGCCTGGAGATGAACATCCTTGGAGAATAATTGGAGTAATGTGTTGAACTCTTCTCTTAGTTGATTGTTGGCTTCGATGAAATTTGATCCGTTGTCGCTATTAATTTCTTCACATACACCTCGACGTGCGATAAACCTTTTAAGACTGCTCAGAAAGACATCACTTGTCATATCAGTGACGAGTTCTAAGTGGATTGCCTTAGTACTTAGACATATGAATAAACATACAGAGACCTTGTATGTTTTTTGGCCTCTTCCCTTGGCGAGATGGATAAATAGAGGCCCAGCGTAGTCAACGCCAGTTTTTAGAAATGGTCGAACGTATTCTACTCTGCATCGTGCTAGTCTACTCTGCTTAAACCTTGTGCATACGATACATTTATTGATTACTTCTTTAACTATGTTTTTGCCTCCAGGTATCCAGACTTGCTGTCTTGCTAGTGCCAAAGTAAGCGATGGTCCTGCATGCTTATGACTCTTATTAATTTCGTTGACAAGTAGAAACGTGACCCTTGATTTAGCGTGAATGATTATATAGGGTGTTTGATCGAAAATGTGAACTGCTGGTTGTTTTCTTCTTCAATATGCCCATACTCAGTCTGTTAAGAAGGCCACGATTCACACGGCTGACTGAGCCACTCAGGTCCATTCCACCATAATGTTTGCGATTTTTGATCGAAGGGAAATAGACCCCTTGAAGAGACAGAGTAGATCGTGGATTAGGCCGCCTTGTCGAACTGGTGAAGGATTCTAAAGTATCAATTCTTCTGGCCAGGAATTTCAGAAAATTAGAAAATGGAGGATTTTCAACGTCTGGAGTTGTTTCCACCCATTACGCCTTAGATTTTCATCCAGTTTGTTTAGGAGTAGAAATATAAGCCAAGGGTCACGTGTTTCGGCATTTGCCTTAACACCCCTTACTACTTCATCAGATGTGTCCATTAATTTTTTGATGTTCTTTGCGCTTGCATTGTGGATGATTGGTTGCTCGATGAATGTTCGAATGAATGCGTAGATAATCGGTCGTTTTCGATTGTAGCGTTCCTTAAGTTTATTTAGTGCTCCCAAGTAATTTGCTTCCGTTACAGTGATATGGCGAAGTAAAACAGCAGGTTCTCCACGTAACAAACCCTTCAAATATTGCAATTTTTGCACTGGGTTTAATGATGGAGCCTCATGTATTGTTGAGCAGTACAGGTGCCATTCTATGTATTCTCCAGAAAACGTGGGAATGCTGATTTTTGGCAGCTTTACCTCAGCGTGTCCACCACCTGTATGTGTCATATTTAGTGATGTGTCTAGGTAAGGATATGTACTTGAAACTGACGATATGGAACGAATCCATGTTTTAAGACCAGTTACTGCCTTGTAGTAGCTCTCTTCATACTGGAAATCAGATTCCTCTCTGTCGTCAATAGAAAAGAATCGATTGAAGTAGATTCGGACATTAATTTGTCTACTCGCATAAGGCGGGTTCTAAAATCTTCCAGTCCAAATCTTCGATTCATCAGCACTACTCACAAAATTCATCTGGATAAGTCTTCCCTTATTTGCAGCACGTTGCTTTTTAAGAGATGCTAATTCTTGATTCATGTTAACACTGATTAATTTAAGTCCTTTTAGGATATTCACTAGAATCCTTTTCACTATCACTCAATTAACTGGAAATTATTTGGTTTATATTTAATAAGCAATAAGTTACTTAACCTTTGAGAACACGAGGTCTTCAAAATTATTATGAAGTGGTTCTGTTTGTTAGTGAGCGTTGATTCAAAATGGCGGATTGCTGGTTAGAGATGAATTTATTTTCCGGATACCAACGTGATTTGCAAATGAATGAACTGATTGAATTGCTGAAAAGGCGAGCTTTGTTGTGGTTTTGATGATGATGCTGATGCTAATATCCGGTTCGATGGACCAGTGTTTTGGGGCACACTTCAACTTTAAGATATTATATCTTGTACGGTTTTGATGAATGTTGTGCGTTTTTCCCGAGAGATTTCTGTTTGTGGACTGTTCAATGTTCTTTACGAACGATGGTTATCAGTAGAATGAATGTGACATGACCGAAATCCACCACACCTTGGTCTCTAAAATTAAACATTAAAGATTTGGCTCAACTCAGGCTCAATTCGCCTAATGTGATATACCTGCACTTTTAACTGACGTCCCGGATATAGATTAGATTTTACGTAGAAATCATCTGCACATTAAATAGCTCCATCCCAGCCTCTATAATATACTGACATAGAAGATGGGATGGCACACGGATCGCACCACCCAAACGATCGATGGTGAAAATCCCTTTTCGCATCCTACACCTATCGGGATTCGAACCTGGTACCTCCCGTATCAAACCCGCAGTTTTTGACCAATGCAACCTGGGCGGTTGGATACCTCTGAATATTCTGACGGAAATTAAATGGAATTTGTTTTGATTTTATTTGATTATCAGAATCATAAATTTTAGGGGTTTGCTTGAAATACGAGAACTACATTTTCTTGGGAAGAATTACTCCGGAGGAAATTATCGGTCACTGACCAAGTTTTTTCGCTATTAATTATTCTTTCCAAGTACTTCGAAATATCTCGCGATCTACACCAGATATTCGTAGATTTCAAGCAAGCAACTC